>CM059191.1:61916039-62465533 GCA_030323885.1 Branchipolynoe longqiensis
ATGTATACAATATCACTGCGGAAGGATGGTGAATTTGAAGTGGATACTCTAATATTTCGGCCTTCACATCCGGGTACTGAGGAGGGTCATTGACCTTTCATTTCAAGTGTCACAATTTCTGCCCAGATCCTCAGCCTATGATAGAGCCAACTCCCAAAGTATGGTCAGTTTCAAAACACACAGAGCACATACAATGAAGAAACCATTGATTGCTAGTGCAGTGAATAGCAGTTACCTTCCCAGGTGAAATACGACATACACAGGTAGGTGTGGGTAGGTGGATTGTGTAGTGAATTGCTCTCACCTCCCCAGGTGAAATACGACATACACAGGTAGGTGTGGGTAGGTGGATTGTGTAGTAAATTGCTTTCACATCCCCAGGTGACCTGCCACATACAGAGGTAGGTGTGGGTAGATGGATTGTCCAGTGAGGTGCAATCATCTCCCCAGGTTAAATACCACATACACAGGTAGGTGTGGGTAGGTGGATTGTGTAGTGAGTTTCACTCATCCCCCACATGAAATGCCACATACACAGGTGGATGTGGTTAGGTGGATTGTGCAGTGAATTGCAGCCATCTCCCCATGTGAAATGCCACATACGAACAGAGGTTGGTGTTGGTAGGTTGGTTACATCAGGAGGCCTGGATAGTTCGGACGCTCAGCCGAGAATAGGAGAAATATGGGTTCGAGTCCTGCTCTAGAGACAGTGGTCACCCCCTTGACACTGTTGCCATGACCACAATGCTCTACATGCTGAGTATTGCACTCATCCATGTCTTTTACTCCGATAAATATGTAATGAGTGCTTTTACCTCCCAGTTGCAATTCCAGATTCATGGGTATGTCGATAACACAAAGTGACCTAGATAGGCCAATGGTCAAGATACCCATCTTGGAATGGACAAAATGAGGGTTTGTTTCCCGCTCTAGACATGATATCCTTTTTTTCAACTCCTTCCACAACAATAAGAATATCTGTAAATATATACAATTTCCTTGTCAGTGTCCCTTTAAGATAGTCACTAGGCATTCCCTCTGGTCCCATTGCTACACATCCATTAATGCCATGCATTGTGCTCAAAGCGCACATTGAATATTCAAAATGGTGACTCCATGAAACTAATTAACAGTTATAGATAGAATACAAACAAAACATGCAATATAACATGTACATTAGCTGATATGAACTAGCGTTATTATCAAATATATGGCAATCTCTCTGCAGCGAACCAATTTGCTAGGGTACAAGCTCCCTTGAGGTAATGCTGCTGATTTAATCTATGCATATATGAATTAATATACATATGTGTATAAACAGTTGGCCCCATTAAACAGAAACACCAAAAAGACTGACGTGGTTGAGAAAGAGTATATATTGACTATCAGAGTGGGTCTGGAGGTGACAACGACCAGACACAGCTGATAGGATAGGGACAGGTGGTGCCGGTGTGGCCAAATCTGGAACTAATCACTGGCATACAGTAGCTGTGGTTCGCAAATACCAATACAAATATAACTGATAGTGTCCTTGTTTATATTCCCATAATAGATTATAGAGCACATATATATCACATATATATTACATATATTACAATGCCAACATGTTGATGGAAAGATATTCTCTATGCTGGAGCCAACAATCTTTCCAGTGTAACATGGTTTGCGTTTGTGTGGGACTCTGATAAGATATTCATTAAAGTAGCATAATCCCATGGTTTTGAGTTCCTGCATATATTTTAAATGAATATATGAGGTTGGCAAATATACCATTACATACCTTGCTGTAGCTTGAAATAAGTGTTATTTTATATTGTTATTTGGAATTTTAAATAAATATATTGGGTTGGCAGTTATACCATACTTTACAGTTCATTGAAGTAATTTTTATTTTAAATTGGTATTTGGAGATAATGTGAGTGAAATGATGCAAAAATAATGTTGGCGTGTGTTTTCACAAAAATGCTGGACAGCATAGACTTCAGGAGAAGCATGTTTAATTTTGTTTATTCATTTAGTATTACTTGTATGCAGCAATACATGCTTAATGAGTGAACCAGGACCTAAGTTAGATATGTAGTGTCAAAACTCGGTAAATGCTTTGGTTTCAACACTGTTGATACTTTACTCAGTCTATGCAGTTTTAAAGAAGTACAGTGTAGCCCAGTGGCTCAGGTGACTATGTCAGGTAAACAACTGAACATTTTTCTTTTTTTCTTGAATATTTATACTGCCTATCATAGATAAGTCTGAATAAACTTGTTTTCACCATTTGACAATTTATCGATAGAAAGCCCGAGCCTACACTTTTACCGACCCAAGTGATTTTTAACCTCCCACACCACATAGACATGGTCTGAGAGCAACTGGCCTTTGATGACGCTGTAAGTTCTACACAGCGGTGGAAATCCAAATCGGCAGAGGTGGGGGAATGGAACATTCCAACCTTCAGATTAGGAGTCCGACCTAGAAAAAAAGTCAGACACTCTAACCACTCCGCCACAGAGAATTTCCACCGCTAACACGCTCTGTGACGTCACTGGAAGAATGCATGCAGTGGGTGATTGCTCACTGTGCTGTTTGTTGGTGATAATAGAGGGCGATAGTGACAATAATATGCGATAACAATAGTATGTGATAACAATATCTGGCGATAGAGAAAAGAGAGAGAAATAACCACAATAGAGGGTGATAAAGACAGTACAGAGGCTTGTAGTGTCACAAACTTCAAATACCTGGGTTCACATATCTCAACGGTTAACCTAATCACTCAGCCTTCACATCCGGGTACTGAGGAGGGTCATTGTCATTCCATTTCAAGTGTCACAGTTTCCGCCAAGATCCTCAGCCTAGGACAGAGCCAACTCCCAAATTATGGTCAGTTCCCAACCTGAGATACTCTCTCGGATAGCACAGACAACATCAGCATTGACACAGCTGAAACCAGTTTGGTTTGACAACAAGTATTTCTGTCGAGTCCAAGATAAGATTGATTTGCCCCCTTGTCACTTCCATTTTCCAGGATGCTTGTGAATCATGGATCCTCACAACAGAGCTTCAAAGAAGAATACAAATCATACAAAGACCATTTTGCAAATGGGGAAGTTGTTGAGAAGATTCAGTAGATCACAAAATATGTCCTGACAATACTAGGTGATTGTGACAATACAGGGCGATTATGACAGACAATAGAGGGTGTAACAAGAGTAGTGAATAATTGTGGCAATGCCACGCAAAGATACCAATAAAGGGCAATATCACTGATAGATGACGATATCATTAATACAAACCGACGGAAACAATGTTGAGGGTGACGTCATGAAAATACAGTCTATATTCAATCAAAAGAACAACGATACCGAAAACTGGAACAGGAAATAAGCATTTCTCGCCATATTATCGCCCAGTTTGAGGCACGCTTTGCGCCCGTCACTTCCGGGCAATTTATTCGACGGCGAGCGCTTTTGTGCCGCGAACATAAAACGAATCTTTTGACAGTGATCTCTTTGCTTTCAAATCATCAGCGACGGAAGTGAGGCTTCAGAGGGAATGACTCATCAGATTCACGATTAAAAGAGAGCTCATCGATGGTAGTCTCTAAATGCAATAAGTAAGAGGCGCCCCCAATCGGCGGGTGCAGGAACGATGCTCAATAGCCGGGCTGACAACTGGGAACGCCTCATCGAGGCGTACTGATGTGCTGCTAGCAGGCATCATATTGAACAAGGTACACTGTCACTTCTAAATTCTATACAGGGCCCTTTCGCCACGGCGTACCGGGCACGGGGGACGAATCGGTATAGTGTGGGCCTCATGTGCGGGATATCGGGATTCGGTTCCAAGTCGAGTCAAACCAATGACTTATCAAATTGATACTTGTCACTTCCTAGCCTGGCGCTCGACATTAATAGGGTAGGGCAAGGACTGGTTAGCTCAGTGGCTCAGGATAATGTGAGTGAGTGGGATATCAGGTCATGGTACTGGTGACCTGATGGCCTGATTTCCCAGTGGGACCGCACTATAAAGTTGCATGGGTGAGCACTGTCACTACTTGGTACCCATCCTGATGTTACCTCAGATGTTGCTCGGACTTAAATCCGCAACAAACAATCTCAGATATTATAGTGATGTAGGTCAGGGAATAATGACCCCATTGGTGGTTATAAAAAAAAACAGTTCACTACGACAAGACATCACAAAGCCTACTTTGACTAATATTGAATTTGAAGCCCCTTAACCATGCATTATGAACTATTTAATTCCAACTATGCCGTTTCTGCATGCGGTCAAAGAATAGGGTATTTGAGGTCTAAAAGGATCTCTGTAAAGCACTAACAAATCGTGAAGAGTTCCTACAACAGGTGGGCTGTATCTCCACTTGTAAGTTTGGCTAGATATGTATGCTTTGTGGGTTTTAAACTAGTATAACCACTTCAAAATTGCATCAGGGGTGGGCTTATATGACCATTTTGGAAATTTGTGTAAATTTCAATGTAGGCATGTCAACGTGATTGACGAGACTGACAGAATAGATACCATTAGCCTTTTCACCCCCCCCCCCCCAACCACCACCACCACCACCACCAAAACCACAACCCCCTCATCCTCGCTTGCTCGCCTGTGGGTTTTCCCCACCACTCACCCCAATGGGCCCCCGTCCACCACACTTAACCATCATGAACAAACCATCAACAAACCGAACATCCTACACAACTAGCAACCTGTTTAAACACATTGACCATTATATAACACAGACAAAATATCTCGGCAACTGTAATTTTACCTTGTTTTTAAGAGAATAAATGTAACCCGCAATGATTGTATGAGTTGCCCCAAGGATGCACTTTCTACTCGGTGCTGCTCCCCATTTTTGCATGAACTACAGTGACTGGTGCAGTACATTATACCGCAGGAGCCACTCCCTTAATTAATATGGCACTAATTAAACTTAGATTATTTAGGCTGTCAATTCCAATAGTAAGATGGCCGGAAGACCAGTGCTCCGGCGCTAACAAATGTCATATTCAGAAGAATAAATACTTTACCCACCAAAAAATGAAGATATAGTGAATATCAAGGTAGGTAAAACATACATGGGACCACATTGCTGACTCCATTCTATGGTAGTGGTTCCGCACCGACTCTGGCGCACCGTAGTGGCGCCACTTGTCGGGGGAGGAGAATTAGATGTATCGAACCTTCCATTATTTATATTTACATAAGTCATTATAGTAGACATAAAATATAATGGCTTATACAATATATATATATATATATATATAATCAGAGAGAAAGAAAGACAGTGACATGAGTAAATAACTGGTACATAGCAATGATCAGGAAAAAAACACCAGGGGATCTGCACTGCCGGGGGGAGGGAAGAAAGAAAGTAAAAGAAAGTTCAGATAAATAAAATATATTGACACCAGACAATAAGGGTGGACTCACCTGGACGAGGTTCCAGTAGGGCACAATCTCGGCCAGCGTCTTGGTGACCTCCGAGCAGGATGAGCCAATCAGCATCATCATGGTGGGCTTCCGGTACACCAGGTCATAGAAGGCGTCTGCCCCGTATCCCGGGTCACACTGCAACAAGCAACAGGCAGGAAGGGGACGGTCAGAAACAGGGTGAGCACTCAGAGAAATATGCAAATATTAAATATGCAAATATGTTTGTTTGTTGAAGCTTTGCATCCTAGCAATGTCCCTAGCAGGGTTGCCAACATTTGAAAATGAAAAACGGGAAAATCTTAAGGGATTATATATTGGTAGTGCCGGTGTAAAGATTTCAAATTCCCCCCATATTCAAGTTCCCCCCCCCCCCGGGAACTTGAAAACGTTTTCAAATTCCCTCCCTCATTTTAACTTTCCCTCCCCCCCCATTTTGGGGGAATTTTCTTTATTTCTGTTATTTTTCATGACAAATATTATAATATAGAGAGAATACCATAATGGAAATTATTACTAGTACAATAAAACATATTTAACCACAAATGACAAAGTCTCCAAGATGGTTAAGAAAATAATATTATAGGTCTGAAATTTAAAATTTTTTTAAAGTTTTTTAAATAATTTTAAATTCCCGGAGGGGAGAATTTGAAAATAGGGGGAGGAATCTGAAAACTTTTTAAGTTCCCCCCCAGGAATCTGAAAACATTTTTAATATCCCTGGAGGGAAGTTAAAAACGTTTTCAGATTCCCGGGGGGGAACTTGGGAAGAGGGGGAAGTTGAAATCGTTACACTGGGGTACTCCCACAGAAAAATGGTAAAATCTTAGACTGTCAGTGGTGCATTTTGGACACAATAATCTGTAAGATTTATATTATATTACTAAATGAAAAACTGGAAGATCGGCGTAAGGTGATGATGGTGACATAAAATATCGTTCACCTCACGGCGAAACTGTAAGGGTTGGCAACACTGCCATAATCATATCAGGATGGGTGCCGACTTGCGACAGAGTACACTCATGGTGTGACTTTCTAGTGCTGGCCCACCCACTGGGAGATCAGACTACCGGTGCCATGACCCAATATCCCACTCAGTCACATTATCCTAACACTGAGTTAACCAGTCCTTGTCCTATCATAGTAATGCCGAGTGCCAGGTTAGGTAGCGACAAGTATCAATTTTGTAAGTCATCGGTTTGACTCGGCTGGGATTGAAACTCCCAACCTTCCACATGGGAAGCCTGTACTCTTTAGATTCCACCACCGTGTCCAGTAATCTTTATATGAATAACCTTGAAGCAGAACTCCTGAGAGTATTCACAACGCCAGTTTCACCACTGAATTGGTTCAGAATACCTGATCTCCCACCGGACTAGAGTTTGTACCTGCTGCTACAGGTTCATACGTATCATTCAATAACAAAATTTACTGGATGTTTTTTTTACATTCAGTGTAAAAGTGATGGTTGGGTAATAATATGACATAATACAAGTTGAACACTTCTCGCCGTGAATATGGCCTTTGCTGGCGACATGGCGCTAAGCAACCACAACTAAGCAACTAGTAGAGCCCCCAAGAAGGACTCCGATGAACCAACTATTACTTATTAGTAGGTCGCCAGAGTCTCTGGCACTTCACAGCCGGCAATCACAGACGAACCCACACAGGCCTTTTCCACCCACCCACATACAGACTTGACATTAACTCATTGATGTATTATACTTGTCTTATTTAAATGTCTCCTTAGGACGTTGAGGGGGGTCTTTCTTGCTCTTTTGGTAATTACCTTGACTTGACCTCCATTCACAGCATCAACTCCCTCCTCGAGAATAGTTCACTTATTTATGCACCTTTCCATGGATTGGTTTGGTTTGTTGGGAGGCTGAAAATATCATGCCGCCAACAGCATATCCTAATATCTCAATCAGTCATTATATCCTGACATTGACCCAAACATTTATTGTCATATCCTTCAACTCAAACATGGTAGTCATGGTTTCACATTGGCCGAGAAAGCGCATCGGTTTTTGCGGTTGAACCCTTCATTTTGTCCCTTGCATGAGAGAGAGTGCCAGCATAAAGATACCCCTCAATAGATGCTGACAGGAACAGGTTTTCTCACCCTGTCCACGCCCACCCGACTGCCTATTCCCATGTAAGTAGTATATCAAAAGTGAAATCGGAATGTGGCTATGCACCGCCCGGCCTTTCCACATGACAACAATGAGTCATTCCATAAGCACGTTTGTAGTTTTACCATATTCAAATTTAACAACCCTATATCCGCTTACAACCCCATTACCCTGCTGTGTGGGATGTATGCAGAGCACGTGGTCATCTAATTGATATATGTGGTGTACAACGCTTTATCCGAGTATAAACATATGGAAGGGAATAATTATTATTATATTGTTTGGTAATTTTTTTTTTTTATTCATCTGAATACATATTTTGTCAGCGCCGGGGCACTGGTCTTCCAGCCATCGGAGTGGTCGCATTTCATCTGTACATAGTGGAAGTGGAATGTGTTGCATTGTGTGCAGCACAACCCATTCTGAACATAAAAGAAAGTGGGGGAGCAGCCAATGCTGCATAGTGTACAGCATATGTACTGAACATAGTGCAAGGTATATGCATCAAGATAGAGTGTGCAGTAATGTACACTAGTGGTTAAATCATATCCTGTGTTTGTATATCAGTTAGATTTTAATAACGGTTAGTCTTTAAATAGTGCCATGTTGTGCATGTATAGTGGTTTATATTGTGTGCATTGCTGGATGAAGATGTAGTTATTCAGTGGTGGTAATGGGTCTAAAGTAGGGGTAGTGGGTCTCAAGTCATTGAGTTATAATAGTTGTTTTGTCAAATGTGGATGTCAAATCCGTAAGACCCAACACTTCACCGGTGGCGCCACCTTCGGCCTACCTAGCCTCCACCGGATGTTGATCAGTATCAGTTGCACCGGGAGATATATATTTATATATACATATAAATAATAATGCGAGTTGGTGATTGACAACTCGCATGCAGAGGCATGTGAAAGAACTGAAAACTAACTAGAGCCCCTACTTATATATAATATATATAATGAAGCGAGTTTTATACACACAACGGATAGAAACTGTGAAGGGGGGGTCAAGGATGTCCCTATTTTTTATGTCCACAATGCCATTATAGATAGCTATGCACGATGAATTATGTGAGTATAAATATAACATTTTATATATTCTTTTTTTTCACATTAATAACCGATCATTCAACAAATCCTAACAGTGACGCAACCACCCAGAATTCAACCTCGCTACAGTGACAGCAGAATTTCTTTTTCGTGTACATTTTAGGAAAGGGGGAAGATACATACATATATATATAGAAATATATATATATATATATGTATCTTCCCCCTTTCCCAAATATATATATATATATGTATATATCTTCCCCCTTTCCTAAAATATATAAATTTATATATATATATATATATATATGAGCCTGTCTCAAAAGGTGCTAACTCTTCGTTTTTTTGTCCATTGTAACGATTGACACAAAACAGCACAGAAACGGTTACACTGAAAACACAAGGACATTTGCTTCAAATCAATATGTATTCTATTGGGATTATGAAACACCATCTAAAAACAAATCAGTTTATCCTGAGCAAATGCATAAGTAGATAGAATGTTGATCGTTACAATGGACAAAGTTTTGTCCCATATTGCTTAGCACCTTTTGAGACAGTCTCATATACATATATATATAAGCGAGATGTATAAATATAGAAGCGAAATATATATGGAAACCTCTCTATACCGACCCCTCCACAGATCGACCACTCCCCTATATCGATCCCTTTATTTGGGTCCCAACAATACCATGGTAAGGATATTATAACTCTCTAAACCGACCACCTGTCCTCGCCGTGAATAAGGCCTATGCTGCCGACACGGCGTAAAGCAACCACCAATCAATCAATCAAAACCCTAAATGGACCACTTAAAGTCGGACCCCTGGTCGGTCGATTTAGAGAGGTTTTATTGTATATGTAAATTCTCGGGTGCAAGTGACAATGTAGCATCCAGTATAGAAGCATGCCAGCGGTGGAGCTACCGGGCACGTGGTTGGAGGGGGGGCATACATCAAGTAAGCAACCCGATCAGTAATAAGGTAGGAAATAAACATATAATCCCTTTCATGCCTTTATACTCGCATAATGCTTATACATCACATATAGGCGAGATGAGAACAATGTAGATGGCTGGGTGGAGAGTTCACCCGTGCTGACAGCTGAGCTCACTGGGACGTGATGCAACATCTGCAGGGCCCGTATGCATGACGCGGTGTTAGCGAGCCAAACCTGGTTTTGGCGGGGATTTCTAGGTTAGCGGCGAAAACTCAGTAAGCAAGGAGTGGTGTTAGTGCAAACACACTGAGTGTAAGCTAACACCGCATCATTCATATAGGCCCTGGTGTGTGTGTGTGTGTGGATTCAGATGACTGAAAAGGGCGGGAAATGCAGCAGCCAATCAGGAGGCGGCTTGCTAAGCGACCTGGAGGAAGGGTGGAAGGTGGACTCGCTCGTCGTGCTGCGCCAAATCAAACACAATCTGATAATTGCAATCAATGTGGCGCCAGTATTAGTGTATATATATATATACCTTTTGTGTAAATAACCCTGAATTGAAAAATGGCTGGAAGACCAGGGCTTCGGCACTGACGAAAGACTTATTCAGCAGAATAAGCATATTTATGACCAATAAAATATAAAATAAAAAAATGGCCGAGCAATGGAGGCTTAGCCTGACGACCGGAATTTCAAAAAGCAACGTCACTATGAACGCTTGGCTGCCACAAGCCAGTTATCCTTGTGGTAAGTTTTCTGACACCGCTTGCTTAAAACTCGTAAGGTCACAAGGATCGAGTTCTACAACACCCTTGCCATAATATCTATATCAAGGGTGTTCTCTGCAAAACAGATTTGTTGTTATAGCACTTCTACTAAACCCTTACCAGACATTGTCAATCTCAAGTATTTTATGGCTGGGAATGTATTGTGTTCAAGGTTGCTCTTTACAAGAATCATAATTTAGGAATAGATATATATGTTTATTCAGTAAATATAAATGTGTTTCTCAGGGCAAAGGTATTGGGCCTACCCCTATGCAACTTTACATCTCTAACATAATTGGGATTGCTCTCTTAAATAGCAAGTGCCTATATGCATTGTCGGTATGTTCAACTGCTGTCGTCTAACATACATCGGCATATATTTATATAAAACTAACACTATGCCATCCATTCGGTCATGACATATTGGGCGGTTTATATGTGGACCGTCATAGTACGTTCATAATTTGACTATAAATAGCCTACAGGCTACACATTATTGACTTTTCCTTTTTTTCTTCTTTCTTTTTTGGCCTTCCATGTGTTTTTCTTCTCATTGTAGGTGGGGGTAGGATGTGCGGAGAAGAAAAGTGATTAAAACCATAAAAAAGATGGTGCAATGCAATGCAACATCATTTACAAGCTCCTGATACATTCACAATCACATAATATCTATGGCAGCGGGGTGTTCTCTGCAAACCAGACTAGCTGTTCTAGGACTTCTACTAGACCCTAAAGCCCTGGTCGCATAGTCGTTAGTGGACGTAGGTGAACGTGGTGAACGTGGTGGAGGCTAACATGGTTCAAAAGTGGTGTGATGAGCCACCGAATGATACAGATAAATACGTTACAGCATGGATGCCGGTACGTTCAACTACGTTCAACTACGTTCAACTACGTTCACGTTCGTTCAACTACGTTCAACTACGTTCAACTACTTTCAACAGTGTTAGCCTCCACTATGGCCCTGTCACACTACGACGTGACTACGTCAGCGTAGGCACAACGTGAAAATAATGATATTACGTTGACGTTATGGGCGTAATATGCAAATTGTGGACGTGAGCGTAACGTGAAAGTAACGTCGGTGTAGGTCGTGACCTTAGCTGTAACGTGACAACGTTAGGGGGGAGGAGGGTAATTGGCGACGTGACCGGGCGTTAGTGTAACGTGAGCGTAACGTCGCCGTAACGGGTGCGACGTGGACGTAACGTGACCGTAACGCCACCGTAATGTGACCGTAACGTGACCGTAACGTGACCGTAACGTGACCGTAACGTGACCGTAACCGTGACCGTAACGTGACCGTAACGTGACCGTAACCGTGACCGTAACGTGACCGTAACGTGACCGTAACGTGACCGTAACGGTCGTGCAAAACGCTGCCCACACGTTGCTCCCACCCGGGCCGTCGGTCTGACGTGACATAACGTGACTCTAACGTCATTTACGCTGCTATAACGATCGCGGAACGTCAACCTAACGTCATTGTCACGTCATCCCAACGTAACGGCTTCACGTTGAGATACGTCGAAAGTTTTGAACAGGTTCAAAACCTCGACGCGCGCCGACGTAACACGACGTAACATGACGTAGCTCGACGTCACTCTAACGTCATTATGACGTCATCATAACGTGACCCAACGTACGGCAACGTAATGACGAAAAATCATCACGTTAGGCTCACGTTGGCTCGTTACGTCGTAGTGTGACAGGGGTATAAGATTCAACTATGTTCAACTACATCCACTAACGGCTATGTGGCCATGGCATGCGTGATGTGGAATGGCCATGGTTTTGTGCGGGTCATAATACACTAGAGTACATTAAGATGTATGTTCTACTACGTTCGACTTCGCCACAGTACGCCAGCAGCATGGATGCAAATTCAGCCTCTAACATGCCGCTCTTTTGAACATGTCCAAAAGTTAGATTGGAGATCACGGCTTACCCACATTATTACCAAGTTAACATCAAGGACAAGTATGAATGCCTGTACCTTCAGCAACGTTCAACTATGTTCAACTAATTTCAACTACGTTAGCCTCCATTACGTTCACGTACATCTACTAACAGCTATGTGACCAGGGTTTTACCAGACTGTAATTTATATTGGTTTTCAATTTCAAGTATTGTTTTCAAGGTTGCTCTTTAAAAGAATAATAATTTTAAAACGTATGTTTATTCAGTAAATATAAACATCCCATAATATCTATAGCAAGGGTGTTCTCTGCAAAACATATTTGTTGTTATAGGACTTCTACTAAACCCTTACCAGACATTGTCAATCTCAAGTATTTTATGGCTGGGAATGTATTGTGTTCAAGGTTGCGCTTTAAGAGAATCATAAGTTAGGAATAGATATGTTTACTCAATAAATATAAATGTGCTTCTCAGGGCAAAGGCATTGGGGCCTACCCCTATGCAACTTTACATCTCTAACATAATTGGGATTGCTCTCTTAAATAGCAAGTACCTATATGCATTGAAATTAAGATATGATTAAACAAAGATTATATATCTAGACACATCTAAACCATATTGTAATTGCTTAAATCGATACAATATTAGTGATGTATGATGAGGTTCTGTTAGATATTTTAGTGGTTGTTAAAGATTTTAAGGGTTGCTTTCCGGTTTAAATCGGGGTGCTGGGATCTAGAACACTAGATGGTTATGTTGTTTACCATTTAGTAAAGCCATAATTCAAGAACCGTCTCCACAACGACTGACAGGTAAATTGACTCATCGTGTAACACGATATCCCCATGACACAGGTAGCCTGGTGGTAGGGGAGGGATGGTGGGAGGGGGCTACTTTCGGCGTGTGTTTGTTGAATGCTTGTTTGTTTGTTGTTATTGTACATCCTAGCAACATCTAAGGTCATATCAGGATGGGTACCACATTGAGACAGTGCACAGTCATGGCGACTTCCTAGTGCTGCCAAACTGGGAGACCAGGCTGCCAGCATCATGAACCGATATCCCACACGGTCACATTATCCTGATACTGTAATAACCGTTCCTTGTCCTATCCGATTAATGCCAAGTGCCAGCCTAGGTAGCGACAAGCATAAATTTGACAAGTCCTTGTTTTGACTCGAATGGAATTCGAACCCGCAACCTTCCACACGGAAAGCCTGCGGTGTACCGATTTGGATACCGCGTTTGGTGCAGTTGGATACAATAGACTTAAAATGGGAAGTAAACCGGATGCGCAAAGGTCCACTTCTGGTGTTCTTCTTCCACGTTACGTGACTTAACAGTATCGTGACCACCTGGGAGAGATTTAAGTGTCCGCGATTGACGGAGTGGTGTGATTATTACAGATTCACATGCTTTGTAATCTGAGCAGGTTGAAAGCCCAGATTGGTGACGTCTGTTGGGGACAGGAAAGGCAAAGACAGGGATGGGGAGGAAGGTGAAAGAATAGGGAGCGATAGGGTTGGATAGGGATAAGGAGGTGTGTGGAGGGATGGGCAGGGATGTGGAGTGATGTGGAGGGATGTGGAGGGATGGGAAGGGACAGGGAGCGGTGGGATAGGTGGGGATGGTTGGGAAGGGATTGAGAGGGATGTGGTGGGATGTTTAGTGGTGTGGAGGGGTGGGGAGGGACATGGAGGGGATGGGTGGGATGTGGAGGGATGTGAGGGATTGAGAGGGATGTGGAGGGATGTGGAGGGGTGGGGAGGGATGGGAATGGATGTGGAGGGATGTGGAGGGGTGGAAAGGGACAGTGAGGGGTGTGGAGGGATGGGGAGGGATGGGGAGGGATTGGGAGGGATGGGGAGGGATGGGGAGGGATGAGGGGGATGTGGGAATGTGGAGGGCATATATTGGGGAGATGTGGAAGGAAGGAGGGATGGTAAGGACAATAATAGAAATGGAGAGAAAGTCGAGAAAGGTTACGCAGGCAGAGAAAGGTCGGGAATGTAGAGAAAGGTCGAGAATGCAGAGAAAAGGGGAGAAGTCAGAGAAAAGGGGAAAAAGTCAGAGAAAAGGGGAAAAGTCAGAGAAAAGGGGAGAAGTCAGAGAAAAGGGGAGAAGTCAGAGAAAATGGGAGAAGTCAGAGAAAATGGGAGAAGTCAGAGAAAAAGGGACAAGTCAGAGAAAATGGGAGAAGTCAGATACAAAGGGATAAGCTAAAGAAAGATGAAGAAGCTAGAGAAAGTGGGAGAAGCCAAGGGAGAAAGGAGACGTATGGATACAGAAAAGGAAGAGGAAGAATATGAAGGAATGTGAAGGAAAGGAGAACATTGAAGAATGGGAAGGGAGTCGAAGTGAAAGAACAAATGGTGCAGGTTCAGATGGCACAGGAAGCGGAGAAAGGAACACAGAAGGTAAAGAACTAAAGTGAAGTAGGAGCGGAGTAGGTCAGGCAGATGGCGAAAAACTGCCAGTAGAAACGGCAGGAAGTTGAAATAGAAATAAATGACCAGATAAGGAGGCAGACAAATTGGCAAAGCTGGTGAAAGGAGTGAAAGTAGAGAGGGTTTGACAAAACAGAGAGGACTGGAGGGAGGAGGACGCAGGGTTGGTTAGTTGTTGGAGTTTTACATCCTGGCAACATCTAACGTCATATTAGGATATGTACAGACTTGTGACAGCGCACATTCATGGTGACTTTATTTATAGTGCTGCCCCACTGAGAAATAAGGCCACCAGCACTAGGACCCGATATTCCACTAAATCACATTATCCTGACACCTACTTAATCTATCCTATGAATGCTGAGCACCAGGCTAGGAAGTAACAAATATCTATTTGTAAGTCCTTGCTTTGACTTGACCGGGACTCAAACTCCCGATCTCCCGCACGGGAGGCCTGCGCTCTACCGATTCGGCCACCGCATCCGGTTGAGGACGCAGGGTGATGAGGACAGAGTGCGGGTAGTGCGGGTAGCGCGGGTAGCGCGGGTAGTACCGGGATCGCCGGTGTGTGGGTGGGGGTTAAACCAGGGAGCTAAGTGAGGGTCAGGATGTGGAGGTTTGTCAGCAGCACCGTCTCAGAGCCCTTTTATCCAATAATCCACCCGAGGTGGGGGTTCATTCGCACTTTACCCCGACCTTGCTCTGGCCTGGTGCGCCCCCTGGAGGCGTTGTGGGCGATTAATCCTGGTGGACGTTGTGCGTGTAGGCAGTGGAGGGAGGTAGAGAGGTTTTGAGGGAGTTAGGGAGGGAAGGAGGGAAGGAGGGAGGGAGGTAGGGAGGTAGTGAGGTAGAGAGGTAAGGATGTAGGGAGGGAGTTAGGGAGAAAGGGAGGTAGGTATGTAGGTAGGTAGAGAGGGGGGGAGTTAGGAGGGAGGGAGAGAGAGGAGGTAGGGAGGTAAAGAGGTAGGGAGGGAGTTAGGGAGGGAGGGAGGGAGAGAGAGAGGGAGGTAGGGAGGTAGTGAGATATAGAGGTAGGTACGTAGGGAGGGAGTTAATGAGGTAGCCAGGTAGGTAGAGAGGTAGGGAGGGAGTTAGGGAGGGAGGAGGAGAGGAGGTAGGGAGGGTAGAGAGGTGGGGGGAGTTAGGGAGGGAGGTAGAGAGGTAGGGAGGGAGTTAGGGAGGGAGGGAGGGAGAGAGGGAGGTAGGGAGGTAGAGAGGTAGGGAGGGAGGTAGGGAGGTAGAGAGGTAGGGAGGGAGTTAGGGAGGGAGGGAGAGAGGGAGGTAGGGAGGTAGAGAGGTAGGGAGGGAGAGAGGGAGGTAGGGAGGTAAAGAGGTAGGGAGGGAGGTGAGGAGGGAGGGAGGGAGGGAGAGAGGGATGTAGGGAGGTAGTGAGGGAGGGAGGTAAGGATGTAGGGCGGGAGAGAGGTAGGGAGGTAGGGATGTAAGGAGGGAGAGAGGTAGGATTTTAGGGAGGTACGCAAGGAGAGAGGGAAGGGGGAGGCATGGGTGAGGGGTGAGGAACACCCTCACTCCTCTCTCTCCCCCTCAACATCCACACCTTACACCGTACGTTCGACTCACACCATTCGCCTCCATTCCCTTCGCACGCTGCACCCTAGCCGACTTGACATTCTGCTCCCCCTCACTCTCCGTACTCCTATTTCCTGCCCCTCATTGCCTACACCCTGCTCATCTCCCCCCCCCCCACCCTCCTACTCCCCCCCCCCCCCCCACACCCTCACACTACCCTTCCACCAGCCCCCTGCGCTGACAAGCTCCAGGGTGTGCCACACCTACGCAATTCGCCACTCACCTGACTCTCATCCTCTGCTGTGACTAACTAGTCTCCGTCGTCAGGAAAGTTAAGTGACATCAGTTATTTACTTCAAATATATAGCACGTTTTCTACTAAACGAGCAACGTCTAGGAACTAATCGTTGCAGGCCATTTTTTTGTTTAGTGATTCTTTGTTTATTCTGCTCTTAAAGGTTAAGCCCATGCACTTGTTTTCGCCGCTGTGCAGTAGTGGTCATAATCCATATGGATTGATTTCCTCATACTACCTGACCATGCTGGAGGCAATCTGTGGACAATCCAGGGAAAGCACTTTTCATATATAGTCCTACAGGTAACAGCTGTTAAACTGTCACTGAAGAGGAAAGTGGGTATTCAAACACGAGCACCTTGTCTATAGGCGACGCACACACACGAACACGCACACGCGCACACATCCAGTCTATCAGGAAACACTAGACTGTGGGTTAACCCGCCGTGAATGATCGTGGATGATCGTGAATGATCGTGGATGATCGTGGAAGTCACCCATAAGTGTTAATGATCTCGAACAGTCGTTAACCATCGTTCACGATCATTTATGACTACCACCCTATGTTCAAGCCGAATATGGTATATAAACACAGTGTGAGTCATATTGTAAACAAAAACAGTGTGAGTCCCATTGTAAATAAACACAGTGCTAGTATTGTTGTAAATAAACCTAGTGTGAGTCCTATAGTAAATAACCGCATTGTACATGGCATTGTAAATAAACACAGTGAGTCCTAGTGTAAATAAACACAGTGAGTCCTACTGTAAATAAACATAGTGAGTCATAGTGTAAATAAACACAGTGAGTCCTAGTGTAAATAAACACAGTGAGTCATAGTGTAAATAAACACAGTGAGTCCTACTGTAAATAAACACAGTGAGTCCTACTGTAAATAAACAAAGTGAGTCCTAGTGTAAATAAACACAGTGAGTCCTAGTGTAAATAAACACAGTGCGCCCTAGTGTAAATAAACACAGTGAGTCCTACTGTAAATAAACATAGTGAGTCATAGTGTAAATAAACACAGTGAGTCCTAGTGTAAATAAACACAGTGAATCATAGTGTAAATAAACACAGTGAGTCCTACTGTAAATAAACACAGTGAGTCCTACTGTAAATAAACAAAGTGAGTCCTAGTGTAAATAAACACAGTGAGTCCTAGTGTAAATAAACACAGTGCGAGTCCTAGTGTAAGCATGGTGTGGATACTGCTGTGTGAAAAGGAGGCTGCTTGTTATTCTATGCATGTTATACCTGCTGTTTCAGTACACCTGGTGACAGCCAGAGGAACTAAACTGGTGACGTCACACAATCAGCCACGCCTTGTACAGGTGAGCGCATCAAAATTGCCAATATGGGAATCTTGTCAAGTCAGCAGGAAAGTGATTTGGACAGGTATGATGACGATAACAAGCAGCACAATTCCTGAATTAAAGCGGTTATTAATTATATTGCCCTTCGGTATATTTTTATCGCCACATCGATTCTGAAATTACTTAGAGGTTTTCAAAATAACGCATCTACTTAAAGGATGTGTTGAAAGTATACAATTCCATATACCATATGCTAATTGTCGGGGGCAGAATGATCGAGTGTGCTCAATCTTACAGTGCTTTTACAACAAACTTATTGTTTCAAAGACAGTTTGGACAGCAGGTTGGGGAGAGAAAATGTGAAATACCACATACTAGTATTTACTCTTTGCTTCAAACTGCATGGTGCGATGAAAACATCAAAATTTCAAAACCCAAACAATTATGCAGATTTAATTATACATATCTAACTTAGAAACTGATGCACTTATTCAGCATTTGTCACCACATAGAAGGGAATACTGAGACAATTTAAAGCTGCATAGTCCGATGAAAACATCACATTTTCAAAACCAAAACAAATATCTAGAGTTGATTCTACATCTCTAACTTATACCCCAGTCACACTACAGCTTTCGACCACTTTGCGACCACCTTAGACCAAAGAACCCACACTCACACTTGACGTCCTTGCAACCAAAACAATGGTTGCCAATGTCTGGGTGACAGTGGTGAGTGTGGGTTCCTTGGTCTAAGGTGGTCACAAAGTGGTCGCAAGCTATAGTGTGACTGGGGTATTTCCTATCTAATCTCAGGCAATCTACCAGTACGTGGGAGAGTACCTACTCAATCCAGTTATGTTTCCTGCTATGTGTAATGACTAATAATGTGTAGTATAAAGCATTTATACAAATATTATTCTGGATGGAACCTGTTGATATTATTGTCGGTGTGGCGGATTCGAACCCACTACCCCCCACCTTACTGCTACTGGGCCTGGGGGCCGCCCAGCTTAGGGGCCGGCACCACGTCTAAACCTGCTAGGTGTCGGACGCATGCGCCAAGCCTCCAAGCTCCAGGCGGACCGAGGCAAGTCTAGGCGGAAAATGTGTCAGGCGCATGCGCACACCTCCAGCTCCCAACGGTCCTCCTGCATATCGGCCCATTCGAATGCGAGTTCTAGCTTTATGTGTGTTGATTTTGATGTAATTTGATTGATTATTGTTGGCTTTGTTTTGTGTTTTTGTCTGATTGATTGATTATTGATTGATTTTGTGTTTGTATTTTGATTGGTTGTGGGTTGATTTTGATTATTGATTGACTTAATTGACTTATGATTGACTTATGTTAATGTGAATAAACGGTAGGTCTTTTGTGGCCAGCCAGAGTACCTACTCAATCCAGTTATGTTTCCTGTTATGTGTAATGACTAATAATATTTTCATAATGTTCATGCCAAGTATAACCGCATCATCATGTTACCTACCGATGCTTCTATTAAAAAGGATTAAACATAACATATCATAACTTGACACCTGCAAGTGAATATGACGGGAACATTTCAAATAAGAACCGCTAATATATAATAAGGAAGCCCATTGAATAGTCTTTACTATCTCGGATGCTATATTATGTGAATATATATATATATATAGGATGTATAATTTATTATGCGTATATAAAAGGGGCGGAGCTCTAACCTGATAATTATTATTATTTATTATTACTTCTCGATGTATTATGTCAAATCGGTGACTTGCCTGTATTTCACCCGGCATTACCGGTAAGCCTGTATTATGCTTAGCCATCATGCAAATAAAGTGTCCTACCCTATATATATATTACAATATTACAATTCCCTTCTACGCCTTTATACTCGCATAATTGCCTATGCATCACATACAGTACAACCCTGTTAAACCAAGCTCGGTTAAACCAAACGATCGGTTAACCCAAACTTGTATTGCAGGCACGGCAAAATACTACTATTTATCATATAAAAATGTTGGTTAAACCAAAGTCGGTTAATCCAAACTATCGGTTAATCCAAACAAAATTGTCGGGCCCCAGGACACTTCCAAACTTTTATGTGGTTAGTTATAAGGTCACCCAAGACTTTTTATTATGATAAATGGTAGTATTTTTCCAGGTCGCCGAAAAAGTTTGGATTAACTGACCGTTTGGTTTAACTGACCTTGGTTTCACTGGGTTAGACTGTATATACATAAAACAAACAATAATCAAAGTGTCCACATACATTGTATATTGCATTCATAATGCACCCAAGTTTTTGCCAAAGACAAGTCAAAGTCGAAGCCAAAGCTTGGTTAAACCAATGATTGGTTAATCCAAACAAATTTCTAGGGTCCCTTCAACTTTGGTTTAACAGGGTTATACTGTATATATATATACATATAAAGATACTGAAGCGATGGAATGCTGGTGGTTATACTGGCACTTATGCCGAGCAATTGCAGTCTGGCCAGCGATTGGACAAGAATAAGTATCGCAATATTATGGGAGTAATAATAACTTCCCGCCTTACACAGCACTCGACAAAATTTATATCCATATTATGCATATTATATATAACGATAGTGAACGGATGGGATATATGTGATACGAGTTCAATTCCAGTTCCAGCATATAGGTATCTCAAAGAGAAGGGAGGCAATGGGTTGAAGCGAGAATGTGTCGCAATGTTCACATTGCACTAGATTCGGCAGGAACGACATGCTTCCTCTCCCGCTGCCCGCTGCGCTGTGGACTCACAGGGGCTATCTCTGTCCACCCGATTGGCCAATGGACTTTCACACCTGTTCCACCATCGGCCACAGCTCACCACGCTCTCTTCGCTTCTCAGCCCGACTGCCAGCAATGCGCAAACTTGTCCACCCACAACCTACTACTTTGGTTCCCTTTTTTCTTTTGTAGAGTTGGGCCCGGCGATACTGTATCGATTGAATCACCTCTTTTTACCTGAGCTGGGTCGTTCCTTTGCCAAATTAAATGACACATTTCTTCATTATTATTTCCGCTTATAAAACCACCAGATTTCCATGATATTCACATTTAATCACATTTAATATTCTCTGACTGCCAATGAGAGAGAAGTAAGGCTGCGTTTAGCGTGAGCCACTTACTTTCCCACTTTAAACCACTTTTTCGATGGTGCAGAAAACAGGTAATAGCGGTTTACTGCTACAGCTGGCCGTCCATCCCCCATAGGTGGCAGCACCAATGACCATGCACGACAGTTCTTCTTCTGCTAAGTCAGGGCATCCCTGCCCCTGCCCACCCTCCATTCCCCATCCTCCTTCCCCCATCTTCAATCTGTCATCCCCATTCTCCATTCCTCATCCCCAGTCCTCCATCCCTCATCCTCCATCCCCCATCCTTCACCCTTATCCCCCCTCCCCCATCCATCCCCCCGTGTGCCATCCCTCATTCCCCATCCCTATCCCTCATCATCCATTCCTCATCCCCAATCCCTCATTCCCACCCCTCATCCCCACACCTCAATCTCTCATTCCCCATCCTTCACCCTCCTCCCCATCCCTCAACCCATTCCCCATCCCTCATTCCCCATCCCTATCCCTCATTCTCCATTCCCCATCCCTATCCCTCCTCCATTCTTCATCCACAATCCCTCATTCCCATCCCTCATCCTTCATTATTATCCCTCTCCTCCATCCCACCCCCATTACCCATCCCTCATTCCCCATCACCATCCCTCATCGTCTATTCCTCGTCCCAATCCCTCATTCCATCCTTCATTCCCCTCCCTCCTCCCCATCCCTCATTCCCATCTTTCATCCTTATCCCTCCTCCCCATCCCTCATCCCCCATTACCCTCCCTCATTCCCTTCCCTATCCCTCATCCTCCATTCCTCATCCCAAATCCCTCATTCACATCCCTCTTTCCCACCCATCACCCCAAGCCCTCATTATTCACCATTATCCCTCATCCCTCATTACTAATCTTTCATTCCATCCCTCATGCCCATCCCTCATCCCTACAACCCTACATCGCCTTCTCTCACCCCAATCCATTCAACCCCTGTCCCCGTTCGTCCTCTCCATCTACCGTCCTTCGTCCCCACCCCCATCTTTCATTCTGGATCCCCACCCTTCGTCCCCTTTCCCTTCCCCATCGTTAATCCCCATCCTACATCCCCCCTTCCCCCATCCCCGACCACCACCCCCCATTCTCCACCAACCACCCCCACCCCCTACTCTCCTCTCCCAGGGGCCGTATGCACCAATCGGTGATAGGCTTAGCCGGTGCTAGGCGATAGCTCTCGGGTAGCTACCTCCGGGTAGCGGTGGGTTGGAGAAATGTGTAAATTGGTATGCACCAATGTACTAGCCGGGGCAGATAGCTAACCGTGAAGTTATTTATAGATTTGGGAATTCCCTCGATTCGACAATATGAATAACGCTGCCAATGCAGCAGGAGCGTTAATAACGGTTCGATTTTAGGGTTAATTTGATTAAATTTCACTTATTGCGTATGTAAATCTGTCAAATATGATCACATTGAATAGATTTGGGTGTAATATATTGCCTCCGATACGGCGGCGGCGGCCATGTTTAGTTGACGTTGGACAGTATGGATATTGACGTCGATGCGACGGCGATTTGTTTACTTTACATTCGTCGATTCGACAATATGAATAATGCCGCCAATGCGGCGGCAGCATTAATAACGGTTCGATTTTAGGGTTAATTTGATTAAATTTCACTTATTGCGTATGTAAATCTGTTAAATATGATCGCATTGAAGAGATTTGGCTATAATATATCGGCGGCTGCCACACTAACCAGCACGGCGTGCAGTTACCCCATCTATGAAAAGTGGTTTAGCTTAGCCTAGGCTACAGTCGGCGGTTAGCGCTGGCACCGATTGATGCATACGGATTTTCCACAGTTAGCCGTGTGGAGCTAGCCAAACCGGGGTTATGTCCCTAACACTGATTGGTGCATATGGCCCCAGTTCGATTCGGAGACCCGTGCACTCCGGTAAGTGTCTCCTACTCCACATTGGGTAAACACCTGCAGGAGTGCAAGCCACAGGGCAGAACCCCGTCCACCTCACCCACCCTACACTGCCCCAGTTATCACCCACATACACCATCTCGCCCACCCTACACTGCCGCAGTTATCACACATAAATACCACCTCTACCCTCCCCCCCCCCACCTCTCCCCAGCCGCTAGACACCGCCCCGTGCTTCTCCCTTCCCCCGCCCTCCCCTCTCACCCCACCCGGCCCCACTTACCCCTCACCTCCATGTTCCAACTCACACCGCCCCGCTAACTGTAATGTGTGGTACACCTCACCCGACCACTCCCCCCCCCCCCACACACACCACACCTACAAAACACATATATACCACTCACATCTCACCCCCTCCCCTGCCCCATCACCCCAAACTCCACTACAAACAAACCTACCCGGCACCATTCACCCCTCACTCCCAAACACCACTCTGCCCCACCGCACCCCCGCCCCGCCCCGCCCCGCCCCGCCCAATCCCGCACCGCCCCGTCCCGCCCCGCCCCGCCTCTCCCCCCAGGCCGCCCGGTGCGTCAGCAGGTCGCCGCGTCGCCCCGGGCCAGCGCCTGGCGGGAGGTCGGGCAAAGTGGGCGTGTTTGGGCGACATTAATCAGCTGGTGGTTTGTGAGAGGAGTGTGTGTGAGTGTGTGTGAGTGTTTGAGTGTGTGAGTGTGTGACTGTGTGTGAGTGTGTGTGTGCTAGTGGTTTCTGAGGGGAGTGTGTATGTGAGTATGCGCGTGTTAGTATGTGTGTGTGAGTGTGTGTGTGAGTGTGTGTGAGTGTGTGTGTCTGTGAGTGTGTGTGAGTGTGTGAGTGTGTGCATTTCATTGCATGTTGCTCACCACCACATTATCTCCATAACCTACACCAGCACTCGACATTAGTGACCTCACTAGCACTGTCACTCACCCATTCACTCACCCAGTCACTCACCCACTCACCCAGTCACTCACACACCCAGTTACATAGTACCCCCACACACCCAGTCACTCACTCACTCACCCAGTCACTCACACACCTAGTTACATAGTACCCCCATACACCCAGTCACTCACTCACTCACTCACCCAGTCACTCACTTACTCACCCAGTCACTCCCTTACTCACCCAGTCACTCATTCACCCAGGCACCCACTCACCCAGTCACTCACACACCCAGTCACTCACTTATTCACTCACCTACTTTGTTACCATAATTCGACTTCTTCCCAAATGCACAGGTTCAGGCCCTCATGCTCCCCCTCACCGCCTCACCCTCTTACCTTCTCACCCACACATTCTCACCTCACACCGTCAGCGTGTCAACCTCACCTTCACACCCTCACCATGTCACGTCGCTCCCATCCTCTCACCCGCACCCTGTCACTCTCACCCCCTCACCCTCTGACCCTCACGCTATCAATGCCACCCTCTCCCCCACCACCCTGTCACTCTCACCCCTCACCCTCATCTTGTCACTGTCACCCGCTCACCCTATTATCATTACCCTATCAATGACACCCTCTCACCCGCACCCTGTCACTCTCACCCCCTCACCCTCTGACCCTCACGCTATCAATGCGACCCTCTCCCCCACCACCCTGTCACTCTCACCCCTCACCCTCATCTTGTCACTGTCACCCGCTCACCCTATTATCATTACCCTATCAATGACACCCTCTCACCCACACCTTGTAATTCTCACCCCCTTACCCTCTTACCCTCACTCTATCAATGCCACCCTCTCCCCCACCACCCTGTCGCTCTCACCCCTCACCCTCATCTTGTCACTGTCACCCGCTCACCCTATTATCATTACCCTATCAATGACACCCTCTCACCCACACCTTGTAATTCTCACCCCCTTACCCTCTTACCCTCACTCTATCAATGCCACCCTCTCCCCCACCACCCTGTCACTCTCACCCCTCACCCTCATCTTGTCACTGTCACCCGCTCACCCTAATATCATTACCCTATCAATGACACCGTCTCACCCGCACCCTGTAATTTTCACTCCCCCAACCTCATCTTTTCACTCTTATCCCTTACGGGTACGGATGAGAGGATGGGAGAGGATGGGTCGGGGTAAGAGGTACCCTGACCCATCTTCTCCCATCCTCTCACCCGTACCCTCCCACTCTCACCCCCTCACCCTCACCTCACCACATGCTCACCCTCACCATCAGACTCACTCTAAAATTCGCTGTTGATTACACCCGCTGGTTAAACGTTTAATCCCGGACCATCGGTCTTCCTCATTCCCCAACCCCCACCCCCCATTGCCGATCCCCGATCCCCGATCCCCTCATCCCTCATCCCCATCAACCATCACAAATCCCCCATCCCTTATCTCCCATCCCTCATCATCCATCCCTCGTCCACCATCCCTCATAATCTACCCCATATCCCCATACCCCACCCTCATCTTCCACTCCTATCAATACACTGCTATTCTCATTTCCTCACCCCCACCCTCGCCCCCACCCATATCCCCACCCCGAACTCCATGTGCATGGATGAGCAATAGGGGTGAACGGCAAGAGGGAGGAGAGAGGTTCGAGAGGACAGAGCAGAGAGAAGATAGGGGAAGAGGAGAGAGGGGGGAGATGAGAGAGCGAGAGCGGGGGAGAGGTGGGAGAGAAGAGAAGTAGGAGATGAAAGAAGGAGAGATGAGAGATCGAGAGAGGGAGAGGGGGGGGGGGAATAGCAGAGTGGGAAGTGGGAAGAGGAGAGGGGGCCAAGGGAAACAGGAAAGGGAGAGAGGGGAGAGCGGTCAAAGAGAGGGAGAGGGGGGAAGAGGAGAGAGTGTGGGAAGAGGAGAGAGGGAGAAAGGAAACAGGAGAAAGGGAGAGAGGGGAGAGATGTCAGAGAGAGGGACATGGGAAGAGGAGGGAGAGTGGGAAGAGGAGAGAGGCAGAAAGGAAACAGGAGAAATGGTGGGAGGTCAGCGAGAGAGAGAGAGAGAGAGGGGGAGGCCGGAGAGTGCCGGAGAGGGGCGAAATAGGTTTGAGAGGGAGAGAAGGAGAGTGATTGAGGAAACAAGGAATGGGAAAAGGGTGGGGGGTATGGGGATAGGGACAGGGCGATAGCGAGAGGAGAGGAGAGGACTGGACGCAGAGGAAAGGCGAGGATGGGAAGGAGAGGGGAGGGGCTGAGAGGACGGGAGGTAGGGGAAACGACATGGAGAGGGAGTGAGCCGGAGAGGGAGAAAGGGAGAGAGGGTTAGAGACAGTGAGGGAGGGGGAGTGATAATGGGGACTAGAACAGCGCTAATGCAATAATTGCACCGTGTGGGTGATATCTACACAAACGGTGACAATTGCCCCTGCATGGCTTCGTCATGAATGTCCATATACACATAGCTCTACCGAGTAGACTGAATGTCTATGCAGCCTCCATTTTAAACAGAGGCGGCTGTCAACACATGTGTCTATCCAGGCGTGTATTTAGGGCCTATGAGCAGCTCGGGAACGTGCACTTAACTAGCCTCGTAAATGTGCACAATCCAGGATTGTGGCAGCGAACGGGGGCGGGCTGCATGGTGACAGCCTCGTAAACACAGCAGTATGGAACGTCGCGCAAAGCACTGTCCGGGCTCAGTCTCACAGACAGTTCACCGAGCTCTCAGATAAACGCATATTGTATACGTGCAGAAATTGTGTTGATTTGGTAGCGCATTCCCTTCGGTTATATTAACCGCTATGGTCAACTCTATAACAATGATTCATTATTATCTCTAGTGCTAAGGGCCTTCTGCCCAGTGGGAGGAGTAACAAGGCTCTCCCCGTAGGTAGCCTATCCCTCTCCGTGGGACTAGTAACCACCTTCTTAACTTAAACCAGCATAACAATTAGTAATATCTCGGGTGTTTATAAATGACAGCGGCGGTGAGAACACCGGCTGCCTTGTTTCGGAATTAAGTTAATTAATACACATCAAATGCAGGAGGGGTAGAGCCCGTATATAAGTAGCACTCAGGCTGTCAGCACTTGGCCCGGAATTCATTCAACAAAGGCGGTCAACCAGCAGAGGGATGGAGAGGCGGCAGTGGCCAGCGGCAGGCCCAGGAAAACCTTGGAATAATAATGGAATCAAACAAACCCGAACGGTTAAACCACCATACTTCCACTAATGTGATGTAATATATGAGGGGTAACAAAAATATGTTGGATAAACTACAAAGACTACAAAATAGAGCACTTAAGATATGTCTGAAGGTGGAAATTAGACACCATAGGAAAGCAAGAGTCAACACACTAAATGACAGGAGAAAAGCACATCTCAAAATAACAGCATTCAGGGAGACAAGGAAGCCTGCGAGGGTGCAGGTAAGAAGAAAGGCAACAAGAGGTAGTGAGGACCGCAGACTGATAATAAACAGAGCCAAAAAGAGATCATATGAGAGGAGTACCTAGTACATGAAGGCAAGGGAATGGAATACACTGGGAGTAGAAGAAACAAGTACAGGGACAATAGAAACATATAAAACATTAATCAAAAGAGAGCTAAATGCACTGCTAGACTAATGACAACAACAACTAAAATAAATTAAAAAAGAAAAAGAAAAATAGATAAATAAATAGAAAATACACTGATAATTCAAGCAACGTTTTAGAGGGTATAGATGCTAGGTATGATACATACAAAAGGTAAACTTTAAACGTAAAATCAAAACCTAATGACCACCAACACAGCAAGGTGAAGACATTCAGAGAAATTAACTATTAGTAACCAAACAATTATCCAATTGTAGAACGAACAAACTCACATAGGTTTGGGGGTGTGGAAGAATGCTTACAAACAGTGAAATAATGCATGCAGTAGTTACCTACACAACAACTGAAAGTGATAAAAAGAAGAGGAGTCACAAGACGGTATAGCGGCAAAAACAAGTCATTAGACACTTAACCGTTATGGGCAGCATAAATACACCCGTCACAAAAAAAACAACCCAAAAAAAAAAAAAAAGAAAAGGCCTAAAAATGGTCGCTACCTAGACTTCCACTCGGCATTACGAGGATAGGGTTAGGACTGTTTAGCTCAGTGTCAGGATAATGTGACAGTGGGATGTCAGATCATGGTGCCGGCGATCTGGTATCCCAGTAGGACATCACTATTAAGGTACAATGAGTCTGTCAGAAGTTGGTACCCATCCTGGTATGCCCCTATCGGACGCGGTTGCCGAATCGGTAGAGCGCAGGCCTCCCGTGTTGAAGGACGGGAGTTCAATTCCCGGTTGAGTCAAACCAATGACTTACAAAATTGAAACTTGTCACCACCTAGACTGGCACTCAGCTTTACCAGGATAGGGCAAGGACTGGGGAGCACAGTGGCAGGAAAATATGACCGAGTAGGATATCGGGTCATGATGCCGGCAGTCTGGTATCCCAGTGAGACAGAATTATAAAGTCTCTATGAGTGAGCACTTCCACAAGTCGGTACCCATCCTGATATGACCATATATGTGGGCTAGGATGTAAAACCCCAAGAAACAATCATATAAGCTATTATATACAATTCACACTATTCATGCCGCGGCCATGTTGAAACCAGACCGAGGCCACTCTGCATAGTTATGGTGGTATCATGTAATGCAGCACCGTGAGCGTAGATATCTGTGCAACACAGCTAAACAACTAGTCTTAGTAATTACAAATTAATAAAAGCTTTAAAAGGGTTAAAATATATATTTTTTAAATATATATATTAAGAAAGTTATGCAATTTTGAATTTAAGAAAGGATTGGCAGCCAAGGTGAGTGATTTTGTTGACATTGCCTACTGAAATGCATCTGATCATCACTCAATCTTCATGAAAATTGACCAATAAATAGAAAAAAAAGGTATGCAAAAATGAATATTATAGTTTCAAAAGTGAATATCTTCAAATTTGACTCCTTTAATTTATGTAGTAGTTCATTCACATCGGCACACAGCAGTGTCTTAAGGCCATTTCCAATACCGATACTTACTCAGACTCGTTCTGATGCCGAATTAGGTCACGCGTGAATAGTGTGAATATTCATGCCGGAAACAAATGGTAACCACATCCTTACTAGAAATACTTCTGAAACTTTCAAAAAGATGTGATGGTGCGACTTTAAACCAAATAGCCCTACGTGCGCCAGTTGTCGGTCGTCTGAGGCGGCCTGGGCGTGGTTAGAACCTTAACTAGGTCAACGACCCCAGCGCCCTTTGCGTGTCCACTCTAACACTTCCGAGACATCTGAGCACGAACCCCTTCCAGCCCAGCGCTGTAATTACTTGGAGCTGAAATACCAATAGCCTACTAAATGTTAACCAACTGATACCCGCTTAATCAATCAGATTACGTCAATATAAGTAGTGTCAGATGGGGAGGGGGGGGGTGGTTAACTTATCTGAAGAGGGGAGGGAGGTCAACCAATGGGACACAACTTAACCTGTCAAAGTTGTATTTATATATTTATTTATTTATTTATTTGCCAATCACACATAGTAAGTCGCACTGAATGTTGCCATTGCTGATCAAAGCGGGTCCAATATTTGTCATTTACAAGCTATGGTTGTAGAACTACTCAAACCAGCTCTACATTTGAAAACTGCTGCCCAATGCAGGACTCGAACCCATATGACTGCTATTCCGAAGCGAGCATCCTTTGACCATTGCATATATATTCTTTATTTATATCCACAATATGAATTAAGTAGTCTATATATCTATATTTAATACCGAACGGTGGTTAAGTTTTAGGGTCGTTCTGATCATTACTCTTCTGTTAATCGGCGCTGCCAACGCGCATCATCATAGTCCTCTGATGCTTCACCATGTATGGGTTGTTAATATCATCTATTGTTGTGCTTATTGTACTCCACTGGTACCGTATACATCACAAAAACAGATTTTGTTGATGTTTGACTGAGTGGATCAGCACAAAACTATTGGTCAGTCAAAATGGTAATACACAGGGGGGCGTAATCGATTAATCAACTCAGGTCACCCGAGCCACTTTTTGGCGCATGTGCACATCCTACAGTCTCAGGTTGAATAATCAAATCCGCTTCTCCACGTTCGCAGTGGAAACAATGGTGGCTTAATCCAAAACCTTTTCTAAAAAAAATAACTGATATAACTACAGCAAAATAGGATTTAAAGTATTTGTTGATTGCATAGTTTAGTTATATTTCCATTACATTAATCTGGGTTATTACCCCAAACAAAACATGTAGGACTCGTACTGGTAGCTGTTATCCTGGCGGATAGTACAAGTGCAAATGTTCCTAGCCACCTCCAGCCAGGATGTGGCTTACTGGGATCGGGCCTTTTTGCACACGGCACGTGTTTTTGTCAACTCCACTCGCTGTGTTCAATTTGAAATTCTAGCAACTCGGGTGACCCGAGTCGCTCGGGTCATGTTAATCGAATACAGCCAGAATGACTGCAACTAATGCTGTAACAGTTCAGTGGTTTGCCACCAGGCAGTGGATATTACAATTGTGGCAGGAATGCAGTTTTTTGCTAGATGGCAGCATCAAAAGAGTTCTTAGCCATGAGGAAAATATAATTTACCTAACTTTAATCGGTGCTGCGCATGGGTATAGGTCACTTCTATATATATATGCAAAGTACATTCAAATAACACTGGCGACAGTTCAGATGGCTAAACTTTTAAAGCTCATAGACATTTCCCCAAATCTCATATCGAGGTAATAAAGCATTTGAGTCGCTCGGGCTATATCGATACGGACAGCCCTCTCGGCCAATACTCATCTAATATTCCCTCAGGGCTCAAAACGCCACGGCGTATTTATTTCTTCAGGGGGAAAACAACAAGTCACTGTTAAATATTTTAAATCATAACCACAACAAAAATGTATCTTCTAATCGCACGGCTGGAATCAGGCAATAGAGATTCATTAAAACCACTATCGTTGCATCAATCAACACAATATTGTCACTTTAGATTCTAGGCATGTAAATCAACACATTCTACTCACATTAAATGCTAGGTCGATCAATCAAATCATTCTTCTCACATTACGTTCTAGACACATAAATCAACACACTGTTCTCACATTACATTCCTAGTACATCAATCAACACAGTCTTCTCAGATTTCGTTCTACATGGATCAATCAACACATTCTCCTCAAATTAAATTCTTAGTACACCAATCAACACAATCTTCTCCGGTTACAATCTACATTCTACATGGATCAATCAACATATTATTCTCAGATTGCAATGCATTCTTACTACGCAATTTTCTCAGATTACTTTCTATGTGGGTCAATCAACATATTACCCCCACATTACATTCTAGGTGTCTAAATCAACACATTTTCTCATATTACATTCTAGGCACATACACCAACACATTCTTCTCACATTACATTTTTAGTGCATCAATCAACACATTCTTCCCCATTACATTGTTAGTGCATCAATCAACACATTCTTCTCACATTACATTGTTAGTGCATCAATCAACACATTCTTCTCACATTACATTGTTAGTGGACCAATCAACACATTCTTCTCACATTACATTGTTAGTGCATCAATCAACTCATTCTTCTCACATTACATTGTTAGTGCATCGATCAACACGTTCTTCTCACATTACATTGTAAGTGCATCAATCAACACCGTCTTCTCAGAGTACATGTTTAGTGCATCAATGAATTTAATGGTTTTATAATGCTGCTCCGCCACTATGATACTCTACTCTGTAGTGAGGTGAATTGACCTCCCCACGTGAAATTCACATACACATATAGATGTGGGTAGATTGATTGTATTAAGGAATCTAGATAGGCTGACATGTAGGACGCCAGACCCGGAATGTCAGGAGTGTGGCCTTTGAGTACTACTTTAGGCGCAATGTTCCTCTTCATTTGCAATACCAGCCCCACCCCTACGACAATACAGTATCAGACTCAGTCGCATTATCCAAACAGCAGTGCCAAGTAGCAGGAACGTCAAAACATAAGCCTTGCTTTTCTTTTTATGTGGGGTGTGTGTGTGTGTGTGGAGGGGGGGGGGGGGGCGTAACGCTATCGGTTGAGCATGTCGGGAATCGTACCCATGTGCTAGCGGGACGCCGCACCGCTAGCCCATCCCACCCGGTGGAGCTAGAACAACGTACTCTGGCAATATGAATTGTGGCTTTAACACCTCACTCCCAGGTTATCGACTCCAACTTAAAATAAACACTAAATAATGAACAACACCCATTCTGGAACTCATACCAGGAGTGGCGGGAGGGAGGTGAGGGTGGGGGGGGGACGTGAGCGGTGTGGGGGGGAGGTGAGAGGAGGGGGGGAGGGGGGGGTGGCGACAGGGAGGGAGGCGAGGTTGGGGACGGCCAGGAAGGCGGGGCGGTGATGCAGGCTATGGGGGCGGTGTGGGAGGCCAGAGGAGGCAAGAATGTGTGGGGGGGGGGGCAGGGGAAGAAAAAGAAGGCGAACAAAAAACCAACAAAAACCAACAAACCTGTTGTGTCGTGATTCAATGCAGATAACGCTGATTGCAACATTCAAATATCCACACGTCTCCTACCCAGATGGAAGCCGCGGCGTGGGGGGAGGAAGGCTGGGGAGGGTTGTGTCTGCTCCAGACTCTTTGCTACCAACAAATAGCAGAGCATTCTTTTGTATCGATCATCAAATTTAAGTGATGGCCACTAATCCCGACGACACTTGCAAGCACCTAGAGTGGAATGTAGCCTGCAGAAAACTTCTTTTTTTTTTTACACATTGCTGTGGAGGGTTTTAGAAATAAAATCTATGCATCGGTTAAGAAAACTACCTTCTCCTGCCTCGCCCCCCCCCAACAAAGGTATTCATGGTGTTGCTTAAAAGCATTTGATTTGCCAGTGCAAATTGGTATTTTTTTCCCGGTCATCAAATGCTGAGGATCTCCATCGTCTTAGGCGCTGTGTGCTTTCTTTTAGTGTTGTTGGGTGGCAGGAAGATGGGAGATAGTTAGGGGAATGGTTTGGTTGAGAGCTTGCCTGCCTGCATTTGTGCCTGCTTGCCTGCCTGTGTGCTTGCTTGCCTGGCTGTCTGCCTGCTTGCCTGCCTGTGTGCCTGCTTGCCTGGCAGTGTGCTTGCTTGCCTGGCTGTGTGTTTGCTTGATGCTTGCTGCTTGCTTGCTGCCTGTGTGCTTGCTTGCCTGACTGGGTGCTTGCTTGCCGGTTGCTGGGTGCTTGCTTGGATGCCTGTGTCCTTGATTGCCTGCCTGTGTGCTTGCTTTACTGACTGGGTGCTTGCTTGCCTGCCTATGTTCTTGATTGCTTGACTGTGTGCTTGCTTGTCTGCCTGTGGGCTTGCTTGACTACAGGTGTGCTTGTTTGCCTTCTTGCTTGCTCGCTGGCATGCCTGTTTGTCTGATGGCCTGCCGTGAGAACACCAAACTGAGCCGGTATGCATGGGGCGGTGTTAGCGAGCCAAAACTGTGGTTGGACAGGATTTCTAGTTTAGCGGCGAAAAGTCGCTATGTATGGAACAGTGTTACGGAAACACCGTGAGTTTAAGGTTGGGTAGGCTAACACCACTCCGTACTAGGTTTAAGGGTGGTGTTAGGTACCAATTAGGCCCAAATCTATTCCATGAGATCATATTTAACAGAATAACATAATCAAAAAGTGAAATTTGCTCAAATTAACCCCAAAAGCGAAGCAATATTAACGCCGCCACTACATTGGCGGCGATATTCATATTGTCGGATATAAACAAAACAAATTGCTGCCGCCGCCAGTCTCCGCCACCGCCGGCGCCGCTGCTGCCACCGCCGCCACCGCCACCGCCGAATCAGCGGCGAATCGGCGGCGATATTGGCAAATAGCGGTCCAGAAACAATTAAATTTACTCAAATTAAACCAGAAATCGAACCGATATTAACGCTGCCGACTTTTGCCGAATTTTGGTGAAATTAAACCAATAATCGAAGCGATATTAACTCCGCCGCTGCCGCCACCATATTGGCAGCCATATTGTCAAATAGCAGTGCTCGCCGGGAACAGGCTTAGAGGGATTTCCCAAATCTATAAATAACTTATATGTTAGCTATGCTTTGGCATATGCTTTGGCACCGTACATACCCTGTGACCCATTTCCCAACACTGGCTTTAGCTAACCCGAACGCCGCCCTTAACACCAGAGCCGATAAATAATTCTTCATGCATACGGCCCCTGGGATCTAAAACTGGTGGTGACTGTTTATCTGAAGGTGGTCGCAGTGGTGGTGGTTGGGTTGGATGGGCCGGGTGGTGGTTGAGATTGGTCGTAATGCTCGCATTGCGTTTGATGCGAGGTGAGGGAGGACGCACCCCGCCCCCTCTCCCCCCCCTCCTCTCTCCTCCAGCTCTCTCCCTCTTACATAACCCCCCCCCCCCTCTCTCCTTCCCTTATAACCCCCTCCGGCCTCTCCACCGGCCACTCGCCCTCCATCCTCCACAGACTCCGCTCCTCCTACCTCTTTTTCCCCACCCACCATCCCTATACACCAACTCTCCATTATAGAGTTGAGGGCTCCTCGGGCCCACCTCCCAACTACTGACATTGCCTGACATTACGCTCACATTGACGCTCTCAGCATGAGCATGCATCAAAACAATTATATTTTACCTTTACCTGTACTTGACTTATTACACTGTATGTTCATGAAACGCCTCGGGCATTCACCCAATAAAATGCCCTCTTTTCCACTTCCGCCTCCTCGTCCTTCCTTGCTGCGCATCGGAGGGAGAGTGCAGCGTTTGGCTTAGGGGAAAGTGCAATCAACAATGTTTTTGTGTAAAGTGTGATGTCTGAGGTGTGCGCTGAGGTGTGCGGTATGGGGTGTGAGGTGTGGGGTGTGAGGTGTGAGATATGGGGTGTGAGGTGTGGGGTGTGAGGTGTGAGGTGTGAGGTGTGGGGTGTGAGATGTGGGGTGTGAGGTGTGGGGTGTGAGGTGTGAGATGTGGGGTGTGAGGTGTGGGGTTTTACATGTGAGGTGTGAGGTGTGAGATGTAGGGTGTGAGGTGTGGGGTGTGAGGTGTGGGGTGTGAGGTGTGAGGTGTGGGGTGTGAGGTGTGAGATGTGAGGTGTGAGGTATGGGGTATGATGTGTGGGGTTTGAGGTGTGAGGTGTGAGATGTAGGGTGTGAGGTGTGGGGTGTGAGGTGTGGGGTGTGAGGTGTGAGATGTGGGGTGTGAGATATGAGGTGTGGGATGTGAGGTGTGAGGTATGGGGTGTGAGGTGTGAGATGTGGGGTTTGAGGTGTGAGGATCAGGATTCAAGCCGATACCTCTAGCCATTCCACAGCTAGCGTGTGAACCATTACACTAGCCAGGCTCCATGATGCAATCACCCTGTCCACGCCTACATCATAGTACATGTGTGTGTGGTTCCTTGCCTGAGACTACCACACATTTGTTCGGCGACCTGCTGGGTGCCATCTGATGCTACGTTAAGCTCATTGTGTTGCCGGTAACTACCGTGTTCAATGGCGGGTACATGCCAGTACAGGCGTGTGGATTACGACACAACAGCCTCTGATTAAGCTAATCCACTACCAGGGCCGTGATCTCCTTACTGCACCACTCTGGCACTCTAACTAAGAAGGGATGGTTGTTTGGTTGTTGGAGTTTTATGTCCTGGCAACATCTAACGATGGGTACGACTTATGTCAGTACACACTCATGGTGACTTTATGGTCCTGACCCATTGGGAAATCAGTCACATTATCCTAACATTGAGCTAAACCAATCCTTGCCCTATCCTAATAATGCTGAGTGCCATGCCAGAAAGCGACAAGTATCAGTTTCAAAATCATTGGATGGACTTGACCAGGGTTCGAACTTGTAGGTTCGAATCCCATTGTAAAGTCTACGGCTCGAATATGTAGCTGTGTAGGCAGGCTATGGTGAAATCAATACAGTCAAAGTGAAAGGAAGAGTATAAAGTGTGACAGAAGAGAGAGAGTCAAGCCCTCTGGTTTATTATTTATATGGTACATGGATTCAGCATAGAGTATCACCCCACCCTATTCTCCCAATGAGAAACAAGCATTTCTGGCTCTACCAATAGGGATCCAGCATTCCTGGTCCCCATGGTTACTAGTGATCTGCCCACCACCACCACCAAGCTGTGTGGCTCCCCTGGCGACCACCTGCCTTGGGCCTGAGTGTGGTGATCCTGACTAGCAAAGGGGGGAGGGGGTAGGCTCTGAGTGCCCCTTACACACAGCCCTGCCAGCACCACTATGTCTATTTACATCTCACTCAGGCACCACCAGCACCTACGTATACACATAGATGATATGTGACTGGTCACGTATACCCGATCAATAAGAGAACATTTGCATTCCCCACCAATGCTGTAAATCGGAATATTTTACACCATGATCCACCAACACGGGAGACGGGCGCTCAACTCATTCGGTCATCCGTTCTCGTGTATATGTTGCTTTATATATATGTCTATTTTGATATCATAGATTATGATTTACTACATACATATATAATATGAATACATTAATATTGCTACCATTTATTATTATATTAAAAGAGTGATCAACTACGATGCTATGTGCCCAAATTTAACGCACATTCCGATATAACTCGATGGATCATTGGACCCAGAATTATTTAATTACAAAATAGTGCAAAACATTGAAGCCAAATTTAGCGCCCCCGCATTTTCTTTCGCGAGGATGGACCCCAATGGTCGTGTTGGAATGGGGTTTAACTGTATTATTATGCATATATGCACAGTTTGACCAAATGTTATTAGTTCAGACTAATAGTAATGCTATGTATTATTATTTACTATATATATATAGTATACAATCTCTATATTAAGAAATTAGACCACCTATGTTACTATGCATATATCAGGGATGTCATTGGGTGCAGGAAAACCCCCCAGAAATTTGTTGTTAGGTTACAGTGGGGACACGCAACATGCCACTGAGTCGTGAGAGGGATGCAAATAGTGTATTTCAGAGGCGTGTCGGTGGCCAGACGAAAACACAGAATTTAACCAAAAAACGGCATTCCGGTTTCAGCGGCCAGAAAAAAAACTGAATTCCGGTTAAAACGGGAGAAATCACATACCTGATATATGTGAATATAATTATTATTTATCAAATATATACTATGTATACATGTACAGTAATACTATATAGTATTCACGACAGATATTGTTTACTCATAGCTTGTCTGCCTGTGCGCTTGCTTGCCTGACTGGGTGCTTGATTGCCTGCCTGTGTGCTTGATTGCCTGCCTGGGTGCTTGCTTGCCTTCCTGTTCACTTAATTGCCTGCCTGTGTGCTTGCCTGTCTGCCCTGCGTGCTTAAAGCTGCATAGTCCGATGAAATATCAAATTTTCAAAACCAAACCAAATATCTAGATTTAATTTGACATATCGAACTTAGATACTGATGCACTTAGTAAGCATTTCTTTCTGCATATCTGTTACTGCAGCAGTCGATGGTGTCAGAGTTGTGGCATGCTTGCCAAAACTAATTTTCCATGTTTGCACTCAAAATATCTCAAAAGTTTACCATTTAAAATAAAAGTAACTTTCAAGTAATATAAAGTAGATACTAGTGATCGATCTAATAATCTCAGAAAAAATACAGAAATTCAAAACCATCGGACTATACAACTTTAATTAGTGGCCTAATAATGTATTGCGTGAAATGTGTATATACTATTGATAACTGATTCTAATGATATCCCATGTCCGATCAAATTGATATCAGTTGTCATTCTTTTAATATTCCTCTATGGACGAGTAGATGAGACATGGTTATTTTGAGATTCAATATTTGACTGATGAAACTGGATTCGGTTTGAAATGTAAAGCCAGTTAATAAATTAGTTTTCGCCCTAACATGAAGTTTGAGTTCCTTAGGGGTTTGGAATATAAAATATGTTTAAATCTTTCCTGTTTTGATTCCGCAGAATGCCTTTGAAAAATAGTGTACTTCCAACTCGTGATATATCACAGGGTATACTATCATTATAGGGCTGATCTGATATCACTTTTATCCGCCTAGGCACAGAGCTAGGCATTGCAAATGACCCCACAACAGTCATAAGTTGAGATAATGCCAGTAAGATAGAAGTATGTACAAATGATACTTTTAAGCATAGCCGGTGCGAATATTGCCTTCACAACGATTTATATAATATACATGGTGTTCTCTGTGGCAGAGCGGTTAGAGTGTCTGACTTTTTTGTAGGTCGGACTCCTTATCTGAAGGTTGGTGGTTCGATTCCCCATGCCCCACCTCTGCCACTTTGGATTTCCACCGCTGTGTATAACTTACAGCGTCATCAAAGGCCGGTTGCTCTCATACCATGTCTATGTGGTGTGGGAGGTTAAAAATCCCTTGGGTCGGTAAAAGTGTAGGCTCGGGCTGTCTATCGACAAACTGTCTAATGGTGAAAATAAGTCTATTCAGACTTATCCATGATATGCAGTATAAATCTTCAATAAAAGAAATATATATATAGCTAGAGTAATGAGGGAAAGAAGGGGGTAGTCGGTAGAGGAGTTTAATCTCTGGCAAGGGATCAGAGGCCCTTGCCCCTAATAAAAGAAAAAATCCTTATGTGCGACTAATAGTAATACTGGTCAACATCCCATGGAAGCGAGGTGGGCCAAAGGTGGTGCCACCAGTGCAGTGTTGGATCTTACAGAGAATAACAATCAAATAATACTTCCCTTCCATATATTTATACTTGCAGAATAGGCTATAAATCATATATATATATGATAGATGATAGAGTATATGATAGTACGTCGATAGAGTAGATGATAGAGTTACCCAGCCGATGACTGAGGACCCGGGGGAGTACTTGTAATCTTCCGACTTATTATACTCGCATAATGGCTTATACAGCATACATACACATATATATATATATATATTTATAAATCGTTGTCAGGACCATAGAGACATTTATTAACACATATATCAGCTTGTCTCAAAAGGTGATAACTAATAATCTTGTTGTCCGTTGTAACGATTGAAACAAAACAGCACAGAAACGGTTACACTGAAAACACAAGGACATTTGCTTCAAATCAATATGTATTCTATTGGGATTATGAAACACCATGTAAAAACCAAAATCAGTTTATCCTGGGCAAATACATAAGCAGATAGTATGTTGATCGTTACAATGGACACAATTGTGTCCCATATTACTTAGCACCTTTTGAGACAGTCTCATATAGGTGTCGAATTGTGAACATTCACATTAATCAACTAATGTACAACAAAAAAGAAAACTAAATTACAGTTGCGTCCCCCCCCCCAAACACGCCGTCGAATATTTATTTATCCAATCCAGATCGAGCAGCCGTTAGTAAACGGCGCCCTCCAGGCCTAAGGCCTGTACTTGAGAGAAGCTGGAGGCTGGCTCAAAGCTCGGCCACTTATTGGCTTGTAACAACAGTGAGCTGCTGCCGTAAGTATCGTGGATGCTGTGTGACGGCGTGTATAGGGTGTAATAGCGCTGTGCCCGCAGCTATATCATATGCACCGCGTGCAGCACGCCGGGCACAGGCGGCCGGATGTTTGAAGTGTCTGCTTTCATGCACCAGGCATGTAGTCAACGGGCGTTTTCACGACCAATTAACCACCATTAGGTTTTTAATGTTTCGTGTTTATTTTGCGTGTTCATGTTCACTTTGAGGTTCATCATCATCATGCTATCGGTCGCGATGCGACAAAGACTGCTTTCAATACTTGACTGTCGATGTCCATTTAGCTCTCTGCTGGTTACTTACTGCTATCCAGCACCATGATGTGATATCCCACTCAGTCACATTTTCCTGACACTGAGCTAACCAGTCATTGCCCTATCCTAATAATGCTGAGTGCCTGACTATGAAGTGACAAGTATCAATATTTAAGTCATTGGTTTGACTCGACCAGGGTTCGAACCATGGGTTCGGATCCTCCGATCTCCCGAAACAGGAGACGGATGCTCAACTCATTCGGTCACTCCATCTGGTCATATATATAAATATACATATTTATACATATATATGTACATATAGGTGATGTATAAGAATTATGCAAGTATAAAGGAGCATAATGGAAAATTGGTCACCCTTATGTTGTGTGCTACTTTATGGGCACTCCGGTGCCACCACCCCCAACCCCTACCAGTGCCACGAATACTGTCACTCGCTCGCTGGCATTTTTTTGTATATACATATTTTTATATATCGATATATCTAGATATATTTATAAATAGGTATATATGTATATATATACCGTCTCCCATGTTGGTAGACCATAGGATCGTGGGTTCGAACCCTGGTCGAGTCAAACCAATGACCTAAAAATTGATACTTCTCACTTCCTAGCCTAGCGCTCGGCATTATTAGGATAGGGCAAGGAATGGTTGCCTCAGTGTCAGGATAATTTGACTGAGTGGGATATGAGGTCAAAGTGCTTGCGGCCTGGTCTCCCAGTGGGGCAGCACTATATGGTAGCCATGAGTGTGCACTGTCACAAGTCGGTACCTGTCCTGATATGACCTTAGATGTTGCTAGGACCTAAAACAACAGCACACATTTACACAAATGCATATATGTGTATATATGTATGCATATATATATAGTCAACGTGCAATTGCAGGGCCAATTCACCACCACCCGCCTTTTAATATATATATATATATATATATATATATATATATATATATCAATATATATATATAATTGTATTGTGCTTGCCCATCCACATTTTGACTTTACTTACCACTAAATTATGCGATATGGTATATACATATTAGAGAAATAATTCCAGGCTGTGCCAATGGTTGCAACACTCGAAACAATGTGAAATTGAATAATTAAAACAGATATGTAGGTAAATGGGGTTCATTGGTCGATTGTGTTATAGTTAACCGCCCTCTTGTGTGCGTGGGTGGGGACACAGGAAAGAACACAGCTTTGATTCCCATATAGATGTTAATCAGCTGATCTGGGTTTTTATTGTTGAACATTAGCTGATTAAGCAGGGACGATTTCTTTTGTGGACACTTGGGCTTTCTCATTCCATTTCTTGCCCTATCCTTGTAATATCCGGGTACACTGGCCTAATCGATAGAGCGCGGGCCTCGCGTGCGGAAGGTCGGGTGTTCGGTTCGCGGTCGAGTCAAACCAATGACAGAGGTGATACTTGTCGCTTCCTAGTCTGGTGCTCGGCATTAATAGGTTAGGGCAAGGACTGGTTGGCTCAGTGTCAGGATAATGTGACTGAGTGGGGTATCAGGGCATGGTGCTGACAACCTTATTTCCCAGTGGGGCAGCACTATAAAGTCGCCATGAGTGCGCACTGTCACAAATCTGTACCCGTCCAGATATGACCGTAGATCTTGCTAGGATATAAAACTCTAACCAACTATGCATCAATTTGCATAATCATCATCATCATCATGCTGTCAGTCATGATGTTACAAAGACTGCTTTCATCACTTGACTGCCGCTCTGCATTTAGCTCTCTGCTGTGAGAGTTGCGTCCATGAGTCAGTCTTAATGTCTCTCAGCTTCAGGTTTCTCTTGATGGTATCCTTGAACTGGAGACGAGGGTGCCCTCTCTTTCTGTAACCAGAAGACAGTTGAGAATAGAGGATCTGCTTTGGTAGCCTGTCTGATGACATCCTCATGAGGTGTCCAGTCCACCGGAGATTCTTTTTGATCAGAAGATCTTCCATAGAGGGCAGCCCCGTCCGTTCGAGTATTTCCTTATTTGTCAGTTTGTCCTTCCAGGTTAGCCTCATGATTGAACGCAGATGTCGCATCATGAAGGCATGCAGCTTTTTCACCTGTCGTATGTACACTGTCCAGGCCTCGGCTCCATATAGTAGGGTGGATAGCACGATTGCATGGTAGATCTTGCCTTTGACCCGAATGGACACATGGTGGTTGTTCCAGAGTTTCTGGCGTAGTCGGCCGAAAGATGCGCTAGCCTTGGCCCTCCTCCTGTGTATTTCAGCATCAATGCATCTATCACTTGATACATTTCATGAAAGCTGCCTGCAAAAGTGTTGAAGTGCTATTGGCTTTTGCAAGTTACCAGCGGCACTCTCTCGAGGAGCAAATAGAGGTTTCACACCGGCAAGAACATGTCAAGACAGGCGCAAAACTATTTGTCCTGCAGTGGCTGGTCGGGAGATGTTGGGAGTTTCATACATCAACCGCCCTTAATGCTGCCACAGTGACATGGTTTTCTGTTTAGGGTTTGCTCCATTAGCCTTCGGTTCTGTCAAGAACCTGTACCACAAGGCAGTGGTTTACAACTCTGCAGGGCAGGGGCGTCAAACTCCCTGAGGTATTTGCATAATACATTATGCATAATATGTTATGCATAATACGTTATGCATATATATATATATAGAGAGCAGAAAATGAGCAGAGTGACAGTTGGCTCATGGCGTATAGGAGGCGGGGAGGAGAGAATGCCTGCTTCGTAGTGAATAAGATGGAAGTTAAGGTGTTTAGAGAGAAACGTTAAGGGGCTGTCGTTATTTATATACACATAATAAATTATACAGTACATATATACCATGCTCAACCAGTCCAGTGCCTACAGTTATGTCGATAGTTTACCGTTGTCTGCCAGCGTGTATAGACTGGCAGGGGTCTGGATACACAAAGTCTAACCCAACACAATTGTATTGACGTGTTGTCGGGCATGACCCGGCCGTCAAGACATGACGCCATCAGATGCAATCACTCCAGGCGAGATTATTGGAAATGTTGCGACCCAAGTGTTGCAAAGACACACCGCCACCAGAAACAAACAAACATACAGACGTGGGATGGATGATATACTCCTCGAGCAGGTCAATCTAATAACCGACACCTCACTCCCCACACCTCACACCCAACACCTCAAACCGAATATGGGAACCAGAAAGCAGTGTATTTAGTCAACATGAGAACTCTTACGGTCAACTGATGGGAGCGTGATTGTTGGTGTGATTGTTGGGGTTTTACGTTCCCAGCAATATCTTTAGTCATGGGATTCGTCGAAGCCCAGGGTTCGAACCCTGGCCGAGTCAAACCAGTGACTTACAAATTGATACGTGCTGATAAGTAGCCTGGTGCTCTGCACTACTAGGATAGGGCAAGGAACATTGGAATGAGGCCATCCAATTGTCCGCGATTGTATTTCCCCTGCTTAATCAACCAATGTGTCAATATATATATATATATATGTAAACAAAAGGAGGCGACATGTATAATGAGTAAGGGAGATATCAGTTTATTACAATTGCACAAAGCAAATAACAACATGATAATCAAATAGCATTGCAGTATGCGATATCAGCGATGAACAATAAGCAGCGGTTAATTGGTCTCACAATAATAATAATATAATTAATAATCAATGTGAGAAGGATATCTGGCTGGGCCAATTGCCCTACCGTTAAAAAGAAAATCAGTAGTTGCGTGAGTGTGACTGGAGACCGAATGGCGAGTCCAGTGCACCTTGGGCAGCAGAGGCAGCCTGCGAGTGCAGCACCGCGAGCCTCGCTGGTATCGAACCCAGGAACAACAGTGGTGTCAACAATGTCAAAGTAGTGTAGCTGGAGTCCTTCTTGCCTTACATCCACATACAGGCCTGTATACAGGTTACCATATATGTATATGTATATGTATATATATATATATATACCGTATATATAACGTATATATATGTATATATATATATATCAGGACAGGTACGACTTGTGACAGTGCGCACTCATGGCAACTTCGTAGGTCTGCCCCACTGGGAGACCAGGCCACTGGCACCATGACCTGATTTCCCACTCAGTCACATAATCCTGATACTGAGCTAACCAGTCCTTGCCCTATCCTAGTAATGCCAATCACAGGTTAGGGAGCGACAATCATCGAATTTGTTAGCGACTGGTTTGACTCGATCAGAAATCGAACTTCCGCACGGGAAAGCCTGCGCTCTACCGATTCGGCAACCGCATCCGGTTGCGGGAGTCCGATGAAGTATGTGTCATAATCATAGTTGGTAGAATATTTGTTCTTTTTGGGGAGTTTTTAGTCGCGTTGGCGTGCTGAATTGAAGGCTGCAAATCTGCAGCACTATATGGGCGCCGCTACAGGCGGTCCCATGTGGCCGAGAGTTGGCTTCCGGTGGGTAGTGGTCGGGGGGTGGGGTCGGAAGGGGGGGGGGGGGGGCTGCAAGGCAGTGCGAGGGGGCGGAGAGAGAAAGGTTGGTAAAATACAATAACACCCAATCGTCACCAGGAGAGTGGTTGGTTAGTTGTTGGAGTTTTACGTCCAGGCAACATCTATGGTCATATCAGGAAGGTTTATAATGGCATCTCCTGATGTAACTTGTTGCTTCTAGCTTGTGCATTGTTGTACTTTCCTAGAGTCTAGTTGACATAATTAAAGCCGCATAGTCCGATGAAGGCATACACCCCTCTAAAACAAAACGCTCCCCCAGATTTGGTCCTACATTTCTTACAGTTATTGCTGCGCAGAAGAAATTCCACAGTAATTTAATAGAGCCTGCCACCTTCGACGTACATGCTATTTAACGAGGAGAGTGGGAGACTACAAGACTGGTGCATATAAGAGCATGAGATTTGTACCACAGCGAGACAGACGATTGTGATCACCATGAGCTGAAGCGCCAACACTAAACTAGTGACGTCACCGTGGGTAGGAGCCGCCATTAGATTACTGCGATCACCACTTGTAAGTTGTAGTGAAATTACCGTCGCACACTGCTCGTGTAGGCAGGCACCAAAGCGCATTGCCCACCTAGCGGCTTACAGAGAGAGCTATAACGATACTAACACTGTTATCAGATAACAGAGGTGCCACAGAGGAATCGTAGCGACGCCCCTCCCTTCCCCTCCTCTCCACGCCTACCTGCTCAATCGCCACCACTCCTCCAATACAATCTCTTTCCCTCCATTCTCCCTCCCCTCCACTCTCCCTCCAATCTCCCTCCCACCTCCACCCCTCCCATCTATATCCCTACCCACTCCGATCTCTCCCCCTCTCTCTATCCTCCATGCCCCTTCTATCCCCACTCTCCCCCCCTCTCTGCATATCCCCTACTCCCTCTCCATTCCTTCCCTCCACCCGTCCACTCTTCCCTCACAACCCTCTTGCCTTGCTACCCCACCTCTATTTCCACCTACACCTCCCCTCTTCTATCCTCCTACACTCTTCCCTTCCTCCTCTCCTTCTCCCCTCACCCTGGCCCCACCCTCCCCTCCCTCTACCCATCCCCATCCCCTCCCTCCCCATTCCTCCTCTCTTGATACCCCGTCTCCAGTGCTACTGACAGCAATAAGTAACACATACATTTATGAGAGAAGTGTACTGGCCATGGCAGCACACACCTGGAACAATGGGCGATCGAAAGCCTGAACTGCTATAAAAGATTCTTAAAGAAAACAAGGCAGTACACAACCACCTACTAAAGGAACAATATCTCACCTGACCATGAGCGCAGACACTGCTTGCTGTGTTCTGGCACAAAAGCAAAAGACAGGCCAGAAAAGATGGTAGATATTAAAAATACGGAAACTAGCCCTCCTAAGTACTAAGGAAATCAGAATGACTATCACCATATGGCACAGTCCATCTGGGAATGTGTACTGGCACAAACAAAAGCAGAACTGGGCAGGCCACAGTCAGGCATCGGATTCACCCTGAAATACAAAATGGCTAAGCATACAACACAACAATCCCACCTAACTGCAGTCCTGAAGGGTCCAGGTGTGTTCTAGCACACTGGTGCACTATCTAAGATCAGGGCATGGGTGCAAGGATGCAGTAACAAACCACAAAAGGGACGGACCCTCTACCACAGGTCGGTATGTCATCCGAGTAGATGTACATAGTAGGCTAAGGTATCATACTCAGATTAGGAAACAACTTTGAAAAATACAAAAAAACTAATATAGAAACTACTAACACCCAAAGCTGCAAACCGTTGGCCCGAGCAAGACCAGTTAAACACTCCTGAGTTCGGGACCAGACCGAAACAGTATCACAGCTTCCCAGCATTGAAAACAAGCACCCTCATGGGAGCTTATACGTCATGGACAGAATAAATAAGTTGTCACCAAAAAAAAGAGAAAAATCTACTATTTTCACCTCCTCCCTCCCCTTCCTACTTCCTTCCCTTCTAGCTCTATCCTCCCACCCTGCCTCCCACCCCGTCCTCCCTTCCCGTTCTTCTCCTCACCCTCCTCCTCCCCCTTCCTCATCCTCCCCCTTCTCCCCTCACTCCCCGTCCTCCTCCCCCTTCATCCTCCTCCCCCTTCCTCCTCCTCCTCCCCCTTCTCCCCTCTCCCCTCACTCCCTCTCCTCCTCCTCCTTATCCCCTATGCCGCAACCGCTAACTGATTAGGTTAATATCTATAACGGCATGATCGCTAGCCACTTTTTTTCCGCCCGCTGCCCAACGACGCCGCCACCATGGGAGATCTGCGTTAAAAGCAAAAGGTGGTGGCCGGCCGGCTGGGGAGAAGTGCCGGGCGTGTGTGAAGGTCAGCCGGCCACTCCCTGCCGGCCGAGGAGGCTCCCCCGCCCGGGGACGGGGCTACCAGAGAGGCGCCGTCACACAGCTTCAAACATTGCTCCCTAAAGCTGCATTAGCCCCAAGGGTTTGATTTTTCTCTCATTTTCTGAGATAAATGAATTAGGGTGATTGTTGTAATCGACCTTTAAATTACTTTATTTTTAAATGATTATCTTTTCGGATAATCGAAGTACATACGTGGAAAAGTAATTTTGGCAAGCAAGCCAAAACTCGGTTTCTGCAGTAAAAGGTTCTATTAAGTTGCCTCAGTATTCCCATCTGTGTGGTGACCAATGTTTAATAAACACATCAGTGTCTAAGTTAGATATGTAGAGTAAAATCTCGATAATCCTTTTGGTTTTGAAAATTAGATTTTTCATCGGACTATGCAGATTTAGGTTACTCTTCTTAACAGGAAAAAAGATGCATATTTCCAAAAGGTTTGTTTGTTTGTTGGGGTTTTATATCCGAGCAACATTTAAGGTCAAATAAGGAAGGGGACCGACTTGTGACGATGCGCACTCAGGACGAATTATACAGTGGTGCCACAGTCACTACGAATCAATATCCCACAGTCACATTATCCTGATAAACAGGCCTTGACCTATCCTAGAAATGTCGAGTGCCATGCTAGGTAGCGACAAGTATCAATTTTGTAATTCATTGGTTCGACCCGGCTGGGATTCGAACTCTCGACCTGCCGAACGGAAAGTCGGCGCTCTGCCGATTGGGCCACAACGTCCCGTTAACATGGTCAGAAATCTGTAAATATTATTTTTATATTAAATATATTTTATTTTGTATTATTTGTGCGGAAGGATGCATATCCGCCAAAACGAGAGGGGAGAAGCTTATACACTATGCTATTTGTATGGTTAGAAATTTGCAATTACTAATCCTTAACATTAATTATTATTATTTTAGTGTTGTTCTTTTGTTGGGTTCTTGTTTTTGTTATCTAATTTTTACTTGTTTTATTTTTGGTTGGTTTTCTTCATTCTGGATACACATCTAAAACCTTGGTGTGGTTGCTTTTCTTCTTCGCCAGTTGCAACTTATTTCAGAATTTGTATATTTGGGGGTGGAGATATTAAAGCGTTTTTTAACCAACCGGTTGATATGACCGAGTTCTGTGCTGGACCAAGTCCAGACGAGATTTGCAAGTATAGCCTGGAGTCAGACATCCGTAAAGCAGTCGAGTTCAATAAGGGAGTTATTAATGATCCTTTTTTTATTTTTTATTTTTTATATTTTTTTGTATACACGTATGCTGGTGTTAGTACATAGTTAGTACATCAGTTGTGGGGTGGGGGAGGATAGTTAGAGAAAACAGAGCTGTGAATATTTCCTAGAATATCTCTCACATATTGGCTATTTCTACAGGGATGTGTCCCGATGCAGGAGTCGGACCATAAATCAATAACGTCAATATAGAAATAGTGGGAGAGGGTAGTTAGAGAAAATGAATATTTTCTAGAATATCTCTCAAATATTGCCTATTTCTACAGATTTGTCCCTATGCAGGATATGTTTCACGGACCAAAACAGTCCATATAGAAATAGTTATTTAGTGTATCCATCGTGCCGATGCGATCAGATAAATGCTACGACTAAACATTGACAGTAAAGATAATCAATGCCATAATGAAAGCGAGTATAATAAATAAATAAGAAGTTAATCAAACAAATGCAAATATAATGAATAAATAAGAACTTAGCAGAACCAGAGGGGAATTATAATTGTCTTCTACCATGCCAACACATTTGGCTGCAGGATATATATTTATATATATATATATATACATATTTATGAGCAGGGTAAATACATTCATAATTAGAACAACAAATATATATATATTAAATCCTACATATTGTTATATTGCTTACATAAAAAAAATGACGATGAGACTGAGAGTGTGGTATTCTGTACAATAATTGTCGACGATCTATTAGTGACGAGGTGCCATTGTGACGTCATATGCCGCAACCAATGGCTGCCCTTTTTGCATGGCCATATGAGAGGCGTCCGAGGTATTTGGAAGAGTAGCGACAAGAAAAAGTAGAGAGAGAAGTAACTAAGCATAATGTACTCAGAGATTTCTTCGTTCCTATTCGTTCCGATAAGACCGGGCGCGGTGGCCGAATCGGTAGAGCACAGGCCTCGCGTGCGGTAGATCGGGAGTTCGCGAGTTCGGTTCCCGGTCGAGTCAAACCAATGACTTAAAAAACTGATACTTGTCGCTTCCTAGCCTGGTGCTCGGCATTATTAGGATAGGGCAAGGGCTTGTTAGCTCAGTGTCAGGAGAATGTGACTGAGTGGGATATCAGGTCATGGTGCCGGCGGCCTGATTTCCCAGTGGGACAGCACTATAAAATCGCCATGAGTGCGTACTGTCACAAGTCGGTACCCATCCTCATATGACCTTAGATGTTGCTAGGACATAAAACAACAACAAACAAACAAATCGTTCCGATAAGATATTCCTCGGTTATTTATAGAAGCAATCCATTCTAGACACAGAACTGAAAGACTGAGAAGTTGTGCGAATACTATCCTATTACTATGCGGGTGACCAGACGGGATGGCCGAATGAGTTGAGCATCTGGTTTAGGTAGATCGTTGGATTCGAACATATGGGTTCAAGCCCTGGTCCAGTCAAACCAATCATTTAAAAGTTGATACATGTCATTTCCTAGCCAGGCGCTCAGCATTATTAGGATAGTCATTAAAGGAAGTCATATTCTTCCATACTATTTGTTGTGCTCAGCTGGTTTTATTCCCCTGAATTATATAGCATCAGTGTGAAGCACGCTGGTCTTCGGGCTCTAGTGAAAAGCACAGTTTGACAGAGAGATCGATATCGAGATAGAAAAAGAGCTACAGAGAAAGAGAGAGATAGAGAGGGGAAGATACATTTAGACAGAAGGAGGTAGAGAGAACAAGAAAGTGAGATGAAGTGAGCAAGGGAGAAGAGAGAGATAGAGAGAAAGAGAGTGAGAGAAAAAGATATAGACAGCCGTGAAGAGGCGAAAAAGAACAAGAGAGAAAGAAAGAAAGAAAGAAAGAAAGAGTAAAACATGGGAAACGAGAAACAAAGATTGACAGAGTTTGATTTATTGGACTTTGATGGTCTGCCAACATCCGGTGAATGACTGGACGCGGTGGTCGAATCGATAGAGCGCAGGCTTCCCGTACAGAAGGTCTGGATATCGAATCCCAGCTGAGTCAAACCATTGACTTATAAAATTGATACTTGTCACCACCTAGCCTCGCTCTCGGCATTAATAGGATACAACAAGGACTGGTTAGCACAGGATAATGTAACTATGTGGGATATTGGATCATGGTGATGGCGACCTGCTCTCTCAGTGGGGCAGCACTATACACTTTGCCATGACGTCGATACCCACCTTGAGATATGAACTTAGATGTTGTCAGGACGTAAAACTCCAACAAGCAACCAGCCAATCAGGGAAATTCAGTCCCTACCACTACCTTGGAGGGTGGTGAGCAGATAGGTTAAGGACTGGTTGAGAAAAAAACAATGGATGCCATTTATCACCCTGCAGCATAATGCATCCGTGGCTTGTGGAAAGCCAATGTTATGATGGAGAATAATTAGAGAATGCCAAGTGGCTTTTACCGCAGCTCCCTCTCTTGTCATATATATATATGGATACCATGATGATAGTTTCTAATGTGGTGTGTAGCATTGGTACATTAATGAACGATATACCTGTTATGCAGCATTTCCATAAAGCGTCGAGTGTATTTTTACCACGAGTTCTCAGTCTCCTTATAACTATATTGTAAGGAGTCTCATATTATATATCTATTATATATGTATTATATATATATGTTATATATGTTATATATGTTATATATGTTATATATGTTATATGTGTTATATGTGTTATATGTCTTATATGTGTTAGATATGGTATATATGTTATATATGTTATATATGTTATATACATTCTATACGGTATATACGTTATGTATGTTATATGTTATATGGTGTATGTTATATATGTTATATGGTATATATGTTATATATGTTATATATGTTATATATGTTATATATGTTATATATTTTATATATGCTATTCATTATATATTATATGTTATATATGTTATATATGTTATATATGTTATATATGTTATATATGTTATATATGTTATATATGTTTTATATGTTTTATATGTTATACATGGTATACATGTTATACATGTTATACATGTTATACATGTTATACATGTTATACATGTTATACATGTTATACATGTTATACATGTTAGACATGTTATACATGTTATACATGTTATATATATATGACAACGTGTAAATCCGAGGGAAACTGTCCTCATGGTATCCTGATGATCCGCCGGGTGTGGGTGTGGGTGTGGGTATAGGTGTGGGTGTGGGTGTGTGGGTGTGTGTGTGGGTATGTGGGTGTGGGTGTGTGGGTGTGTGGGTGTGTGGGGGTGTGTGGGTGTGGGTGTGGGGTGTGGTGGTGTGGTGGTGGGGTGGGTGTGGGTGTATGGTGTGGTGGTGAGTGTGGGGTGTGAGGTGTGGGTGTGGGGTGTGTGTGTGGGTGTGGGGTGTGAGGTGTGTGGGGTGTGATGGTGTGGGTGTGTGTGGGTGTGGGGTGGGTGGGTGTGGGAGGTGTGAGGGTCTGTGGTCGTGTGTGGGGGTGTGGGTGTGGGTGTGGGGGTGTGGGTGTGGCGCTTGTGGGTGTGTGTGTTGTGTGTGTGGGTGTGGGGTGTGTGGGTGTGGGGGTGTGCGTGTGTGGGTGTGGGTGTGGGGTCGGTGTGGTTGCGTGTGGTGTTGTGGTGGGGGTGGTGGGTGGGTGTGGGTGTGTTGGTGTGGTGTGGGTGGTGTGTGGGTTGGGGTGAGGGCTGTGTGTTGGGGGTGGGTGTGGTGTGTGGGTGTGGTGTGGGTGTGGGGTGTGGGAGTTGTGGGTGTGGTTGTGGTGTGTGTGGGTGTGTGGTGTGTGGTGTGGGTGTGTGGGGTGTGTGGATGTGTGGGGTGTGGGTGTGGGGTGGGTGTGGGTGTGGGTGTGGGTGTGTGGTTGTGGGGTGTGGTGTGTGTGGGTGGTGTGTGTGGGTGTGTGTGTGTGTGTTGTTGCGTGTGGGTGTGTGTGGGTAAGGGTGTGTGGGTGTGGGTGTGTGGGAGTGTGGTCTGGGTAGGGGTGTGTGTGGGTGTGTGGTGTGTGTGGGTGTGGGTGTGGTGTGGGGGTGGTGTGGTGTGTAGGTGGTGTGTGGTGTGTGGGTGGTGGGTGTGTGTGGGTGTGGGGGTGTGTGTGTGTGTGTGGGGTGTGTGTGTGGGTGTGGGTGTGGGGGTGGTTGGGTGTGGGTGTGTGTGGGGTGTGGGTGTGTGGTGTGTGGTGTGTGGGGTGGTGTGGGGGGGTGTGGTGTGTGGGTGTGGCGTGTGGGTGGGGTGTGTGGGTGTGGGTGTGTGGGTGTGGGGTGGGGTGGTGTGTGTGGGTGAGAGTGCGGGGTGGAGGGGTGTGTGTGGGTTGGGGTGTGTTGGGGTGGGTGGGTGTTGGGTGTGAGGGTGTTGGGTGTGTGTGTTGTGTGGTGTGTGGGAGTGTGGGTGTGTGGGTGGGGTGAGTGGCTGTGGGTGTGTGGGTGTGGGTGTGTGTGAGTAGTGTGTGGGTGTGGGTGTGGTGTGGTGTGTGGTGTGTGAGTGTGGTGGTGTGTGTGCGTGTGTTGGGTGGTTTTGGGTGTGGGGTGAGGGTGTGTGTGTGGCTGTGGTGTGGGTGTGTGGGTGTGTGGGTGTGTGTGTGGGTGTGGGGTGTGGTGTGGTGTGTGGGTGTGGGTGGGGTGTGGGTGTGTGGGTGTGTGGGTGTGGGTGTGTGGGTGTGGGTGTGAGGTGTGGGTGTGTGGGTGTGGGTGTGTGGGTGTGGATGTGGGTTCCTGGGGATGGGGGGGGGGGAGGGGTGAAGGCACCAATTACAAGGAGTGGTCGGGTTGCCGCAGGGTGCACAGAGCGAGGGTGACCAAACAATCAGGGTTTCCTTTTAGATAATGAGTGCAGTTCGACGCATGCGCCAGTCAGTGATTGGCTGGAACAGGCGATCACACTCAGGGTTTGCCACCAGGGGTCAGATATATCCGGCTTCCATTGATGGAGGATAGAGAGAAAGAGTCACCCCGTGCCCCGCTAATTTTCGATTATCTGGTTTTAATAATGTATATATGTTAGTTGGTTGGTGGAGTTTTATGGCTCCATCACACTATGGCATATTGCATCAGCGTATGCCCAACGTATGAATTAAATTTCAAATTTTTGGCTCGTTGGCGTGCGATGCCAGGTGACAGGATTTACCAGCATGCTCTTAACGAACACTACTTATGCTAAACGTACCCATAACCTATCTCAGCGTACACCAACGTGTTGGTGCAAAATCACATACATCAGCATACGCTGAGGGTATACGGCGTAGTGTGACAGGGCCTTTACATCCTGGCAACATCTATGGTCATATCAAGATGGGTACCGACTTGTGACAGTGCACATTCATGGCGACTTGTTAGTGCTCTCTCACTGGGTTAGCGCGATAATTGTGATAACTTCCCTACAATGACAGGCACTTTACTTCAAGGCTAACGATCGCCAAACCTTCCATTGGAACAAGGGGTGTTGTTTGCGGAGGACGGAAACCTCTTTCTTTTCTCTTTTTAAAATGTTATATCTTTATTGAACGTGGTTTATTCATTGACTACTATCTTTTGTCAGGAAGCGGGACGTAGCTAAGGCAGTACAGTGTCTACCTGTGAAGGTGTGGGTCAACCAATCGATCCTGCTCAGTGGACCCATTTGCAGTTTGAGCTATTTTCCATTCCAACCAGTTGTCCACAACTGGTTCATCAAAGGCTGTGGTATGTGCTGCCTTTCTGTGGTAAAGTGCATATAAAAGCCCCCTTGCTGCTTATTGGAAAGAGTAGCCTCTGTTGCGGCAGTGGGTTTCCCCCAAAGAAATATGTCAGAATGAACATATGTTTGTCGTCCAATAGCTGATGATACAAATCAATGTATTCTAGAGGCGTTGTTAAATAAAACACTTTTCTTTTTATTATCTGTTGTCAGTGCCAGAGTACTGGTCTTCCAGCCGTAGATTATAATTGCTTGATACATAGAGGAAGTTATCAGTTGCTATAATAAACTGCATATAATTCCAATTCGATAATAAAGTATTATACAATCATGATCCCTGTTTGTTTTTTGTTTATTTGGTTGTTTCTTCAGGGTAGATTAGTTGATTAAGCAAGGGAAATTTCAATAGTGGACGTGCTCCTTGCCCTATCCTAATAATGCCGAGCGCCATGCTAGGAAGCGACAAGTATCAATTTTTAAGTACTTGGTTTGATTCGACCAGGGTTCGAACCCACGATCTATCAGAATGGGAGACGGACGCTCAACCCATTCGGCCATCCCGTTTATTTTGCAAGCAAAAGGAATAGTTCGCCTAGATCGGGACTCGAATCCAGACTTAACTTAGGATAGTTTAAATTATAAGACGTTAACCTCAGAATGATTTGTATCCTAACCATTAGACTATCTAGGCTCCTTGATGCAATCACCCTACCCACGCCTACCTGTGTATATAGCCTTTACTTTAAACGGGGGGAGGCGGGGGGTCGCTGCACCTAAAACCACCTGAGTATGATGTGTACAACCCTTATATCAGAATACATGGTTTTGTTTGTCAGTGTATTATTTTCTTTATCGTGGGTTACGATGTGAAATTGGCTAAGATCATTATCTATAACACCCATAAATAGCATATATATATACATTTACAATAGAGGCAGAGATACTGTGAAGTGTCCGCTAAAATATGCAGTGATACGTAGACAAGAATAATATAACTTGATTATTTAATATATTGTTATCGTCACAGATGAAGAAATGGATCGATAAGAATAAAAGTTCACACTATTCACGCGTGACCTAATTAGGCATCAGAACGAGGCTGAGTATGTGTCGGGTATTGCGAAACAGTGGAAATGGCATTACTACACCGGATGTGTGCCGATATGTATGAACTATGACAGAAATTAAAGGAGTACAATTTGAAGATATTCACTTTTGAAACTACCATATTAATTTTTGCATACCTGTTTTCTATCTATTGGCCAATATTCATGAAGATTGGGTGATGATCAGATGCATTTTGAGGATGAACAGTAGGCAATGTCAACAAAGTTGCTCACCCTGGTCGCCAATTTTTTTCTTAAACTCAAAATTGCATAACAATTGCATTGTAGTGCTAATCCCACTGTCACATACATATAATGCTTTTAAAGCTTTTATTAATTTCTAAATAATAAGACTACTTGTTAAACCGTGTTACACAGATAACTATGCTGACAGTGCTGCATGATACATGATACCATACCTATCCAGACTTGAAGTTGACATTGTAATTAAAGAATGGGAAAATCAACATGCAAGGGTCACCCAATCTTTGTGAAAATTGGACAATAGATAGAAAACAGGTATGCAAACATGAATATGGTAGTTTCAAAAATGAATATCCTCAAATTTGAGTGATTTCGAGAGGTATTGACCAATGAGAAAATATTTGCAGCACTTTTCATACACAAATGCTGTCCTCTGTCTGGTTTCAACATGGCTGCGGCGTGAATAGCGTCAATAGCACTTGCAGCAAGCCTAATTTGACAAGAATAACAAATACAAAAATTGTCCTCTCTGAGCATAGTTTGAAACATTCTACATACATACAATAGGGCTATACTTAGACACTACTCTCCTATACTTGATCACGTGACAGGGTAAAATATGCAACTTACCTCTGCTTTCGGATGAAGTGAAAGCAGACGACATTTAAATTCCCCAGACTATCCTGATATTGAAAAGAAACGACTTTCATTGAAAAACAGTCATTCTTGTTCCATTTAGTTTGAAGCAGACAACATTTAGCTGAAGCAGACGACAAATGGAAAGCAAGAGCGCAGCCTAAAGCTGCAGTCGGCTTAAGGCGAGGGGTGCTGAGAGGGGGCGGACTCGGATCTAACGGTGAGAGGGCCCTTCATTAGCGGAGAGTCATTTTGCCAATAACCGTCGAGCTCTACACACAGAGTGCTAAAGAATCAGCAACAATCACATTATATAAACAAATATCAAATAAACAAGAAGACCAATTGAATAAAAGAACATCAGAGCTACTTCCATGAAGAGGGTTCTAAAAGTATGTATACACTACCTATCTATCGACTTACTATCGAAAGGGAATATCAGCACTATTTTCAGGGTAAATACTAAAAATATTGTAAAATCAGAACTACCTTGCTACATATATAAAAGAATATCAGCAGTACTTCCAGGCTGAATACTAAACATATTGTGACATTATTCACTACCTATCTACAAACAAGAATATAAGCAATACATCCAGGATAAATACTTAAAAGTATTCTAAAAGTATACGCTACCTATCTATCTATCTTCCAGAAACAAAGAACCCCAGCACTATTTCAATGATAAATACCTTAAAATATTCTAAAAGTATACATTATCTATGTATCTATCTGTAAAATCTCCCGATATTTAGACATTGGAGGAGGTGTGAACTAGTCTATAGTAATTACAATTGTTATATAAAAAGGTAAATGGTATATACAGCCAGAGGCATTAGGTATTATGTGGTGCTGGTGATCCTTTGCTAATTTGATATAAACATTATGTAGTTATAGATAGTGTGAGAGGGGCACTACCTTTAGTGTGACAGAGCCTTAGGAGCTCTGCTCACATACCCCCTCCCCCCAACTGTTATTTACGGATCCCTGCACACCCAGACACAACAGGGCACTGTAGCTGTAAACAACCAAGGCTTGGATACAGGCAGGTTGGATGTTCATTGGTTGATTGGAGAATGCCTATTGCTGATTGGAGGAGCTGATCAGGTGTGACAGCCATCTTGGATTCATGAGACTATATAATACTAAACCTGAGGGTGTAAGCTCTCTGTCCTTCTGTGCACTTCTACTCTACCTTTCTCTTGCCTGTAGTGATTTCATATTTAGCCTACCTACACAACCACAGCTGCCAGCCGTCGACTTTACATATATATCTATATATCTATCTATTCACCAAAAAGAAAGAATACAAGCACTATTCCCAGGAGAAATAGTTAAATGTATTATAAAAATTATACACTACCTATCTATCTGTTTACAAAATGATTATTACAAGCACTATTTCCAAGATAAATACATAACAATATTTTTTTAATATACACTGCCTATCTATCTCCTTACCAAAAAAGAAATATACCAGTGCTATTTCCAGGATAAATACTAAAAAATATTCAAAACAGCTGAGATTATTATTATATAAGGTCTTGCTGAGGTAAATGATTGCTGTATGTTGTGTAACCGCTTGTCACACTTTGGTACTACTCACATTTTAGTATCTGTTCTAAACATGAGTGACCTGCTATCCAGCTCACATGCCAACAATATAGCAAACACTGCTTGGGAGTGTAGCACATGGGTGTGCACTGTCACAAGTCGGTACCCATCCCTGGCATGACCTTAGATGTTGCCAAGACGTACAACTCCAACAACCTATGTTTAGCCCCTGCCACGCCATGGCTTTATCCAATAAAGCTTTCTATTTTGGATCTCAATTGATGCTCTCCGCTAGAGAGCGGTATGGGCACATTCCATCCTGACTCCCGATATCGATGACAGCGCCCTCTGAGTGGATGGGACGGAGAGAGTGTGCGGGGAGGAGCGGGCTGGGTGGGGGGGGGGGGAGCGGGGAGAGGGGGGAAGATGGCAGGAAATCCGGAGATGAACTGACGCCGAAACTAGACACTTTCTAATTGCAGTACTGCCGGGTGAAAATAAAATACACACACACAAAAACATCAGTTGAAATTGACAAACTTCTTAGCTTAAAATAGACCTTCCTTTTGTGTCTTGTCCTCAAAGGGAACCTTGTGAATGACAGTGATGGTTAGCATATTACATGTATATTCAACATTGCTGTATATATACAATGCGGTGAAGGAATAATGATCGTAATATATTATTTTATTGAGTTAGTACTGTTGTGGGGGTGATGAAAATGGGAAATATTGTGCCTAGAGCGGGACTCGAACCCACATCTCTTTGCATTCTGGGCCAGTGTGCTAAGCATTACACCACCTAGGCTCCCTGATATCAACACACTACCCACGCCTACCTGTCTATGTGGTTACTTGCCTGAGAGGTCAGTGCAGACCACTACACTCGTCCCCCTGGAATTGTAAGTCTTTTAATGCTTACAATTACATACATACAGGCAATGCCCTAACACATACATACACAGGGTAGGTTCAACAACCATACAGCGCAAAGCTTGTACAGGAACATGGTCAAGGCAACCAGTGTCGCGGGGGTGATGAAAATGGGAAATATTGGGCCTAGAGCAGGACTCGAACCCACATCTCTTTGCATTCCGGGCCAGTGTGCTAACCATTACACCACCTAGGCTCCCTGATATCAACACACTCCCCACGCCTACCTGTCTATGTGGTTACTTGCCTGAGAGGTCAGTGCAGACCACTACACTCGTCCCCCTGGAATTGTAAGTCTTGTAATGCTTACAATTACATACATACAGGCAATGCACTAACACATACATACACAGGGTAGGTTCAACAACCATACAGCGCAAAGCTTGTACAGGATCCTGATCACGGCAACCAGTGTCGCGGGGGTGATGAAAATGGGAAATATTGGGCCTAGAGCAGGACTCGAACCCACATCTCTTTGCATTCCGGGCCAGTGTGCTAACCATTACACCACCTAGGCTCCCTGATATCAACACACTCCCCACGCCTACCTGTCTATGTGGTTACTTGCCTGAGAGGTCAGTGCAGACCACTACACTCGTCCCCCTGGAATTGTAAGTCTTGTAATGCTTACAATTACATACATACAGGCAATGCACTAACACATACATACACAGGGTAGGTTCAACAACCATACAGCGCAAAGCTTGTACAGGATCCTGATCACGGCAACCAGTGTCGTGGGGGTGATGAAAATGGGAAATACTGCGCCTAGAGCGGGACTCGAACCCACATCTCTTTGCATTCCGGGCCAGTGTGCTAACCATTACACCACCTAGGCTCCCTGATATCAACACACTCCCCACGCCTACCTGTCTATGTGGTTACTTGCCTGAGAGGTCAGTGCAGACCACTACACTCGTCCCCCTGGAATTGTAAGTCTTGTAATGCTTACAATTACATACATACAGGCAATGCACTAACACATACATACACAGGGTAGGTTCAACAACCATACAGCGCAAAGCTTGTACAGGATCCTGATCACGGCAACCAGTGTCGTGGGGGTGATGAAAATGAGAAATATTGCGCCTAGAGCGGGACTCGAACCCACATCTCTTTGCATTCCAGGCCAGTGTGCTAACCATTACACCACCTAGGCTCCCTGATATCAACACACTACCCACGCCTACCTGTCTATGTGGTTACTTGCCTGAGAGGTCAGGGCAGACCACTACAGTACTGTAGTGGTCTGCCCTGACCACTACAGTACTGTAGTGGTCTGCACTGACCTCTCAGGCAAGGAGCCGCATAGACAGGTAGGCGTGGGGAGTGTGTTGATATCAGGGAGCCTAGGTGGTGTAATGGTTAGCACACTGGCCCGGAATGCAAAGAGATGTGGGTTCGAGTCCCGCTCTAGGCGCAGTATTTCCCATTTTCATCACCCCCACGACACTGGTTGCCGTGACCATGATTCTGTACAAGCTACGCATTGTATAGTTGTTGAACCTACCCTGTGTATGTAAGTGCGTTGCCTTGCCTGTGTGTATGTAATTGTAAGCATTAAAAGACTTACAATTCCAGGGGGACGAGTGTAGTGGTCTGCACTGACCTCTCAGGCAAGGAGCCGCATAGACAGGTAGGCGTGGGTAGTGTGTTGATATCAGGGAGCCTAGGTGGTGTAATGGTTAGCACACTGGCCCGGAATGCAAAGAGATGCGGGTTCGAGTCCCGCTCTAGGCACAGTATTTCCCATTTTCATCACCCCCACGACAGTACTTTAAGGCTCTGTCACACATCGCCGGATTAGGGAAACAAAAGAAACCAAACAAAGTCTGTTGATATCCGGCAAAGTCCGGTTTGTGTCCATTGCATATCCGTTGCATATCCGTTGCATATCCGTTGCATATCCATTGCATATCTGTTGATATCCGGCCTGATCCGTTACAAGTTTTGACCGTGCACAAAACTTGGAAGGATGCCACTGGATTGACGTCTATGGTTCTTGTCTGGTTTGAGTTTGTTTAGTCGGCTTATTGTCTGTTGGCTATCCGTTCATGTACGTTTAATGTCCGTTTAATGTTTGTTCGTCCGGCGGTCTTTGACACGATATCGCAACATTTTGACACATTTTGATACTTATCATGCCCAAACACCACCCACCAGACTAGAAAATTCTGTCCGTTGGTCAATCTCCGCCGGCCATGCTCCTCCTCGATATCTCTGAAAAGAGTTCCAGGAGGGGGAGCCCGCCCGCATTTCACTTTCTACTCTTACTCTGTCCGTGTATATGGCTCGCTGGATGGTCACCATAGAGCAAATAGACATGGTCCTTTGACTCAACTCTCCTCATTTCTCTTTCCTAGATTCTGCCTATTTCGATTTCTCTGAGGCACACTTCTTCCCCTGACCACGTTAGTTGTGTTCTTGGGTGGGGCCCTTCACCTTTACGATTTCTCTGTCTTGTTCTTGTTGCTGGAACGACCGCTGCTCCCACCTTTGCCCGCCTTCCTCAAACCCCTGCTGCTGACCGGATTCAAGTGCTACACAACACTACACCTACAGCTCAACTACACACTGGACCGAAGAGATTCACTGCCACCCCAACGCCTTGCCGTTACAACATTGTGAAGATGTCCCCAGCTTCTACAACACTCCCTACTGAAGTTAAGTCTTCAACCACAGATTGGGCTGATTTATCGGAGCCTCTCTACCCAATGTTGCAGTTCTGCAACCAGTAACCATCGTAAGGTTACAAACACCCCCAATCATCATCATAGACAGGCACTTTACATTCGGTGTAAGTGAGTTTCTTTGCCCATGTTTATTTTTTTGTTTATAATGTACTCCTTGATTGTCGAATTTATTGCGATTTTAAGTCCCAATCACATATTAAATACCACATGATTATTACCTGCTACAGTAACCGTTAATGCAGGCCCCTGTATAGCTAGGTGGTTGCTTGAGTGTTATGTCCTGGCAACATCTAAGGTCATATCAGGACGGGTACTGACTTGTGACAGTGTGCACTCATGGCGAATTTATAGTGCTACCCCACTGAGAGAGCAGGCTGCCAGAACCATGACCTGATATCCCACTCAGCAACATTATCCTGACACTAATCCAACCAGTCCTTGCCCTATCCTAATAATGCCGAGCAGCTGGCAAGGAAGTAACAAGTATCAATTTTAAAGTCATTGGTTTGACTCATCCAGGGGATATGACCTTAGATGTTGCCAGGAAGTAAAACTCCAACAACCAACGAACCTCTACCAGGGTTCGAACCCATGGGTTCAAATGCCACAATCTACCAACACGGGAGACGAACGCTCAACTCATTCGGCCATCCTGTCTGGTGCCCCTGTATATATCTTTTTGTCTGGAATCATTATGCATAGAGATCTAAGACAATATTCCCACTCAGTCACATATAGCAGGCTGCAATGAGCCCCGCCTACCACGTGGTGGCGCTCTCGACTGCACTGACCCTTGTCAGTCAGAAGGATCAGCAGGTGGCGGGACACTAGCAGGAGCGCTCCCAATGGTGCACCGTTCTACCCATAGATAAAAGTGGACGCGGTGGCCGAATCGGTACAGCACAGGCCTCCCGTGCGGAAGGTCCGTAGTTCAATTGACAGTCGAATTAAACCAATGACTTACAAAATATCAGCCAGGGGATATGACCTTAGTGCTGGGCATTATTAGGATAGGGAAATGACTGGCTGGCTCAGTGTTAGGATAATGTGACTGAGTGGGATATCAGGTCAAGGTGCTCACATTTAGTATCTGTTCTAAACATGAGTGACCTCATAATAACACAATAAATTCACCATTGGTGTGCACCGTCACAAGTCGGTACCCATCCTGATACGACCTTAGATGTTGCCAGGACGTAAAATTCCAACAACCAACCAACCCATGGATAGCAGCGACACTCAGTAAGATGCGACATATATGGAGTAGACCGACAGGTCAGTGCCAGGTCACTTCTATCCTGACCTTAGCTGAATAAACTGTGCGAGGGCTGAAGTCTCAATTCTCAGGGAAGGGCTTTTCGGTCAGCTCAGCTTGGAATTGGAACCTGCACACACTCCCGGACAGGAAGTGGGCGCGCTACCCACTAGACCATCTCGGTCCGGTGGCAAATTTAGAAACTCATGGAGAAAGTGAGTGATGTTCTCAGATGGAGAACTCGTATTGAAAGCGCATGAATGTGGGGAGGGGTCCCAGACAGCAGAAGTGCTGGCTGGTGGTCAGTGCATTGATCATTTCAGCCAGGAGCGGAGCATAGCTCAGGTGGTAGAGTGTCCACCTGTGAAGGTATCGGTCATTCTATCGATCCTGCTCATTGGACCTATTTGCAGTTTGGGCTATTTTCTGTTCCAAGCTATGTTCCACAACTGGTTCATCAAAGGCTATGGTATGTACTGTCCCGTCTGTGGGAAAGTGCATATAAATGACCCCTTGCTGCTTATCGGAAAGCGTATCCTACATGGCAGAAGCAGGGTTCCTCCAAAGAAAGATGTCAGAATGACCATATGTTTGATGTCCAATAGCCGATGATAAAAATCAATGTGCTCTAGAGGCGTCATTAAATATAACAAGCTTTACTTTGGATCATTTCAGGTGGGGAGCCTCAGGGTTTCGGATGAAATGTGATGAGTGAGCGGATTAAGAGCAGGACCTGAAGTGAAGAGGGCCGGATTTAACCTGCTTTAGTGCAGATACCCACTCACCATGCTGCTCAAACCACATCAATGCAATATTAAATACACGAGAATAACAGACAAACATGAAATTCCAAGTTTAATAATATGCGCATAACATGTCATATTGTAAAGTCCACGGCTGGAATCTGTGGTTGTGTAGGCAGGCTAGGGTGAAATCAATACAGGCAAAACGAGAAAGGAAGAGTATAAAGAGTGAAAGAAGAGAGAGAGCTAAGCCCTCAGGTTTATTCTTATATGGTACATGGATCCAGTATGGCATATCACCTGACCACATTCTCCCAATGAGAATCAAACATCTACAGCTCTACCAATGAGAATCAAGCATTCCCAGTCCCCATGGTTACAGTGATCTTCCCACCACCATCAAGTGGCATGGCTCCTTTGGTCACCACCTGCCCTGAGCTGAGTGTGTGGTGATCCGTGACTAGCAGAGGGGGGAGAGGGTATTTGGGAGAGCTCCAAGTGCCCCTTACACACTATCTTACTAGCACCACAATGTCTATTTACAATGAGTCAAGTACCACCAGCAACTACATAGACACATCTATGCACCTGGCCCTATATACCTTTTTCATAAGTAGAACATTTGTATTCCCCCACCAATGCGCCATTATTGGAATATTTTACAATATGACACATACCTGGTATATATATATTTTTTTGTTGTTGGTAGTAAATATGTTTATTCTGCTGAATAAGTCTTTTGTCAGTGGTGAATCACTGGTCTTCCAGCAATTTTTCAATTCAGGGTTATTTACACAAAAGGTATATAGAATAAGGTGTACAATACCTGTTGAATACACAATTTGCACCATGTAACACAATGAACTTCTGTAACCCAAAAGTTCTATAGTAATATGGTAACAGTATTGTCATATAACTAGATCAATATTAGTCAGATCAATGTGAGTATTTACATAGTATTTAGAATGTTTAATGATGCGCGACACAGGGCCGGGGGGAGGTGGCGGCGCGCGGCGGCGTCGGGCGAGGTGGGAAAGCAGCGCGACAGCGCGGGGCGGGGGAGGGTCTCTTCCTCTCCTCGCATCAAACGTAATGCTACGCATTACGACCAATGCTACACCATGCTGGTCAATTACAGGAGGCTAGTCAACAGACAGTTTGTTGCCTGGTTGTTGGAGTTTTATCCCCTGGCAGCATCTAAGGTACTTTCAGTACGGAGCCGAGAGACAGGAAACTCTCTACGTTATAATATATGCATAATATATTATATGACACATAATTGGTATAGCATTTCTGGAACCTCTACACCACCCTGGTAAATTGTTCATATTAGTCAAACATGGGTAATTCGTAGTGAACAGGGAAGTTGTAGGGACACGCCCTCCTTGTTCACTGGACTAACTGCTGCCACCTATCAGTTCCCATTGCTCTCAGTGACTTTACATAGCCTTAGGCACTACAGCCGCCACCTAGCGGTATTCTTCGGCTCAACCCCTCTTGGGCCTGAGCATCACTGTGCCGCCTACTGGCTATTGGCCACCTGCATTACCTCCATACATGTTACATTCTTGCCACATAGTGGGTTCGATCCTCCTGGTGCTCACGCAACGGGATGGCCGAGTGAGTAGAGCGTCCATCTCCCGTGTTGGTAGACCATGGGATCGTGGGTTCGAACCCTGGTCGAGTCAAACCAATGACTTAAAAATTGATACTTGTCGCTTCCTAGCCAGGCGCTCGGCATAATTAGGATAGGGCAAGGACTGGTTGGTTCAGTGTCAGGATAATGCGACTGAGTGACTAACCTTTGCCACCACCCAACCCTCAGCTACAAAAGGACAGGTAAATAGGTATGGTGAAGAGAGCCCAAGTTTGCCCCTTTTCACTGTAATGCTGAGTCTGTTGCTGTTGAATAAAGCAATTTATATCACTTCCGGTCTCATCGTGAATTACGCAGTCTAACAGACAGGCAGGAGACTATATTTAATATGTGCATAACATGTTATATGACACATACTTGGTATAACATGCTTTTACGCTAGTAAATTACACGGGAACAAGATACAGACAAGGACACTCCATATTTAATATTATGTGCATAAGGTACTATACCACATACATAGTTATTACCTAGTCTCCACAGAGGGTTATATGAGATAAAGTAGGATTCTATATTCCATGGTAATCATTTGTCTATATCTAGACGAGTCAGCCCTGATGATGGTGACAGAATAATCAATTTAAAACACCGAAACCAAACAAATCACTACACTTCAATCAATTAAGCACCAACCACTTCATCTTCCTAACTGTGACCCCCATAATTCTATTAGCACACATCCAGAATGTTTAATTACAACTATGAGCGCAATTGCACCTACACGCAACATCTCCCCCTTAATTAGGAATAACAAACGCTGCGAGAACTACAGCTTAGGGTGACTTTTAAATTATCGTCTGCTACCGCTAAAATTACCCGCCATCTGCTGCGAGGTGCGCAAATGTCACTACCCTGATGAGATTTTTCAGTGAAAATCGCTTTATGTTCACTGAAAGTGTACCACACGTAGTCTACCTGTGCTAAATGCCGTACATCGTCGCCATAGCGACGCCAGCCAGCAGACGATCATCGCCCATTTGAATGCGCGGCAAACTTACCGGATGTTATTCACAGGCGCAGGCGCAATAGTGATTACCTTCACCATTACTGAATTAGCAATCGGAGTGAGGATCTGCAGAAGGGGGCAGTACCCCCTCCCCCTGCACTCGCCCATCCCTCCATCCTCACTACCCCCACCCCCATCCCCACCCTACCCTCCCCCGCATCACCATCCCGGCGGTTGTGAAAAAATGGGGAATAATATTTGCCAAACATTGATTGCTGCTGTCGGGATTGAGCCCGGATTTATGGCATTCCTAAAGGCGCTGTCACACTATGACGTTTCTCCCCAATGCGCGTCGACGTGTTGCCTTTTTGGTCGAAACGTCGGGACACGTCGGGACACGTCAGGACACGTTACCGGCGCATTAATGGCGCGCTAACGGCGCGTCAGTACACGTCGGTACACGTTGAGTGATAGGAACGTGTGAATGGACACGTCGGCGCGCGTCGGCGTGCATCGGCGCGCGTCGGGTCGCGCTGATCATTTTGTTCTTGCACAAAACTTTTGGCGCGCCCCGACGTGCGCCGATGGGGCATTACGGACGCGCCACCAACACGCCACTAGCATGCTGCAACCCGTCAAACTTTCTCCCACAATGCCGAAAAGTTGGACGTGTCTCGAGCCCTAGCAAATATCTTGCGCATTGGCGGCCTGCCGGGGGAAACATCGTAGTGTGACAGGGCCTTTAGGCATCCTCCTCACGACTCTGAGGCCAAATCAAATCGGCTCCCATCATTATTTCAAAATAACTTCCAAGTTCCATTACCATATATTGAAAATTAAAAATGTTAATTGTAGGTTAAATATCTTAACTTTAAGCCAGAAGAAAACGAAACACAAACAGGCAAGTGAATTTGGACAATCGCATTGGGCATGTTGCATAGGCAACATGGGTAATTCGGGACCAAGACGAGAGACTTGGGATCCCATCACTATACACCCCGACCGATACTTTTAGTTCCCCCTTTTAAATATAGGCGGCCGGAAGGTGACTGCAGGTGGCACCCCCACACCTGCATGCTGGTAGCCGCCGCTTGTACCCAGGCCGCCCCCTGTGACGTCACTTCCACCCTGCCACCTCCACAGACGGCACTTCACCACCAGAGGCCTGTCCGAGAACACCACCCACCTTTTCTCACCACCCCACCAGACCCTACTTTAAGACTTTGACATGATAGGGTTGAGTGCCCGGATCCCGCAGAGACTAGAACTTGATACCTTATTTTGACCCTCACCATTGTGCTGCATTACCTTGACCTGTGTTTCCTCTTACCTTAGATTAATAAAATCCCATACTAAGTAGTATTATTAATATTATTGTCGTTATTATTGTTAATATTATTTGTATTATCATTACTTTTCTTATCATTATTAGTATTACTATTGTTATTGTTATTATTGTTATTATTGGGGTGTAGTTATTGTCTATTAGACCTATTATAATTACATTAACTGTAGAACATTTTGTTGTTGGTACATTAGTTGTTTAAGCACGGGAAATTTCAGTCACAGACAATTGGCCTACCTCATTCCACTGCTCCTTGCCCTCTCCTAGTAATGCCGAGCGTCTGGCTAGGAAGCGACAAGTATTACTTTTTAAGTCATTGGTTTGACATTGGATTGACTCGAACATTATAAATCCAATTGTCACGTTCATTTTACTGGTTGACCAGACGGGATGGCCGAATGAGTTGGGCATCCGTCTCCTGTTTTGGTAGATCGTGGGATTCCAACCCATGGGTTCGAACCCTGGTCGAGTCAAACCAATGACTTATCAGATTTATACTTGTCACTTCCAGCAAGGTGGTCGGCATTACTAGGATAGGGCAAGTACTGGTTGCCTCAGTGTCAGGATAATGTGACAGTGGAATATCAGGTCATGGTACTCGTAGCCTGGTCTCAATTTACCATAATAATTCCTATCCTGCTGCATGTTAATAGCAGCATTTAACATTAACTGTTGAACATTATAAACTGTCACCTCGACTTTTCTGATCTACAATACTCACACACAGAAATATTGCAGGTAAGACGTGGGCAGGTCAGGTAGGTATGCCTTCGTTCCGGGTGAGTGCATCCGCCCCAATTCGCCCCAGGCTGTGAGCGTGTCGATTTAGGTACTGGTGGACGTCCAGTCACGTGACCGTGTCGGCCGGAAATAGATACGCGCTAAACTCTAGGGCCGTAATCGATTAATCAACTCGGGTCACCAGAGTCACTTTTTGGCGCATGCGCACATCCTACAGACTCGGGTCGAATAATCAAATACGTTTCTCTACGCTCGGTGTGGGAAAAATGGTGGCTTAATCCAACACTTGTTATTTATTTTTAATAACGGATATAACTACAGCAAACCTGAATGATTGAATGGTTTAGTTATATTTCCATTTTATTAATCTGTATTATTACCAAAAAAGACAATGTAGGACTGGTACTGGTAGCTGTTATCCTGCAGGATGGTACCAACACAAATGTGACGTCATCGTTCCTAGCCAACCCTGTAATGTATTGTAGTTATCCGAACACCCCCACAGCAAGACTGTATGATGTCACCGGTGAATGTTCTGAATAAAGCTAGTTACGTTACAAGAACTCATGGCGTCCACACGTACATTACATGGTGTCAGATAGTACGGGTTAATCGGACAGACGGAATGGCGCTTCATGGATTAAAACCCCCAGGACCATTAAATTTAGACAAACGGATGGCCATACATTGGAGATCATGGTTGCATTCTTATGAAATCTACGCGATAGCAGCCGGAATTGTGTCGAAAAGTGAGAAGGTACAATGCTGTGTACTGCTGCATGTTGCTGGCAGTGAAGCACAAAAAGTTCACCGTACGTTCGATTTCGACACAGCTGACAAGGACAAAATTGGCCCATTGGTTACAGCATTTGCAAAGTACTGTGAGGGTAAGACAAATATAACAGTGGTCAGATATGAATTTAACTCGTTCAACCAAACTACGGAAAATATGGACTCATACATTCGCGAATTAAAACATCGAGTACAGTTCTGTTGTTATGAACAGTTGGAGGATTCGCTGTTATGTGATCGATTAGTTTGTGGTGTTAAAGATAACAAACTCAGGAATAAACTACTGCAAGCACCTAAATTAACATTGGAACAATGTGTGCAGTTATGTAGGTTGAGTGAAAACAAAGAAGCACAAGTACAAATGTCTTCGAATATTCAAGTGGATGCGGTATCCAATGGATACGGACGACGCAATGACCTGGGGACCAGGTTATCTCCATGGAGACAAGCTACAACAAGTCGATATCAACAAGGCCGCGAGATGACAGCGAACAGATGCGGTCGTTGTGGATATAATCACCGAGAAGGGAACTGCCCGGCGAGAGGGAAGGAGTGCATCGGATGTAGACGTGTTGGTCATTTTGTGAAAATGTGCCATCTTCAAAAAGGACAACAGCGAGATGCACCAGTATATGAAATTAATATGGATTCTGGGAAAGAAAGTGGACACACCTTACACAACGATTTCGGTGACCTAGATATTGATCAACGACAAGACGATGACGGGTATGATTTGTTTGTCGAGTCAATACACCAATCTGAAGCTGACAACAAAGAATTGTGGTATGTTGTATTTAATATAGGTAATATAGAGGTCTCATTTAAATTAGACACTGGATCCGAGGCAAATATTTTGCCATTAGATGTTTACAAGACCTTAACAGGTGCTGAGTTGACGGCGTCAACTTGTCAATTAATCACATACGGTGGACATCGGATTAAGCCTACAGGACAATTGACCTTGAATATTCATGGTCAGAATCTACTCTTCCAAGTGACAGATGCCGGCACTGCAATATTAGGCAAGCAAGCCTGTGTTCAGTTAGGTCTCTTGGCGAGACTAGACACTTTAAGTGAAGCGACATGTAATGACGCGGATAAGATGGTAATAAAATATTCTGACGTTTTTGAGGGTTTAGGGCTAATTAAGGTCAATGCTAAAATTTATATTGATAAAAATGTCGCTCCTGTCATTGATCCTCCACATAGAATACCATTAGCCATTACTGATGACGTACAAAATGAATTAAAACGTATGGTAAAATTAGGGGTCATTGTCAAACAGGAAGAACCAACCCCCTGGGTAAATTCGATTACTATTATAGTCCGTAAACCGGGGAAACTAAGAATTTGCCTAGATCCAACTAAGCTAAATAAGGCCATTTTAAGAGGCCCATACCCTGTCAAAACCATCGAAGAGGTAGTAGCTCATTTACATGGAGCACGGTATTTTTCTGTCTTAGATGCGAACAGCGGTTATTGGCAGATTCAATTGGATAAGGAAAGTTCTGAGCTCTGCACATTTAATACACCTTGGGGTAGATACCGTTACACAAGATTACCATTTGGCATAAAGACTGCAGGAGACATTTTTATAGAAGAAATGAATGACTTGTAAAAAGGACTACCTGGGGTACATGTCATCTCGGATGATATTTTGGTGCATGGTTTTACAGAACAGGAACATAACATAAGATTAGAGGCGGAGTTAAGCCGAGCAAGAAAAGTTCATTTGAAACTAAATCCTAAAAAGTCTAAATTTTTCAAAACAAGTGTCAACTATGTCGGACATTTAATCACCGCAGACGGCCTAAGGCCTAACAATGACAGAATACAAGCAATTATTGACATGCCAAGTCCCACTGATAAACAAGGAATACACCGATTTTTAGGCATGGTAGGATATGTGAGCAAGTTTATTCCTAATATGGCTAACTTAACTAAACCTCTAAGAACAGTAATCCAAAAGAATGTCTCATGGCACTGGGAGATAGAACAAGAAAATGCTTTCAAAGAATTAAAAACATTGTTAACTAAGGCCCCAATCTTGCAGTATTTTGATAGTAACAAAAAGGTTGTAGTCCAAGTAGATGCCTCCAAGTATGGCTTAGGAGCTACTTTATTCCAGAATGAATTACCTGTATCAATGGCGTCAAAAGCGTTAGATCAATCGCAAGTGAACTATGCAGTTATTGAAAAGGAGTTATTGGCCATCTGTTTTGGTTGCAAGAAGTTCCACGATTTTATTTATGGCAATGAGGTAACTGTTCACACTGACCATAAACCCCTCGTTGCAAGCATGCTCAAGCCTATACACGAACTATCGGCAAGAATGCAACGTATGCGTATGCGGCTCCAAAACTATAATATAACAGTCTCGTATCTGAAAGGATCAAATTTGTATTTTGCAGATACGTTGTCGAGAGCACATACCTCCAGTATAGCCCCTAGTGATTTGTACGACCGTGACATTTCGGTTGGGGCTATAGACATGGGTATGGATATAGTTCAACGTATAAGGGAGGCCACCAAAGTAGATCGGACGCTCACCGCAGTGAAAGCCCTAACGTTGGATGGATGGCCAGATAACAACCAGCATCTTCCTAGTGCAGTAAAACCGTATTACACCTTTAGATATGAAATAACATGGATAGATGAATTACTAATGAAAGGCACACAAATCATAATACCTAAATCGTTGCAGGCCGATATGCTGGACAAGCTGCACGAATCGCACCTCGGTGTAGTAAAGTGCAAGCAGCTCGCCAGAGATAATGTTTTTTGGCCAGGGGTCAGTGGCCAATTAGAGGACAAAATATCCAGATGTGAGATATGCCAGGAATTTCGAAATTTCCCACCAAAAGAGCTATTAGTAAGCCATGATATTTTGGATATACTATTTCATAAAATTGGAGTAGACTTGTTTTATGTAAATGATAGAAATTACATTTTAATTGTTGATTATTATTCAAAATTTCCTGATTTCATAGAATTACATCAGACGTCTACTACCGCAGTTATTGAGGCTTTGAAACAAACGTTCACCCGTTTTGGTATACCCAAATTTATAGTATCGGACAATGGTCCGCAATTCACGAGTCTAGAATTTCAGAAATTTGCATCGTTCTACGATTTTACATCCCTGTACTCAAGTCCCATGCATGCTCAGAGTAATGGACAAATTGAACGTTATGTTCAAACGGTTAAAAATATCATAAAAAAATGTGTAAGGGACGGTAGGGATATACAAATTGCCATACTGAATTACAGGAATACGACATTAAATGGTATAGGCGCATCTCCAGCGCAATTACTGATGTCTAGAAAATTAAGAAGCAGAATTCCGGTCCTAAATCGAGATTTGAGGGCCACAGTGCATGCGTCCAAACTACCTCAAATGCACCTAGATAAGGAAACACAAAAAGTTTACTTTGACAAACATGCCGGTCAGGTTCAACACCCTCTAGTTAAGGGTGATCAAGTATGATATAAGGACCATCATGGTGACTGGAAAAAAGGGGCCATTTTGAGTACCAATGTTAACACTCCTCGTGGTTACCACGTATTAAATGACCGTAAACACATAATAAGACGTAACAGGAGATTTCTGTTTAAATGTCCTAATAAACATGAATTTAAAGGTTCCAAAGTTAAATCATCAATTCCAGTTAACAAATCGCATAACACAAACACACATGTAACATATACTACACGTTCTGGTAGAATAAATCGTAAACCAAATCGTTACGGTTACAACGTGATTTAATTGTACCTCATCAGACTTCATAATGTTCCCGATAACTTACTATATTTAAGTAGGACATGTGTCTCATGTGACACGTCCAGTAAATTTATAAACAGGGGTTTGAACATGTATCCTGGCAGGTTGCCATGGCATCTTTTTAAAATATGTGTCAATCAAAGACGGTACCTTGTATCATCAATATAAGAAGCAGCATCACATGTCAAAGGATGACAAATGACTTTTACATGGTTCATATGAACATTTGTTAGCTGATATGTGCACACTTGGACTTTCGATATTTGTGTGCTAACCATGTTGCATGTATTTCGAATATATTTTCAAGACACAAGTACCTTTGTTAGTCGTAAAAGGGAGGATAGGATAAGGAATTCCAGTCTATGTGATAAGGTTTGATCAGTCGGAAATAAAAGAAACTGTATAGATATAAGTCAATAATAAAAAGAAATAACATACCGACATGAGAACGCATGAGATATAAGTATTAGATATAAGTACTAGATATATGTTTTACTTAAGTGAAAGGGGAGGATGTAATGTATTGTAGTTATCCGAACACCCCCACAGCAAGACTGTATGACGTCACCGGTGAATGTTCTGAATAAAGCTAGTTACGTTACAAGAACTCACGGCGTCCACACGTACATTACAAACCCCAGCCAAGAGGTGGGTGACTGGGGTCGGGTCGTTTTGCACAAGGCACATGTTTTTGTCAACTCCACTCGCGATGTTCTATTTGAAATTCTAGCAACTCGGGTGACCTGAGTCGCCCAGGTCGTGTCAATCGATTACACCCTAGCAAGGTAGAGGGCCGCGCTCTGTTTGGTGGGTGCCATCAAGTCATGGCTATTGATTGAATTATCGACGCAGACATTACTTACTGCCGCCCTATTAAGTCAGAAATACAACAACAATAAAACATAATACGTAGGGCAATGCAAGAGGTCTTTTGTTTTGTCGTTTGACATGGTGTGGTGGTGTGCAGGGGTGTCTGATGGGGTGTAGTGGTGGTGTGTATTGGTGGTGTTGTGTAGTAGTGGTGGTGGTGTGCTTGTAGAGGTGGCGTGGTGTAGTGGGGGTAGGGGTGTGTAGTGGTGGTGCTGTGGTGTAGTGGCGGTGTGGTGTAGTGGTGCTGGTGTTGTGTAGAGGTGGTTAAGTGGTGGTGTGGTGTAGCGTAATGGTGGTGTGGTGTAGTGGTGGTGTTGTGTAGTAGTGGTGGTGGTATGGTGTAGTGGCGGTGTGGTGTAGTGGTGCTGGTGTTGTGTAGAGGTGGTGTGGTGTAGTGGTGGTGTGGTGTAGTGGTGGTGTGGTGTAATGGTGGTGTGGTGTAGTGGGGCTGTGGTGGTGTAGTGGTGGTGTGTGGTTTCGTGGTGCTGGTGTGGTTTCGCGGTGTTGGTGTGTAGTGGTGGTGTGGTTTCGTGGTGGTGGTGGTGGTATGTAGTGGTTGGTGGTGTGGTGTAGTGGTGTGTGGTGGTCTGATGGTGATGATGGTGCTGCTGTGATGGTGATGGTGGTGTGATGGGGATGATTGTGATGATGGTTGTGGTGGTGCGATGGCGATAGTGGTGGGTGTGGTGTGATGATGGTAGTGTGATGGTGGTAGTGATTGTGATGATGGTGGCGGTGGTGGTGTGATGCTGATGATGGTGGTGGTGGTGAGGATTGTGGTGATAATTGTGTTGTGATGGTGGTGTGATGGTGATGATGGTGATTGTGTGATGGTGATGATGGTGGTGTGGTTGTGTGATGGTGATGATGGTGATGTGATCATAGTGCGGTCATAGTGGCTATCCGTTCTATATACACATATACCCACCCATATATCACGGGTAAACTAGATAGCGGGCTCCTCCGTGATGGTGATGGCGGTGGTGGTGTGATTGTGTGGGTGTGACGTGATCATAACGCGGTGATAGTGGCTACGTAGTGGTTATATGGTGATAGTGCTTCTCTCTTCTATATACACATATACAAATATCATCATCATCATCATGCTGTCGGTTGCGATGTGACAAAAACTGCTTTCATTACTTGACTGCCGCTCTCCATTTACATTTCATAAAAGCTGCCTGCAAAAGTGTTGAAGTGCTGCTGGCTTTTGCAAGTTACCAGTGGCACTCTCTCGGGGAGCAAATAGAGGTTTCACACTGGCAAGAACATGTCAAGACAGGCGCAAAACTATTTGTCCCTGAAGTGGCTGGTTGGGAAATGTTGGCAGTTCCGTACATCAACCGCCCTTAATGCTGCCACAGTGACATGGTTTTCTGTTTAGGGTTTGCTCCCTTAGCCTTCGGTTCTGTCAATAACCTGTACCACAAGGCAGTGGTTTACAACTCTGCAGGGCGGGGGCGTCAAACTCCCTGAGGTATTGCAATACCTCCAATACCTGCATACCTTACAAATATATCCACCCATATATCACGGGTAAACTATATAGCCGGCTCTCTTACTGCATTCATTCCGATCCGTGAGATGGCCGTGAAATAGACTAGCTAATAAATATTCCAGTCACATCTCCACTGACTGCAGGTAGGACTCAGTATACAACCATCAGACCCAGGTAAGGAACACGGCACAGCCAGAGGACACAGCCAGCTCCAACCGGAAATCCGCCGCATACTTGGGTAGAGTGCCGCCCTTACAAGCAATATACTCAGACAAGCTTCCTCTTAAAATCCTTATAATCCTAAATACAGTTGTTTGCAGATGCCCGGTTGCACCGACTGAAAGAGCAAGTCATAGCATACATATATCGTGGGGGTGATGCAAATAGGAAATAGTATGCCTAGAGCTGACATTGAACCCGCATCTCTTGCATTCCTGGCCAGTGTTCTAACCATTACACCACCTAGGCTCCCTGATGTCACCACACCACCCTATCCACTGCTACATATCTATGTGGCTCCTTGCATGAGAGGTCAGTCCAGACTACTACATATATATATATGATAGATAAGCATTATGTGAGTATACAGATACAGAAAGGAATTGTTATTATTGCGTAGTATTATTGTCAGTGTACATTCTACTCTATGACTGCTTTCCGCTGTTCCCCATTAACGTGACTGGTGGCGCCATCACCGGTCCAATCTTCTCCAACAGATGCACAACACTGTCGCTTTGCGCCTGAGGTTTTTTTTTAATCGTTTATATAATTGTTATGTATTTACTTTATATCTTTATTTCATGTTATCGTGCTAGACAGGCTAGAAGGCAATGTGCTACGTGTCACCTTGAGGAATGCCTATGTGATGATGGTGTATATTTCAATACATTGCTTTCTAGCCTGTCTAGCACGATAACATTTGGAAGTTCAGCTATCACCTTTTCCATGCCCGCTTATATACTATACACAAATCGAAAACCAGTAAAATGTCACTGTCTGCTCCTATAAGTTGACCCACATTTGAAAGCTAATGTAGGTCACTAGATACACTCCCTATCCTCAAAGTTATTGGCGTTTGAATCATTCAACCCTCTGGAATGCGTATCGAACTCAGTTATTTCTTGCCACCCTTGAAATCAAACCTCATACCTGGATATATAAGTTCTTCACATAACTACATTCACACCAACTCCCAAAGTAATACAAATCAGCCATCATTCTGCAAGGACTCCTTTGCGTAACAATAACACTCTTTAACTTCCGGTCAAATACCGCTGTCTACTTCCGGTAAATGTTGGCACAGCAGCCGCAGGTGCGGCAAACAGTGGCCGCATCGCGTGGGGGCTAATTGATGCTTTATTGATTGATTCAATCATTTATTGGGGTTTACTTCCTAGCAACATTTCACGTTATCTCATTAAGGATACCGTCTTGTGACAGGTCCCATTTGTGGCGGTTATTGTTGTTTTACATCCTAGCAACATCTAAGGTCATATTAGGATGGGTACCGACTTGTGGCAGTGTGCACTTGTGGCAACTTTATAGTACTGTGCCATTAGGAACCCAGGCCGCAGACACCATGACCCAATATCCCACACAGTTACAGTATCCTGATACTGTGCAAACCAGTAATTGTGCTATCCTATTATTAATTCTGAGCACCTGTCTAGGTAGCGACAAGTATCAATTTTGTGCAGTCATTGGTTTGACTCGACTCCGATTCGAACTCACAGCCTTCTGCACGTGAATCCTGTGCTCTACTAATTCAGCCGCCACATCCGGTGTCCCACTTCATCACATTACAATTGTATGTGATTTTTTGTGTATTTACTTGTTTAACTACCCCCCCCCCCCCCCAAGCACAAAAGATAAACATCGGCTATTGGGGGTCATACAGTGGTTTGTAATAAACACAAACAAATATAGATTCAATAGATACAAACACTACATGATTTGTGATATACACTATATGATATAGTATATACTATGCGCTACACAATATAGTATACATGATACAATATATACTAGACATAGGTATACCACTCATTTTACACTCTACACGATACTCATATATGATTGATTAATTGCTGGTGGTTCTTTGTCATGTTGGCAGCAAGGGCCATATTCATGGCCAAAAAAAGCTAGTGGCATCTATTCTGTAAGTCTTTTTAATCACATTCAAACACATACATTGAAATGTATATGAAATTCCAAACTGGTCAGAGCAGTGTCAAATGACAGCAAAACCCAAACTCTGATGCAATTTAGAAGTGGCTAAATCTCTGTCAATTGACACTAATGTTGAACTCGTAAATGATAGCTAAAATTAGAAGAACTGATACAGCCCAGTTTTTGTTAATAACTATTATATATATATTTGTGCTTTACATTGGAAAAGAGGTATCACAGGCTATTTACATTGAAACAGTGTTGACACGAGGCCATGTAATATACATGTGTCTGATTGTAACACCCCCATCACACCAAAGTAGTTCTTAGTTAATCTTACTATGTTCTTGAAAATGTTGTCGAACGGGCTCAAACTGTGTGCGAACGTAATGACTTTTTATGAACTGCATGGATGGGCGAGGATGGAAGGGTGCTCTAAAACTTTGAGCATGTTCACAATTTCCTGCGGCCATGTTCTACCCCGTTTTAGAATGGGGTTGGACGTTTTGAGAACTAGTTTGGTGTGATGGGGGTGTTAGTGAGCAATGCACTGAGCGGGTAATTAATTCTCCCTTGAGGAAATTGCATGAATCAGCTCAAACTTAAAACTGGCCAATGTGGCATAGAATGAAGACTCCTTGGTCCCGCCGACACCCAATATCATATATAATATATAATATATCACATAACAGATATATCACAGCCCTCTCAGTCACCATCTCATGGCACTGGACATGCTCGTCAATCATTGCCCTATCCTAGGAATGCCAATCACCAGGGAGCGGGGTGATAAGCATGTAGTCTGCGAGTCTGACTATATCGTGTAGCACATCATCATCATCATGCTGTCAGTCGCGATGCGACAAAGACTGCTTTCATTACTTGACTACCGCTCTCCATTTAGGTCTCTGCTGTGAGAGTTGCGTCCATGAGTCGGTCTTAATGTACATTTCATGAAAGCTGCCTGCAAAAGTGTTGAAGTGCTGCTGGCTTTTGCAAGTTACCAGCGACACTCTCTCGGGGAGCAAATAGAGGTTTCACACCGGCAAGAACATGTCAAGACAGACATATCGTGTATTCTATATTGCATAGTATATCCCATATCATATAGTGATTATATCTATTGTATCTATATACGACCTTGTGGCATCTATTCTGATAGTATATATGGGTTTATTATATAGAACTGCGATGAAAGTGTTTTGTCGGAAGATGGTAGCTAAAATGAGATAACGTGAAACATTACTAGGAAGGAAACCCCAATTACATGACTGCACCACTGGAAGCAGGTGTCCAAACGCTTAGCTATTCCATCGGGTTAGCAACCAAAGCACCCAACACAACAAGTATCTCAGTATTTCAGTATCTCACCAACCCGCTCTCCTGTGTCACTCTGCTCAGCCAACCTTTACTTAGTTGCACAATGCCAACATACTGCAGCCTGTTTATAAATCATCACGTGTATTGCCTGCAAATGTATCCAGCTACAACACTGATCCTTCACACTGAGAATGTTGGTTGGTTGCTGGAGTTTTACGTCCTGGCAACATCTAAGGTCATAACAGGACAGATACAGACTTGTGACAGTGTGCACTCATGATGACTTTATAGAGCTGCCCCACTGGGAGACCAGGCTGTCAGCACCATGACCTGATATCCTACTCAGTCACATTATCCTGACACTGAGCCAACCAGTCTTTGCCCTATCCTAATAATGACAAGCACCTGGCTATGAAGCGATAAGAATACGTTTTTAAGTCTTTGGTTTGACTCGACCCCATGATCCACCAAAATGGAAGACGGACGCTCAACTCATTCGGCCATCCCATTGGGCCTTTCAGCATTGACAAAGAACTGGTTCTAAAGAATAAGTTGTTCTAAAGAATAAGTTACTCATCTTATTTTCTGGGTACATTCGTTGATTAATCAGTGGGGACTGGTCAAGTGGTCACTCTCGACGAAAGAGGGCCGAGGTGCCACCTAACAGAATTGAACCCTGTAGTTCAATGGTTAACCAGGGGATGCATCTGCGCCCTCTCTACATCAGTACATTAAGGATATACTCGTGTATAAATGGATATACAGTGAAACCTCTCTAGCCGACCACCTCCACAGATCGACTACTCCTCTATATCGATCGCTTTCTTTGGGTCTCAAACGATCAACCATACAATACCATAGTAACAAAATGAAAAACTCCCTAACCGGTACATCAAGGATATACACGTGTATATGTATATACAGTAAAACCTCTCAAACCGACCACCTCCACAGATCAACCAATCTTCTATATCCATCGCTTTATTTGGGTCCCAAACGATCGCCCATACAATACCATTGTAACAAAATGGAAAACTCCTTAAACCGACCACCTCCCTAAATGGACCACTTAAAGTCGGTTACATGGTCGATCGATTTAAGAGAGGTTTTACTGTATATGCATATCCAGTAAAAGTAAAAGTTCTCTAACCGACCACCTCCACAGATCGACTACTCCTCTATATAGATCGCTTTATTTGGATCCCAAACGTTACCATTGTAACAAAATGAAAAACTCCTAATCCGACCACCTTCCTAAATGGACCATTTAAAGTGGGTCCCATGATCGGTCCATTTAAAGAGGTTTTACTGTATATATACATATACCTATAAAGAAGAGTGAAGAGTGAGTTGTCTTAGCTCTTAAGCCGACTTAACTCGCCAGTGTGAACGGGGCTTATGATGGGGATGTGTGTGTGTAACTGTTCATAAATAAATAGTCCATTTATTTGTTTTGCATGACTTGATAGGTAGTAATGAATTTGGGAGCTTTGCAAAGTTCATTTGAAATATATTGGCCAAGCTTGGCTTTTGGAGTAGTTCGTCTGAGAGCTTCTACCCAATCATTGCAACCCTCACATCACACTCAATAAGCAAACCCCATTTCCAGATATACCACAAGCTGTTAATTAGCTGAATTTAATAACACCATTGTATTATCTTAAGATTGTTCTTATAAGTAAACAGTGTAAATGACTGAAGTTAAGCATGGCTGAAAGACCAGTGCATCAACAGTGTAAAAAGGACTATTCAGATGAAAGCTGCCTGCAAAAGTGTTGAAGTACTACTGGCTTTTGCAAGTTACCAGCGGCACTCTCTCGGGGAGCAAATAGACGTTTCACACTGGCAAGAACATGTCAAGACAGGCACAAAACTATTTGTCCCTGCAGTGGCTGGTCGGGAGATGTTGGGAGTTTCATACATCAACCGCCCTTAATGCTGCCACAGTGACATGGTTTTCTGTTTAGGGCTTGCTCCCTTAGCCTTCGGTTCTGTCAAGAACCTGTACCATGAGGCAGTGGTTTACAACTCTGCAGGGTAGGGGCGTCAAACTCCCTGAGGTATTGCTATACCTGCAATACCTGCATACCAAAAAAGACTATTCAGATGAATAACAATATAGTATAACCCTGTTAAACCAAACTTGAAGGGACCCTAGAAATCTGTTTGGATTAACTGATCGTTGGTTTAACCGAGCTTTGGCTCGACTTTGACTTGGCTTTGGCAAAAACGTGGGTGCATTATGAATGTAATATACAATGTATGTGGACACTTTGATTATTGTTTTTGATGTATATACAGTATAACTCCGTTAAACCAAGCTCGGTTAAGCCAAACGATCAGTTAATCCAAACTTGTTTTCGGTGGCCCGGCAAAATACTACCATTTATCATATAAAAAAGTGTTAGATGACCTTATAACCACATGAAAGTTGGTTTCACCGTACCGGAATTGGCCTAGGGCCTGACAATTTTGTTTGGAATAACCAATACTTTGGATTAACCGACTTTGGTTTAACCAACTTTTGTATATGATAAATGGTAGTATTTTGCCGCCCACCGAAAAATGTTAGGATTAACCGATCGTTTGGTTTAACCGAGCTTGGTTTAACCGGGTTGTACTGTATTTACCAAAATAAAGCATGGCCATTAAAACAGGTCGCGATGCTAAAGCTATGACATTTCAAACTCCGTGTAAAATGTAATATTTAAAAGCCACACACACACATAATGAAACTGCCAGTCCATTAGTGGTTGGGAATTAAATAAGCTAACTAGAACAGCCCATGCAGATGTTAATGTGGCTCCAGAATCTCAGTTGATTAAGCATTGCGCGGAAAATGTTTGTGATGGGGAATAAATCGTTAAAATGGCGCACATGCGCACTGTCGCCCACGAACACTGCGCGGTGTAATCCGGTTTACTCAGACTAAGTTCTCGGCCACGTGACCGCGATCTGTGTAATGCTTGGGCGGGGGGAGGGGGGAGGGGTGTGGGGGACGGGAGAGACGAGAGGGGGGCGGAGGGCGGCGCGGAGTGGAGGGGAACGGAAGATGAGGGATGGGGAAAGGGGGTTGGAGGGTAAGGGGATGGGTGGGAGGGGGAGGGACGATGGGGAGAAGGGTTGAGGGTACGGTGGTGGGCGGGGGAGGTGAAGGAAGGGGAGAGGGATGGAGGGGGGGGGCATGGATGGAAAGGTGAGGGAATGGTGAGAAGGTGTATCGGGATTGTGGGCATTGGTTGGGAAGGGGTGGGAAGTGGGAGGGGATGGAGGGGATCGGGTAGGGTGGGAAGGGGTGCGAAGGGGTGGCATGGGGAGGAGAGAATGGCAGGGATCGGGCATGGGTGGGCATGGGTGGGAAGGGGTGGGATGAGGAGAGGGGATGTAGGGGACGGGGCGTAGGCGGGAAGATGAGGACTGGGGTGAGGGGGTAGAGGGGAATGGGCGTGGGTGGGACGAGGAGGGAAGGCTAGAGGGGTTGAGAGGAACGGGTGGGGAGAGGGGTGGACGGGGGAGTGAGGGGAAGGGACGGTGAGAAGAGATGGGAAGGAGGAGGCGGGGGGAGAGAAGGGATGAGGAGGAGGTAAGGAAGGAGTAGGGAGAAGGGATAGTCATGGGGAGTGAATGAGTGGGGAATGGAGGGGTGGGGCGTGAAGGGGTGGGGCATGGAGGGTGGGGCATGGAGGGTGGGGCATGGAGGGGTGATGGTGTGGAGAGGTATAGGGCTGGGAAGTGGTGGGGTGGAGGAGTGGCGGGGTGGAGGAGTGGAGGGGTGGAGGTAGGAGGGCTGGAGGGTTGGGTGTGGAGGGGTGTGTTGCGGGTGGAGGTAGGAGTGGGGGAGGGGTGGGCTGTTGAGGGGTGTGGTGTGGAGGAGTTGGGGATGTAGGGATGGGGTGTGGAGGGGTGGGGTGGGGTGGAGGAGTGGCTGGTAGCTATATCACCTGGGATTGGGTGTGCAAGTTAGTGTCATGTCGCTAATTAATGTCATACTTTACACAATGGATGATTCGGCGCGCTCTTAGATCATTCTAATGAGTGTTGCTCATGGCACATGTCTGCCGATGGCCTCCTTACCGGGACACACCGCGCCAGCCTCTGGTTATCGTCTGTCCTGGCTAAATGGCGTCTGCTGTTAATATACTAGATTCGTCAAACTTACCACAATTCTTTCCATGAAAAAAAAAGGAACTGAAGAACTTCATGATAATGAGTAGTGAGTAACAGGATGTCTTTTGGCTAAATATCGTCTGCTCTCATTCAATCTTGACGTATCTGACTTACAATAATCTGATTTATGTAAACGTCGTCTGATCTGCATTAACCCCTGTTTACTTCCGAAGGCTAAGGGAGCAAACCCTAAACAGAAAACCATGTCACTGTGGCAGCATTAAGGGCGGTTGATATATGGAACTCTCAACATCTCCCGACCAGCCACTGCAGGGACAAATAGTTTTGCGCCTGTCTGGACATGTTCTTGCCGGTGTGAAACCTCTATTTGCTCCCCGAGAGAGTGCGGCTTGTAACTTGCAAAAGCCAACAGCACTTCAACACTTTTGCAGGCAGCTTTCATGAAATGTACAACCGCACAAAAAACCATACTGGGGAGCGGCAGTCAAGTAATGAAAGCAGTCTTTGTCGCATCGCGACCGACAGCATGATGATGATGATGATGACTTCGTTAAATACTGGCTGTTTTGACTAAACATTGTCTGTATTCCATACTAATGCGTGTCCCCTGACTGTCTACATAGTATCATCAGACGTGGTGTCCTCTGTGGTGGAGTGGTTAGAGTGTCTGACTTTTTTCTAGGTCAGACTCCTAATCTGAAGGTTGGTGGTTCGATTCCCCATGCCCCCACCTCTGCCAATTTGGATTACCACCGCTGTGGATAACTTACAGCGTCATCAAAGGCCAGTTGCTCTCATACCATGTCTATGTGGTGTGGGAGGTTAAAAATCCCTAGGGTCGGTAAAAGTGTAGGCTCGGGCTTTCTATCGACAAACTGTCTAATGGTGAAAACAAGTCTATTCAGGCTTATCCATAACAGGCAGTATAAATCTTCAACAACAACAAAATCAGACAGTGAACGTTTTGGGAATTAAGAATATAGGCTAATTATCTATCCTCACTAATATAATAGTTCTTTCCAGGAGCTAAACCTGACAAATAAGGAGTAGTGTGTACATTACGTTAGACACTGAAAGAGCATACCGTTGAATCAAAGTTCAAACCACAATATTATTACATATATTCAAACATAAAATAATTCTGTGATTATGGTTGACTTTAGTAGATAAGACCTACTGATGAGAACATATTATCTATTATAGGTAATTCACTCTATTATACCCATAGGACATTTAACCAGCTGTTTACATTGAAAATGAAGCTATTGAGCTAACATTACTGAAATTTGAGAATAAAAGATTAATAATAGCATTAAGGACCATGTGTAGGGGGGGATCTCCTAGAAGTGCTGCGATGAAAGGGGATTAGGTGATTAAAGATATAATTTACTTCAAAATACATCATGAATCAATAATAAACCGTCACCAATCATCCAATACTTCAAAATAAATGGTTTTGATATGCATTAATAATAATACACACATGAGAGATATATTGATAAAATAGTATGAAGGAGTGGTCAACGTTTTGAGCTATTTATTATTTCAGATTAAACTCTTTTTATATATTTTTAAATATGCTAACATAAATATAGCTTCATCCATTAAACAAATTTTAATAGAAAAATAGCTTCAGTCATGTCAATCTAGTCCATAAAGATCAAGTCATGTGATTTTAAATTATACTTCCATATTTTAGGAAACCCAGCTACATTGCCCTTAGAATTGTTAAGGACACCACTGGCATATTCGATGTAATGCTAGAGAAAGGACTATTCCTTATCTATTGGATTGGTGCCAGAATAGCCATAGTCTATAATTGAAAGAGACAAGACCGACGTATTATATATTGGACTTTATTACTGTAGGTTCTTATTGTTACATATTAGGTTTCAAGAGATGTTTGAGTCTTTGAAGGTAATTTGATGCTTACAGAACTTGACCCAGCAGCTATCTTACAGCTTGGGTGGATGGGATGGTAAACAAAGGATTCCGTAGTATAGGTGTTGATGGAACCGCAGCCGAGGTCGAAGTGAGCTGAAAGGCGGGCTAGTCCATTAGTTAAATACGACGCTAAGCATCATGCCTGTCTAGATGGCGGCGAGACAATCTATTAATAGAAATGCTTCTTTGTATTAAAAGGAAGACGTCGTTCGTGCATATTCAATTATCCATGTTCTCATAACATGTACAATCGTGACGGAATGCAACTAGAAGTAAGTGGGTTGTTAGGATTAAATTGCATAGTCCCATGTCTTTGAGTTTCTGAGATTTTCTGAGATAAATATATTAGGTTGATCATTATAATCTACCTTGAAGTAACTTTTATTTTAGATGGTTAAGTTTTTAGATATTTGAAGTGCAACCACATAAAATAAAGTTTGGAAAGCACGCCAACACTCTGACACCATAGACTTCTGTGGTAACAGATTTGATTAAATTGACTCAGTATTCCCTTATATGTGGCGACAAATGTTTACTAAGCGCACCAGTATCTAATTTACATATGCATAATCAAATTTAGTTAATTGTTTGATTCTAAATATTTGATGTTTTCATCGGAATATGCAGCTCAGATCTCAGTTCATTATTATCCAACAATGGCTTTGCAATGAGGGGTGCTTGCTTGATGCTCTGCTGTGACAAGGAAAGGCTCCTCTATGCTTAGTGACCTTTGACCCTCGGCACTAATCTGTGTCAGTATTCCATAGTATATGCCGCTGACTGAGGAGGGTTAATGGAGCTCACTCACTAACAATCACAACTTGATCCAAGAGGCTCAGCCTGGCTTAGGCCTTAATTAACTATAACAGAACAGCCCAGTTTCAAAATCCACACAATTTGAGTAATCACATTTAAGTCACATTTGACATTGACCTTAGATATTACCAGGACATAACATTCCAACAACCAACGAACCAACCAGCCAACAGGAAAGCAGTGTTGAGTTCAATAATGGCACTCCTGCATGGTTCTCTTCCCGTATATGGCGTTAATAGACAATCCTAGTTGTGCAGGTTGTAGTTCATTCCAATATCCTCCTGTGTACACACAATGTGTTGCCGCCTCTCGCAAATCAGTTAAAACACGCAGAAGTATCATTGTTAAATAATTTTATAAATGGTCAACTCTATATATATTATGTTATATAATGTATATACACACATATATACATATATATATATATATGGATAAGTGTGTATATATATATAAGTGTGTACATATATATCAGTGTGTGTATGTTGTAACAAGTTAGTCTATACATCCTATATAGCCAGGGTAAATTAGGTTTTATATGTGAGAGTCCTATCACATTCAGAGTCAGAGATACCTTAGTAAAAAACATAACTTTGTAGTCGATATATTTGTTCACCTGCTCTGGCCTTCAGCATAATTAACCAAGTCTTAAATACAACCTCATTTAATTAAGCTCACATATCAAAGGCTCTGAGCACTTCAACAAACAGTTGTAAATACCATTGCCTTTTCAATTAAAAATAATCGTAATTGTTTACTTTTTTTGTGCGAAGTTCTTTCTATTTTTAAAATCAGTCAGTATGTAAAATATTGTGCATCTGCTTAAATAAAAAATTAGTTGAATCAATTGGGATGTGCGGATTATCATTTAGCCTGGTTGTGAATTGAGAGGGAGAGCGGTGAAGCGTGTTGCCTTTCGGCTGTTGATGCACTGGCAGCTGTGTGGGAGCTGTGTGTGGGGGTGGAGAGAGAGCTAGAGTTCCAAAAGATGGCGACACATTATGTGTACACAGGAGGACATTGGGATGAACTACAACCCGCAAAACTAAGATTGTCTATTAACGCCATATATAGGAATAGAACCATCCAGGAGTGCCATTATTGAACTCAGCACTGCTTTCCAGTTGGCTGGTTGGTTTGTTGGGTGTTAGAATGTTATGTCCTGGCAATATCAAAGGTCATATCAGTACGGGTACTAATTTGTGACAGTGCACATTCATGGTGACTATTCAGTGCTGCCCCACTGGGAAATCAGGCCACCAGCACTAAGACCCGATATCCCACTAATGTTGAAGGTCACATCAGGACGGATTCCCACTTCTGACATGGCGAAATCTGGGTGACCTTATAGTGCTGCCCGACTGCAAGAACCGTGTCTACAGCAGCATGATCCCATATCCCACTCAGTCACTCATCATTATCCTGATGTTGAGCAAACCAGACTGTCTCGCATTACACGATAATTATTTAGATTGGGTTGATAAGATTGTGGCTTTATTGCTAAACACATATAGCTTAATATCAGGGCATATATCGTCCTGTCAGAGTGTGGTTTATAGTGTGCTACCCCAATAAGCCTAAGGACCTAACGTTGGCAGCATTGACCCAATATCCTAGCAACACACATTACCCTGACATTGGTCCAACCAGTCCTTACACTGATGTGCCTACTAATGCCAAGTGTTTGTAACAATATATATATTTTTTTTAAGTAACGAATCTCCATTATTAGTTTGGCGGGTTGTTAGTGCATAAAATCCCAACAACTATTCAACTGCTATCAGCCAGGATGGCTCTCATGAACAAGCCACATTGGCGAGTGGACTGTAAACTGGTTGATTGGTTCTTGGAGTTTTACGTCCTGGCAACATCTAAGGTCGTATCAGGACGGGTACTCTGTAAGCAGTGAGTGGGCTATAGTGAGTGGGCCATACTGTCTGGTAACCTGCACCCAAACTGAACAGGAAGTCCGATGATTTGGTAAACATTTAAGGCTCTGATTAATTCGGGACTTGCAGTCAACTATACACAAAACCACGTGTTTGACGCACGGAAACACAAAGCCACGTCCCAGCGATGTACATACCAGATTCACCCCATAGATGGCCCCCCACTGTACAAATACAGTTCCGCATAGTCTGATATTTTTCACTTTTTACATTTTTTTAAAAGATAAATATATTAAATTCATCATTATAATTTATCTCTTATTTAAATTGTTGTAATTTCTATTTTGAATGTCTAACTTTGGAGATATTTAAAGTGGAAACATTCATGTGGCATTCACATTCATGTCGTATGCACATAGAGCAACTCTATCCCCTAGTTAGCTTTCTAAACAAGAACATAACTCTTGTACGTGATTCCAATAAGAACAGACGCGAAGCAACAAATGTCTTGCAATGGACCCCCCATCATAAGTGTTGCATAGCAACCTCACCAGCAGCCTTCCTATCTATCAGCGTTTCCTAGCCTGGAGCTCAGCATTAATATGATAGGGAAAGTACTGGTTAGCTCAGTGTCAGGATAATGTGACTCAGTGGGATATCGGGTCTGCCTGGTTAGTTCCATGAGTTCATACTAATACCCCAGTTACACTACTGCTTGCGACTCCTTGTGATCACTTTGAGACAAGGTTGGTCTCAATGAGGTCGTTAATGCTTGCAAAATAGTTGCAAAATAATCGCAGGTTGTCACAAAGTGGTCACAAGATGGTCCTTAGTGGTCACTGACCTCACCAGAAGGTTGCAGCTACTGCACGAAAAACCTCCTCGCAACCATTTTGGCCACACGGAGGTTGGCACCAATTGCTTTGGTCGCAAGGAGGTCATTGGTGACTCTGGTTTTTTTGGTTTAAACTGGTCACAAGCAATTTGATTTGCAAGCCGTAGTGTGACTGGGGCTTAACCGGGGTTGGAAATCCTGTCTGTCCCACGCACTTCACCCTGGCCAGGTGGCGCCACCACCCTAGCACCCGACCCCCAACCCCCACTTGGTCTGTTGCTGCCTCCCTGTATACCTCAGAACTTCTCAGATGTATGCAAGCCTTAGAGAAAGCAAACTCATGACCCATAATGTACCCATCACATCAGGTCTAAATACAACATGCTAATTAATAATACTTTTTAAATTCTTTTAAAGAAGCGAAGAAATAACTGGCGAGAATAATCTTCAGGTGGCCTTTCAAGTCTAGGAAAAGACTAAATTGCATGCACACACACACAAAAAAAGAACCCACACATATCAAACGGCGCAGACCGACAGAAAGTCACACTCCCCCAGATGACAACAGTGCTAACACAGAAAAACAGCCCAGCCACACCTTTGTTGGCCAGAGCCAGTGTTCTAACGTGTTGTTCAGACACCGTGTTGCAACACGTGTTGCAACACTATGTTCCAACACCATGTTCCAACACTGTGTTGCAACACCGTGTTCCAATAATATGTTTCAACAACATGTTCCAACACTGTGTTCCAACATGGTACTTCACCGAGGTGTTCCAAAATGGTGTTCCACCACGGCGTTCCACCATCGTGTTCCACCACCATGTTCCACCACCGTGTTCCACCACCATGTTCCACCACCGTGTTCCAACACGATGTTCCTCCAATGTGTTCCAATAATGTGTTCCAATAATGTGTTCCAATAATGTGTTTAAACAACATGTTCCAACACTGTGTTCCGACATGGTACTTCACCCATGTGTTCCAAAACGGTGTTCCACCACGATGTTCCACCACGGTGTTCCACCACAATGTTCCACCATGGTGTTCCACCATGGTGTTCCACTAGCGTCTTCCACTATGCGTTCCACCATGGTGTTTCCACATAATGTTCCTACACAATCTTCCAACAGTGTTCCACCACTTATATTCCACCATGATGTTCCACCACAGTGTTCCAGCATTGCGTTCCACCCATGTGTTCCACCGTTGTGTTCCATCCCTGTGTTCCACCAAAGTCTTCCACAACGGTGTCCGTCCGTTCCCTGTTTGGGGAGATCGGGAGATCCGAACCCATGAGTTTGTGGGTTCGAACCCTGGTTGACTCAAACGAATGACTTAAACATTGATACTTGTCGCTTCTAGCCTGATGATCTGCATAACTAGGATCGGACAAGGACTGGTTCGCTCAGTGTCAGGATAATGTGACTGAGTGGGATATCAGGTCATAGTGCTGACGGCCTGATTTTCCAGTGGGGCAGCACTATAAAGTCCCCTTGAGTGCGCACTGTCACAAGTCGGTACCCATCCTGATATGACCGTAGATGTTGCTAGAACAACAACAATCAAACAATCCAGCACGGTGTTCCACCCCTGTGTTCTACCATTGTGTTCCACCATTGGAATATTCCACCACAGTATTCCACCATTGTGTTCCAGCCATGTGTTCCACCATTGTGTTCCACCATTGTGTTCCACCATGGTGTTCCACCGCAGTGTTCCACCATTGTGTTTCACCATTGTGTTTCACCATTGTGTTTCACCATGGTGTTCCACCTTTGTGTTCCAGCGCAGTGTGCCACCATTGTGTTTCACCATTGTGTTTCACCATGGTGTGCCACCATTGTGTTCCACCATTGTTTTCCACCGCAGTGTTCCACCGAAGTGTTCCACTGCAGTGTTCCACCATAGTGTTCCACCATAGTGTTGTAGAAATGCAGCCTTAAAGGCACGTCTCCACTGTAGGACTCGGCACCACGTCCAGCCTGACAACCACAGACCACCCAGCTATATCAGCGAAACCATCTATAAGTATAACTTGGTCCTGTTATAAATACTCACACAAAGCGGCATGGCTGAATGTGTCGAGCGCCCGCTTTCCAGGTTGTGGGATTCGAACCATCACCTGCCGGGAGAGCCCTACTATCGCTAGTCAGACCAATAAGTAGCTCTACCTAGCAGACCAGACAGTATCAAGGGTCACACCACTCAACCCTGGATGAGGCCGGCGACGTGTGTGGGCCACCAGGGTGGACGCCATGACACCCTACAGATACCTGCTTGATAAACGACGTATCAGATATCGATTGCGAGAAAATGGCGCAACCATTTATGGGTAAGTCCTCCATGGTGACGCCAGCCGAGAGTAGTGTGGTGGGGAGCTGGCTGGGTGCGCCACTGGTCACACCATGCAATATGGGGAGGGGGGATGAAGGTTTGGTAGAAATTCAATTCAATTTATATTCACATAATTCTTATATCCATAAGAATTATGTGAATATAAATGGAAATATATATATATATATATAAGTATGCATACGTATATATATATAAAGAATTATACAAATATGAACGGAAAGGAAATGTCAACCTTATCTATATATTCGTATTATTATAAATATATATATATATATAATTATGCAAATATAAATTGAATGGAAATTCTACCAACCTTATATACATTCACATAATTCATATATAGCGGCTCTACCTAGGTTGAGCCATTTTCTCGCAATCGATATATGATACAGCGTTTATCAGGCAGGTATCTGTAGGGTGTCATGGCGTCCAGTAGACACTTCCGAGCATATGGAGTGTGCGACAGGTTGAGCCATTTTCTCGCAATCGATATATGATACAGCGTTTTCAGGCAGGTATCTGTAGGGTGTCATGGCGTCCAGTAGACACTTCCGAGCGTATGGAGTGTGCGGCCCACCCCACGCAGGGGGGGGGGACCATAGAGGATGCTGGGAGACCCCCCCACAACACAACAGAGGGCGCGAAATACACTGCAGACCTTATTACACAAGGGGCTTATCACTATCCATATATATATATATATATATGAATTATGCAAATATATATTTAATGGAAATTCTATCAACCTTCCATATATATGTAGACTATTTAGGTGATGTATATTTCGCTGAGACTCCCATAGGCAGCCATGAGTAGTTAGTGATTTCGTCTAAATCAGCTGCTAAGACGTCTGTACGGGAGCTTCTCTCTCCCTCCACCCCCCACCCCCAACCAGCCGTCACTCGGAACCGTGGACAGTGAGATGAGCTTATGGTGATAGGGTCTAACAAACCTGCGACAGACAGGCATTGCAGGATACTACTTACAGTTACACCCTGGTGTAGGCAGAAATAGCACCTTCTGCTAATTTACCACGCAAACAAGGAGCCCATGCTATGGAATCTTTAATGAACAAGACATGTAAGACAGTAAGTGCAGTAAGGAAGAGCAATATGATGACAGTTGAAAGTTCGACTCAGGCCTTCAACCCCATGCGTATGACTGTTCGTTTGAAGGGTTGTGTGGGCGGCTGAGTTGAGTCGGTCTGTTGAGTTGCTCGTCTGACTGCCGGATTGGAAGTGAAGAATAAGGTTCGTTGATTTCCAATGAAGGACCCATGACATCATAGTCTCGCGAGGCGTGATCGTGACGTCAGAGTCTCATGGGGCTGGTTCTGGGTGAGACCAGTAGGAGGCCAGGTGGGGGAACACTCCAGGCGGCACCACCATAGGGCTCCCTGTTCCGCGCAAATTACCCATGTTGGCGAACCACAATGAACAATGTCAAATGGGAGGAGGGCCCATGGTTGGTTGTTAGAGTTTTACGTCCTGGCAACATCTAAGGTCATATCAGGATGGGTATTGACTTGTGACAGTGCACACTTATTGCAGCCTTATAGTGCTGCCTCACTGGGAAACCAGGCCACCAGCACCATGACCTGATATCCCACTCAGTCACAGTATCTTGAGACTAACCCAACCAGTCTTTGCCCTATCCTAATAATGTCAAGCGCTAGGCTAGGAAGTGACAAGTATCAATCTTTGGTTGAGTCTACCAGGGTTTGAACCTCACCAAACTAAGGCCACATTTTAAAATAATTGGTGATCATCCCCGCAGGTGGCTGATAAATCGCCCGCCCCTGATTAAAATTGATTTATATATATTTGTTTTAAACTGTTAAAAATGTGTTGGCCTAGCAGTAATTCAACTTCATATTCCGAAATGAGAATACAGGGTTCAAGACTCATGTATTTGACTGAAAGGAGTGTGATGTATACATGAATGACATGTAATTCTTTTATCAGTCTAGGGTGGGCCAATATTGAAGGAAAACACCCAGAAAAAAAATGCCTGCTCGCCCAACCCTGAATTTTGTGATCAAAAGGACGATAACAAACTTGTTGTTTATTTGGCCTACTATCGTACTGCCTGATCTGGAAGTTGATAGAACGTGAGCGACCTGGGTTTTCCAGGTCTGCATCCATGAGGCAAACCCTAGCTTGAGCTGCTCAGATGGGAGCGCAAAACCAACAATGGACGCGCATCCGCCTACAGACTTTGCCCAATGTAAATAAGAAGCGGCAGGTTATTATTGTCTGGCCAGTTAGAGTCATTGCTCTCCATCAATCATATTCTTGCTGAGCTTTCTCAGGGATGGAAGTGGTCTCCGATAAAAAAAAAACACATGGAAATCAGACCCAGACCTTAGCACTAACTGCAAATTTCTTGGAAACGCGGATTTTCTATCATAGGATTATCGCTGTCAGGGAATCACGGGAAAATACCGGAAATCAGGTTTCAACTGTCCTTGTGATATTATAATCGCCCATATCTTACTCTTTCTTGTTTGGGATTGATGTTCTCGCAATGTCTCATCATCATCAGCATCATGCTGTCGATCGTGATGTGACAAAGACTGCTTTCATTACTTGACTGCCGCTCTCCATTTATCTCTCTGCTGTGAGAGTTGCGTCCATGAGTCGGTCTTAATGTCTCTCAGCTTCAGGTTTCTCTTGATGGTATCCTTGAACTGGGGACGAGGGCACCCTCTCTTTCTTAGCAATGTCTAAGGTCATATAAACATATATATATGATATGAACGGTTTGTTTAATGTTAATCGGTAAATATAAAAAGATTCGGAAATCCGCGAAATCACGGAGATCTTTCATCGCAACCGTGTACGTTTAGATCCAAATAACACAGTTGCATAACCTGTTAGTACCGTCCTCCTCCAAAGCGCCAACCCCCTCCTGATGTGACATCAGATGTGCCAGGACGTAAAACTCCAACAACCAACCAAAGCCCCTCACTCACCACGAGACACCCTGCCTTAAAGCTGCATAGTGCGATGAAGCATCACATTTTCAAAACCAAAATACTGACCTAGATTTGATTCTACATATCTAACTTAGATACTGATGCACTTATTAAGCATTTGTTGCCACAAAGAAGGGCATAGTCAATAAATTTAATAGAACCTGTTACTGCATAAGTCTATGTAGATACAAGATCACCCGGTACTTGTAGTACATGGGTGAACTACAGCGTAGTGTAAATACGGGCGAAAATAGCTTTAGTATGGAACAGGAAGTAGAATGCCTGACACCAGTGTCAAATGGTTACTTATATCAACACAGAGTTGGTGAAATAGGAGAGAATGCAAAAAGACAAGATGGCGGCCAGAGAACGCCGTCGATTTCACTTTTAAATTGCATTAAAGTATATGTTTTATTATATTTTCCAACTCAAAAGTAGCGGGTAAATATGAAGACGTACATAAAGAATATATTGTGCTTCATAAATTCAGAATTTACCAGCTCAGTTACTTAACCCAGCATGTCGAAATTCTTCGTCAGCTTTTCTAATGGGTTGGTTTTCACCCCTGTACTGTAAGTATGGGGTGAATCGTTTATCTAAAGTCTATGGTGTCCGAGTTTGTGTGTGCTTGCCAACATTATTTTTGCGTGTTTGCACTTCAAATATCCCGAAAGTTAGTAATTTAAAGTAAAAGTTACTTCAATCTAAAGTGAGGTACATTATAACAATCAATTCAATATATTTAGCTCAGAAAACATGACGAAATCTCAGACTATGCAACTTTAACTATAAATACACACTCGTGTCACGTACACATTGACCGACCATTGATAGGCTATGTACCAAAAGATATGCCGGAGCTACTCTGCGCAGGCTTAGCGCTATGTGTGCGGAGCTGTGGACCAGTGTAGATAACTACATGTAATGTAGGTGATTTCCCAGCGGACCACTGAATTAGGCAGTTGCGCTCCAATCAATATGTGGTATTAGTGTTTGGCAAGAGAATGTGTGTGTGCGCAGTATTATATTCCGTGTACATGTTCAATAGGGATTGTTGGATCTAGATGTTCATGCTGTAATGCTGTAATGAATGACGTCTTACACTTTCCAGAAAGGCAGTCACGTGATACAAGCAGACAACCCCCCCCCCCCCTTCCCACCCCACTCCATCCATTGTACAGCGAGGACGCGGTGACCGAATCGGTAGAACGCCGGCCTCGCGTGTGGTAGGTCAGGAGTTCGGTTCCCGGTCGAGTCAAACCTTGCGCTATGACCAGATGACTGCATTAAAATTGTTGTTCTACCCGAAGCACTTCCGCACAGGTCGTCTATGGAGTCAGAATAATATTATGTTGTTTGTTATTTCACATCTTTGCAACATCTAAGGTCATATCAGCATGGGTACTAGATAAAAGATTCACCCGGTACTTGTAGTACACGGCTGAAGGACAACGTAGTGTAAATACGGGCGAAAATAGCTTTAGTATGGAACCTGAACTAGAAACTGTGGCTCCAGTATCAAATGGCTACTTATATCGGCACAGATTTGGTGAAATGGGAGAGAATGTAAAAAGACAAGATGGTGGCCACAGAACGCCGTCGATTTCACTTTTAAATCTTATTAAACTAGATATTATATTATATTTTTCAACTCAAAGGTAGCGGGCTATCAATAAGACATATGTAAAGAATAAATGTTGCTTCTTAGATTGTGAAATTAGGCTCTCAATTCATTGACCCATTTTTTCGACAGCTTTTACATAGGGTTGGTTTGCACCCCTACTGCAGCAGTACGGGGTGAATCTTGTATCTACATGGGTACCACCTTTTTACAGTGCACACTCAACGCAACTTTATAGTGCTGGGGAAACCAGGCCCCTCCCCCCACCCACACCATGACCTGATATCCCACTCAAGTCACCTTATCCCGACACTGAGCTAACCAGTCCTAGCCCGTTCCTGTTAATGCCGAACCCCAGGCTAGGTAGTGACTAGTATCAATTTGATCATTCATTGACTTGACTCAGCTGGGATTCGAACTCCTGATCTTCCACACGGGAAGCCTGTGCTCTACCATTTCGGCCACAATATGCAATTCGCAGCATTTTGTAGCTTTTTTTATTCCATCAAATGGTTAAATGTGACTAATCAAAGTTGCTAGTTATTTATTCCGAGGTGTCGCCAGAAAGCAATTACTGTTAGCATGTTTGCATGCTGTCTGCGGCAGGGCTGGGTTGCGTTAACAATGCCATTCCTGTCACCCACCAAGTGTAAACAAGTTAAAGTTGCATAATCCAATGTTTTGTTATAGATCAATATATTACTTATTTATTAGTTTGCATCACTCTAACCACCAGCTGGACGGGATGGCCGAATGAGTTGAGCGCCCGTTTCCTGTTTTGGTAGATCGTGGAATTCGAACCCACAGGTTCGAACCCTGGTCGACTTAACCAATTACTTAAATATTAGTACTTGTTGCTTTCTAGCTCGGCATTATTATGATAGGGCAAGGACTGGTTGGGTCAGTGTAAGGAAAATGTGACAAGTGGGATATCAGGTCATGGTACTGGCAGCCTGATCTCCCAGTGGGGAAGCACTATAAAGTCATCATAAATGCACACTATCAAGTTGGGATCCGTTCTGATATGACCTTAGATGTTGCCAGGATGTAAAACACCAAACAAACATATTGCGACTCTGTAGACGAGCTGTGTGGTAGTGGTTCGGGTAGAAACAAGTATTTAAACGCAAGTCGGTACCCATCCTGATATGCCAGGATGTTGGATATGTATGAGGAATTCACGGTGTGATTTCCTGTTTTAGGAGACTGTGTTTTTGTGTGTGCTATTGTTGTTGTTGCCTCGGTCGTTATACGTGGGAGCTTATCCACATACACACAGACACACACACATATATTTACATATATATATATATATATATATATGTACATATAAGGAATCACAGAGAAGAATACTGGAAGGGAAGATAGAAGTGAAAATACCAAGAGGGAGAAGGAGAACAACATGGATGGACAACATCACTGAGTGGACAGCAATGAGCTATGCGGAATGCGTGAGAGGAACGAATGACAGGAAGAGATGGAGATCCATTGCAGCCAACCTTCTTCGAGAAGACGGCACCCATTGATTGATTGATGTACATATATATATATGTGACGAGTATCAGTTGGGAGTAAACAAGACCCCAACTCGTTTATTAAAAAAAAAAAGCTTCCGCCCGAGTGGCGAGTCCCAACCCGCGTACGTGGGTGAGGGGAGGGGGGGGGGGGTTGAGAGCATGCTGGTACCCGCCCCTTACCCCAACAGGAGCGGGGGGGGGGAGGACCACTAGAGAGCTTATTTATTACACGCGATAGAGGGTTCATCACTATCTATATATATATATATGGGATGGGGAGGGGCGGTGCATACAACTGGACTATTGCCTCTAGAGTGTGATTGGAACACACAATTCTGCCATTCTGGAGCTGGCGTCTTAACTATAAGGTTATTTAGGGTCCTCGATACAATCAATTGTTTACTTATCGCTTAATATTGCTGATCAATTCGAGAGCACCGATCTAATCGCCATAAAATTAAACATGTTGTTACAATGAAAAGGCTCACAAGTTACATATACAGAAAAACCTCTCTAACCGACCACCTCCACAGTTCGACCACTCCCCCATCTCGATCGCTTTATTTGGGTCCCAACAATACCATTGTGACCATATTCTAACTCGCTAAACCGACCATCTCTCTAAATGGACCACTTAAAGTCGGTCCCAAGGTAGGTCGATTTCGAGAGGTTTTACTGTATTTGTAATTAGCATCCAATTGTTAGCAAACAATGGGGGACATCCGGGGTAGTTCATTTGTTGACACTAGATGGCGCATCGGTACCAGTGGTCCTAAACGGCCATTGACAATGCACCGAGTTCGCCGGTACGCGCAGTGCAAAACGTCAATTTTTATTCAAAATTAATAGAAATGCAGAACTCTAACCTTATAAATTTAATATAATCTATTCGTTGAATATATTTTCTATATGTGCCCCAAGCGGGTTGCTTCTAGGTGGTGTGGTTTTAGAGATATTTAACTTTTTCTGTATGAAGATTGCTCACACCCATTGACAATGCATAGACTTGCCGGTACGCACAGTCCAAAATGTTAGTTTTATTCAAAATTAATAGAAATGCAGAAGCCTAACCTTATAAATTTAATATAATCTATTCATTGAATATGTTTTCTATATGTGTTCCAAGCGGGTTGCTTCTAGGTGGTTTTTCTGTATGAAGATTGCTCACTGCCATTGACAATGCATTGAGTTTGTCGGTACGCGCAGTGAAAAACGTCTATTTCATTCAAAATTAATAGAAATGCACAACCCTAACCATATAAATTTAATATAATTTATTCAGTGAATATGTTTTCTATATGTCTTCCAAGCGTTTTGTGTCTAGGTAGTGTGGCTTTAGAGATATTTCACTTTTTCTGTATGAAGATTGCTCACGGCCATTAAGTTTGCAGTGTGACAGTGTGCCGAATAGGCCCACTCGTTCAGTGGCGATGCTAACGGCACAAATTTGAACTAAAAAGTCGGAGGTCCCCCATTGTCGTCGCGAATATGGCCCATGCTGCCGACATTGCAGAAAGAAACCAGCAATCAATCTACAAGTCGAGCCATGGTTAAACATGCTGATTCCTTATCTGAATATCCATATAGATCTCACATCATCTGTCATGCCAATCCCTCTACTCCAGATAAATCACAAGATACACCTTGTCAACTGTGTTCTCATTTGTAGCTTTGTTTGTTCAGGCAGTGAACAGAGCCCATGGTTTCGGAAGCAACTGATAGTCCCCAGTTTTAAAATCCTTGTTAGAGGAAAACAAAAGGAACATTGTGGGATTCGAGTACAAACTTCTGTTATTCTGAGCCTAGCGTCTTAACCATCATACCATCTCGGATCCCTGATGGATTCATCATACCGACTGCTACCTGTTTATTTGGCTTCTCTCTTGTGAGATCAGTGCCGACTTCACCCTATGGCTATTATTACCATTCAGCGCTAATGTCCTCCTCAGTAGTTAGAGTAACTTAGGCTTGGTTGATTGTTGGAGTTTCACGTCCTGACAACATCTAAGGTCATATCAGGACGGATACTGACTTGTGACAGTGCGCATGCATGGCGATTTATAGTGCTGCCCCACTGGGCTGCCAGCACCATGACCCGGTATCCAACTCAGTCACATTATCCTGACACTGAGTTAACCAGTCTTTGCCCTATCCTATTGATGACAAGCGCCAGGCTAGGAAGTGACAAATATCAATTTTTATAAGTCATTGGTTTGCTCGAGAGCGAACGGAACTCCCGATCTCCCGCATGCAAGGCCCGCGCTCTGCCGATTCGGCCACCGTGCCCGGTCTGTTCAATGGGCGTTCAAGCAATGTCTGAGGGTATCTGGTTTAGCTATTATGTAATATGGCTATTTTAACAATTCAGCCCTAATAACACTTCTCAGCTATTAGAGTGACGTCGGCTTGGTTGGTTATTGGAGGTTTACGACCTGGCAACATCTAAGTTCATATCAGGACGGGTACCAACTTGTGACAGTGCGCATGCATGGCGACTTTACAGTGCTGCCCCACTGGTAGACCGGCCCACCAGAACCATGACCTGATATCCCACACAGTCACATTATCCTGACACTGGGCCAACCAGTGTGACGTACGCCATGGAAGAGACGCAGCTCGGGAAAATACGACAAACACTAAAATCACTTAAAGTAAACTTGAAATCTTTAAAATATGCCTTATAACCTATGTAATTCTACTCTTCTAATCCCTGCTTGACGTTATATAACGACTATTAATAGCCATGGGGTACCGGCCTATGTAGAGACAGCATTGGTATGGATGCTGAGTTGCCATTTAAAAACAGCTACTACTGTAAAAGGATGATCTGTTAATATAGGCACGATAGATTAAATAATGTATACATTCCTAGCTGACATGAAACATATTACTGCATAAAAGGGCATACTAGTTTAATAGAACATGTCACTGCTGAAGCCTATGGTGTCCAGCAAAATTAATATTTTCGCCGTTTTCAATTCGGATATCTCTAAACCTTTAAATAAAAGTTATTTCATATTAAATTAAAGTGGACAATAATAATCAACGTAACATATATACATATATATATATATATATAATATATTGTTATATTTATATTGCTGGAGCGGGACGTAGCTCACGCAGTAGAGTTTCCACCTGTGAAGGTGTGGGTCATCTGATCAATCCTGCTCAGTGGACCCATTTGCAGTTTGGGCTATTGTCCGTTCCAACCAGTGGTCCACAACTGGTTCATCAAAGGCTGTGGTATGTGATGTCCTGTCTGTGTGAAAGTGCATATAAAATACTCCTTGTTGCTTATTGGAAAGAGTAGCCTATGTGGTGGCAGCAGGTTTCCTCCAAAGAAATATGTCAGAATGACCATATGTTTGATGTCCAATAGCCGATGATAAAAATCAATGTGCCTAGAGGCGCAGTTAACTCAAACAAACTTGATATATATATATTGCTAAATATTATGGCAGAAACTAAAATCAACAGACTATGCGACTTTAATTTCGGTTTTATTGCAATAACATATATTATAGGTAAATAAATTCATCACAAACAAAGTTGTTGTCACTCAGAAGTATGGGTGGTAGCTTTGATCGAAAGGGCCCTCAAGTCAATACACAAAACAGGGTCACTCATGCCTCAATCCTCATGTGATTGCTGCTTCTTATTCACATAAGGGTGCGGAGATTACTAGGGATGTATTGAATGTACGCTGACAGTGCTGCAGGCAATAGCTTGTGAGCCTTGTAAATAAAGAAGCAGTATAATAACCCTTGGATCTTGGATTTATAGTGAATTTCGGGTGGCGGTGTGGAGCATGTGGGATGTGTGGAGTATGTGGGGTCTGTGGAGGAGTATGTGGGATATGAGGGACGTGGAGCATCGGGGTATGGGGATATGGGGGGCCATGGGTGTATGGGGGTATGGGGTCGAGGTGGAAGGGGGTAGTTGTTTGCAGGGTGCAAGTATTGGATTTCCATGGTGGTCCCCCTTGAGTATAAATAATTCAAGAAGAAAAAAACAAGTAACTGATGTTGCTTCCGGTCACGTGACTCACCCCTATAGAAAGGTCTCGCTGCCATTGGTTGAGTGTTGGGTGCCGATTGCTGATAGGATTGTGGCCGGTCGGCCTACAAGACCGAGTCAATGACTGGGGGACGGGCGGGGAAGTGGGTGGGTTGGTGCGGGGTAGGTACTCCCACAGGCCTTTTCCTGAGATAGGGCTGATGAACAACACATTATAAAAGGTTCCCGAAGGTTGTGTGAAGGAAATAAACACACAACTTATGTGCTAATATATATATAGCTCAAATGTTTATTTATTATATCTCGTCATTTGTGAATGAAGAAGTTCTAAAATCATGTGGATTATACTCAAATGGAGAGTTTTCTGTGGCCGCCATTTTTTCTTTTCTTATTTGTGTGCATTCTCTCCAATTTCACCAACTCGATGCTAATATAGATAAACACTGAATACTGGAACCGGGAGCTCCACATCTTGTTTACCTGTAACCAAAACAGTGTTTGCTCATATTTAGTTAGACTAGGCATGGGTATGCGTGTAATGCAGTACCTATCTGCTAAAATACATCAGGGAGTTTGATGCCTCTGCCTTGCAAAGTTATAAACCACTGCCTTGTGGTACAGGTTCTTGATAGAACCAAAGGCTAAGGGAGCAAACCCTAACAGAAAACCAGGCTTCCATGGCAGTATTAAGGGCGGTGATGAAGGGAACTCCCAACATCTCCCGGCCAGCTACTGCAGGGACAAATAGTTTGCGCCTGTCTTGACGTGTTCTTGCCGGTGTGAGACCTCTATTTACCCCCTGAGAGAGTGCTGCTAGTAACTTGCAAAAGCCAGTAGCACTTCAACACTTTGCAAGCAGCTTTTATCAAATGCACAACCACAACGGTGGTTAAGAAATAAAAGCAGTCTTTGTTGCATTGCGACCTACAGCATGATGATGATGATGAGGTTGTCAATCACTCCTATTTTGGATCGGGGTGAATCTTTTATCTAGGAGGTGCATCAGTAGACTTGCATTCCATATACACCCATGCATCATACAAAGCAAATACTGTTTGTCTGTGTGTTTGTGTGTGTATTTGTGTATGTATTTTTTTGTAGCTTTCTATTAATGTATTCCTGGATTAAGGGAGGGAACTTTCAATTGTGTACAATCTCGGACTCCCTCCTCCTAGTGCTCAGTACATATGTATATCTGGCTTTTACAATTGTATGATTTATGTGTCTCTTTTGCTCGAATCTCACTTTTTCTAAAACATCGATTGATTACTGTTTGGTTAACGCCGTGTCACCAGCAAAGATCATTTTCAAGATGAGAAAAAGCATATTGTTCAGTAGATAAAAGATTCACCCCGTACTTACAATACAGGGGTGAACGACAACATAGTCTAAATATGGGCAAAAATAGCTTTAGTATGGAATGGGAAGTAGAATGCCTGGCACCAGTGTCAAATGGTTACTTATATCAACACAGAGTTGGTGAAATGGGAGAGAATGCAAAATGACAAGATGGCGGCCAGAGAACGCCATCGATTTCACTTTTAAATTGCATTAAAGTATATGTTTTATTATATTTTCCAACTCAAAAGTAGTGGGTAAATATGAAGACGTACATAAAGAATATATTGTGCTTCTTAAATTAAGAATTTACCAGCTCAGTTAATTAACCCAGCATGTCGAAATTCTTCACCAGCTTTTCTAATGGGTTGGTTTTCACTCCTGTACTGAAAGTATGGGGTGAATCTTTTATCTAATTGTTCAGAGGAAAAACAAACACTTTTTTTCCAATCTAATGTCACGTAGGGTCATGTGTTTGTGTAGGTTATATGCTGTGGTACATGTCGGTGGTCATCATTAATGGTCATCTGTGCTCAGGGGGTTGTTGTGGTATATTGCAGGGCTTCTCATTCCTCTTCTACTCCCTTAGACATTTTATTTCCATTGCTGGACTAAGTACAAGAAGCTGGCTAAGGTTACTTGTGGATGATTGAGTTTTGCACCGCGAATATTTTGCCCTACTTGGTGTTCTACGTCCTAGCAAAACGTAGGTCCTATTAATACTCGCACTGCTAAATAACTATGCACATCCGTGGTGACTTCATAGTGCTGCCATAATGAAAGACCATGCTGCTGTCAGTGTAACCCGATATCCTACCCAGTTGTATTATCCTGACAGTGAACCAACCAGAGTAAAACCTCTCTAACCGACCACCTCCACAGATCGACTACTCCCCCATATCGATCGCTTTATTTGGGTCCATTGTAACCATATTCTAATTCCCTAAACCGACCACTTCCCTACATGGAGCACTTAAAATCCATCCCAAGGACGGTCGATTTAGAGAGGTTTTACTGTAGTTCTTATCCCGTCCTAGCAATGCCGACCGCCAGGCAATGTAGCGATCAGTGTCAGTTTGGTAAAGCTTTGGGTTTTGGTAAAGTCTAAAGCCGTGTTTACACGGCCAATTGTAAAGCGAATTAGACAAAGCGATTTATATGAAGCGAAGTAGTGGCACGTTTACACATGGAGCAGTTTAAGGCGGAAATCGATATCTGCGCATGAGCAAGTCCATACTAACCAGTGCCAGTGTCGGTTAGCCGATGTCACCACGAGAGAGTGTGGGTTCGACCTAGATATGTATGGACTGAATCATATTGTTTTGGAACGATCAAAACTTCTGCTGGGTAGTGAAAACCTAAAAATAAATGATGAAAAAAAGTCAACAAACTCAGGTCTCGACTGTGACGTTCTTAATCCGCCGTATCTAAACCGCTACCATTTACACAGGCAATATGGGCCGACTTAAGCTAGTTCGCTTCATCTAGACTACCTCATGAGGCGGTTTACATAAAGTGAATAATATGAATCGAATCAGCCCTAATCCGCCTCAGAGTCGCGTTTACACAGCGAATGTGAGGTGAACTAGGCAAGGCGCATTATTTTAGCCGTTTTAACTCGCCCGTGTAAACACAGCTTTAGTTTGTCTTGGCCAGAGATGGACCCCATGACCTACCGCACTGGGTGCGTGTGCTCTATCCAGTCAGCCACCTCGCCCCTGATTGAAAAGCATAGTGGTAGTGGGGTTGCTGTGGGTGGGTGGTTGCAGGGGTTGGTGTGGATGGGTGTGCAGGTTGATGGAGAGAAAATATAGGGTAGTGTAGGTGAGTGGGTGTGGCTGTGAGTGTGGATGTGGGTGTGAATGTGAGTGTGTTTATGGTTGTGTGCGTGTGCGTGGGCGTAGGTGTAGGTGTCGGTGTGAGTGTGGGTGTGGGTGTGGATTGATGGGGGGTGAAAGTGTGGGGTAGCCTAGGTGAGTGGGTGTGGTTGTGAGTGTGTGTGTGTGTGGGTGTGTGGATGTGGGTGTGAGTGTGGGTGTCGGGGTGGCTGTGTGGTGATTGCTCCAGATATTGACAACAAATCGCTCAAAATAAAAGCCATTTCGAAGGAAAATAAAATAAAACCTCAAACCCCATAATGAGAGCGATAATATAAACGGGAAATTTGTAACGCGATAGGCAATCAACGAGATGATGGCAAATTGTCACTGCCTGTCCGGCGGGCATAATAAAGAGTTAATTTTAGTTTAATTTTTTTTTAATAATGGTTTGTAGGATTGCTTAAGCTGAATTAATCTGCGTTTTACTCGCGATGCTCATCTAAATTTGAAGACGGAGTATAATTGACACCTGAACAAGGAGACATATCGACAGCCACATAGATTTATGTTTTAAAAATTGATAGAAACTCAAAACCATCAGACTATGCAACTTTAAAGAAAGTGCTAAATTGGGGAGGTCATTCACATTTTAAATTCATTAAAAGTGGAAATGAAGTTTGCGCGTTTAAAGTCGGTCTTTATTTAGTTTGTTGGTGAGTTATGTTTTGGAGGGGGGTGGGAATAAAAAGGGCGAAATTTGTTATATTCCATCAAGGGAAACCTCATTAGCATAGACTCCGGGCGCAGAGGATTTGTTTGTGTGAATATTGTTTGGCGATGCTGGGTTTTTCTCCCTCGGCATTTTGTAAATTACATTTACATGTCCGCGCGATTGGAATATTTCATAACAAACAAAATGAAAATGAGAAAAGAAAATAATCCTAGATGAATTCATTCATGGCGAAACCCATTTTCTGCGGAGCTTTCTGTTCACTAAAAATTCAAATTAGGGTCTTCATTTCAGTGAGATAATAATCCCCACTTTATGCTTTATATAATTAATATTGGCACGTTAGATCTCATTGCTATATATGGATACAGCACATATTCATGGACAAAAAATATCCAAATTAAAAACTCTTAAATTATATAGTCCAGAACTATGATGATTGAAAAGTATATAGGTGAACTATTTTTTTCATCACCATGAACCTTGTTTGATGTTGGGATTGTACGCCTTTGCAGCATCTGAGGTCATATCAGGACGGGTGTAATCCACATCCATGGTGAGTTGATACTGTTAGACTCATTGAAGGACTAGGCTGCTGGCACCTTGTTCTGATATCATGAGACCAGCTGAACCAGTCCTTGCCCTATCCTAGTAATGTTAAGCACCAGGTTACTTAAGGCGTTACTTAAGGCCCAGTCAGACCTTACGGGACTGAGTACCGGACACCACCGGACAAAGAATTGTCTAGTCTGTTGGTGTCCAGTGTCAAAATGTGATGAAACGAACGCTAAATGGACAAGGAATGTACATTAACGAATATCCACCGGACGATAACCGGACGATAACCGGACGATAACCGGACGATAACCGGACAACAACCAAATGTCTAACAGACAGACCAGACACCAACCGCACACCAACCGCACACCTACCGGACTGTTCACGGACACGCCAAAAACCGACAGACCGAATTCTCAAAGCACCGTCAACGGACTCTTTTCAGGCTACAAACCGAACATGAAACAGACAAAACGGACTAAACGGACTTAAAACGGACACCAACCGTACACGTAAACTAAAGTAAGATAGATTATAATGAACAACCTACTATGTTTATCTCAGAAAATGAGAAAAAGTCAAAACCATCGGACTATGCAACTTTAATCACCATACCGGGCGCGGTGGCCGAATCGCTAGAGCGCGGACCTCGCGTGCGGAAGGTCGGGAGTTCGGTTCCTGGTTGCGTCAAACTGATGACTTTAAAATTGTTACTTGTTACTTCCAAGCCTGGCGCTCGGCATTAATAGGATCGAGCAAGGACTGGTTAGCTCAGTGTTAGGATAATGTGATTGAGTGGGATATCAGGTCATGATGCCGGCGGTCTGATTTCTCAATGGGGCAGCACTATAAACTCACCATGAGTGTACATTGTCACAAGTCGGTACCCATCCGGATATGACCTTAGATGTTGCCAGGACATACAACTCCAACAACCAACCAACCTTAATCACCAACACCTTATTGCAAGATTAAATCAACACCGACGGCAATTGCAGTTAATCAGAATGCAATCAATATTTATATTCCCCTAATAAGATGTCGGAATTAGGGGGGTCGGGGGGGGGGGGGGGGGGGGGGGGGGGTCAGCGGCAAAAAACTGAAATTGTTAACATGGATTAATCAGCCAGCACTGCCGGGTGGGGAAGGGGAGGGGGTTTGTTTTCAATCATCGAGGCGAAGTGAAGGGTTCTTCCCTTCTAATTTCCGGGTTGAACTAACAGTTTCCCGATCACTTCCGGTCAGGTCCAAGAATTACTAACCCGTCCACAACCCGATTATTAAATACTGTTCACCACTGTCGTTAGTTCTATTACTTACGCCCCCCCCCCACACACACCCCCCAATATCGCTGTCATAGTCATGGGCGTATTACGAAGCATGTTTTAATAACCAACATATTTTCCCAAAATGGATTAAAGTTGCATCGTCCGATGGTTTTGAGTTTCTGTCATTTTCTGAGATAAATATATTAGGTTGATCGTTATAATTAATCTTGCAAGGAAAATGTGTTGTGTAATAACCATTTTAATAATATGTTGCACACCCAAGTGTAAAAATATACGGATTTTCGGTTAAGAATTATATATTGGCAAGAGAGCATTATTATTCTTAGATGTCGGAGTGGGACTTATGTTATGTAAACTAAAAGTAACTAAAACTAATAGAATTCCACTCCCATGGTACATGATGCTGAGTGAGGTAAACTATATGTTATATAGGATGAGTGGAGTTGATGGAAATGTACATGATGCTGAATGATGTAAGCTATCTGTTATATATGATGTTTGGAGTTGGTCGTAATGCGAAGCATTGCGTTTGATGCGAGGAGAGGAAGAGACCCTCCCCCGCCCCGCACTGTCGCGCTGCCTTCTCACCTCGGCAGACGGCGCGGCGTGCCGCCGCCTCCCCCGCCCCCCGTGTCGGGCAGCACTCGCGCCTCACCCGACGCCTGCTGCTCGCCACCTCTCGCCCTCCCCCGGGCCGGCAGCATTCACACCTCACCTGCTGTCGCCCATCCCTCTCCCCTTATAAGGTCGCCCGCCGGCCCCCCTCAGGCACTCGCCCTCCTGCCGTCTCCCAGCTCGCTGCCTTTTTCCAATTGGGTCCACCTCGGATTGCTGCTCCACTCAACTTACACCATGCCTCGAGGGAAGGGACGAGGACGGAAGGGCTCCCGGGCCGCCCCCCGCACCCCGGGGCCATCTTCAACACCCCGGCGGGACGACTCCCAGGCCTCCGCCCCGGCGTCCCCTGTGGCGCCCTCGGACCACACCTCGGGCGCCGAGATCTCGGCAATACTGGAGGCACTCCAGCTCATCCAGCTTGAGCAACGCCAGACCTCCGCCGAGGTGCGCCAATCTGCAGCCGACATTCACGCCCGGATGGACGCCCTGGAGACCGCCCCGCCGCCCGCCCGGCCGCCCGCCCCGCCGAGGCCCCACCGCCTCGGGCGCGCACCACCGCCGCAGCCCGCCCCCTGCCGCCGCCTCAGGCGAGTCTCCCCGGGGCGGCGCACCCGGAGTACGAGAGGTACCGCCACCTCGCTACACAAGCCGCGCCCACCACGTCGCGGGCCTACCAACAGGAACCCACCCGACACAGAGAGCTTCCTCACCCTCCTCAGCTTATTCCATAGTTACTCTTATTGCTCCCTTACTCTGTATGCTCTGTATGCTCTGTCTGTGAGGCGTAAATAAAAAACGCCTTATTCCACCCCCGCCTTCCTCTCTTCCTTTTCGCGCATCAATGAAAAGAGCTCCTTTGCAAGAAACAGTACATGATGGTTGAAATGTTCTCTATGTGTTCATAAAGAATACCAAAGAGGAAAAGAATGATTTTACTAAATACAAATCTGTAACTGTTTGCAACATCCTGTCCACCCAAGACCACCCGTCTGACCCACCTGCCTAATTTGCATATGTATGGAGTACACCACCTGCAGCTGGTTTGAGTGACAGCCCCTAATGGGGTGGTCACCCACCCAGTCTGTGGGGGAGTGTCTCATTGGCTGGCTGGGGAATGTCCGGTCACCTGACTCCCTTGGCCTATCCTGACCACACACTAGTCTCAGCTAATTAATTATTCATGAGTTTGCTTCAGACACACTGAAGGAGAATCACTCTCATCCTGGCTCTTGAGTGAGACAGACCTACTCTAGAGCAGGACCCCAGACACTCTGTCTGATGCTATCCAAATTCAGATATTCAAATTGAGTGCATCCACAGCCATAGGACTCCTGTCCCATGGGTTGTTGGCACTGTTTCAATATACAGGCTAAAGTGACAATGAGACATAGTGTGGGCAGTATATGAGGAGTATAGGTGTTAGGTCACATGTAAGGGGGATGACAGGAGTTGCTGCCAATAAAGCACAACTTATTCACTGTTCATCCTTGTGACTAGTTTTCCTTCCTCTTTCCAGACATGGTTAAATTGATTAGGCTAATTGCATCACAGGTGAAATGAAGGGGGAGAGTTTTGTAATCACATAGGGTGCTCACAGCGGCAGAGCATCCGTGTTTTTATACAAGCTTTACTCCAGATTAGCGCAATATTGACACCATTTGCAGGATATTCTAAACATGTACTAAAAAACAGCAATAATAATATCAATAGACAAATAATAAAAACATCATATAGCAATAGACAATAAGATCCAATTACAAAACTTCTTCGGGGCCTCGTCGCACAGCGACGTAAGACGACGTATAACGACATATCCGGAATGTACCCGACATATCCGAGTGTATACGTCACGTATGACGATGTACGCCGACGTGTTGGTCGAAAATCACATATGTCGGCATACGCTAAGGCTATACGTCATAGTGCATATATATATATATATATATATATATATATATATATATGTCGAGTCGGTTGTGTTCTTGGGCCTGGATAATTTGGTCGGAATAGAATTGTTATGTGGTAGAAACGCACCAAGGTGTAGACGCTCATGGCACTCTTGAAGGGGAGGGGGGCATGGGGGAGGGGAGCAGGGGTGCGGGGGGTGGGAGGGGTGAGAGGGTGAGGGCGCGTAGAGGGGGGGGGGGGTGTAAGAGTGTGAGGAGGCGGTAGAGGGGAGCGTATGGAGGGGTGCGGTGGTTAGAGGGGGGTGAGTCGTGAGGAGGCGTGTGAGGAGGAGGGGTTAGAGGGGTGATGAGGCGTGAGAGGGGGGGGTGAAGAGGCTGAGGAGCGTGAGGGGGGTTAGAGGGTGTGGATGCGTGGGGGGGGAGGGGTGAGAGGGTGAGAGACGCATGAGAGGGGGGGGGGGTGAGAGTGTGAGGAGGGTGAGAGGGGAGCGTAGAGGGGTGCAGTGGTGAGAGGGGATGAGAGGGTGAGGAGGCGTGAGGAGGTGGGTGAAAGGGGGGGGGTTAGAGGGTGAGGAGGCGTGAGAGGGGGAGCGGTTAGAAGGTGGGGAGGCGTGAGAGGGGGAGCGGTTAGACGGTGTGGGAGGGTGAAAGGGGGAGCGGTTAGAGGGTGGGGAGGCGTGAGAGGGAGGGGCTTAGAGGGTGGGGAGGGAGAGGGGGAGGGTAGAGGGGCGGAGGCAGAGGGGGGGAGCGAGAGGCATGAGGACGGAAGAGGGGGAGGGGGTAGGATGAGAGATAAGGACGCCATGAGAGGGGGACGGTTAGAGGGTGCGTGAGAGGGGGAGGGGTGAGAGGGGAGGAGGCGTGAGAGGGGGAGGGGGGAGAGGATGAGGACGCATGAGAGGTGGGGTTGAGAGGGTGAGGATGCGTGAGAGGAGGATGGTGAGAGAGGGGGGAGGCGTGAGTGGGGGGGGGGTGGGGAAGAAGGGGACTTGGGAGGGGGAGGAGGGGAGGAGAGGAGGGGAGTGAGAGTGGGAGGGGAGGAGGGCAATGACGATAATTGACAATGATTTTATTGTTACTCTGTCGACCCCTCACATGGTATGAGAGCAACATTATAACAGCATGGAATGTAAATCACATAGCGGGTGAGTGGGCGGAGGGGTGAGAGGGAGATGCGGGGTTTGAGTGGGGAGGAGGGAGTAGAGGGTGGGAGAGGGGGGGGGAGTAGGTGTAGGGGAGGAGGGGAGGGCGAACGGTGTGAGGGGGAGGAGGGGGCTAAGAGGGGGTTGAGACGGTGAGGGGAGGGGGAGGTGAGGAGGGAGAAGGGGGTGAGGGGAGGACGAGGTGAAAGGGGGAGGGGGGGTGAAAGGGGGAGGAGACGGTGAGGGGGAAGGGGGTGTGAGGAGGGAGAAGGGGGTGAAGGGAGGACGGGCTGAAAGGGGGAGGGGGTGAAAGGGGGGGGGGGGAGGAGGGGCTGCTCAGCGTGAGCGGGCCCCGGACAAGCAGGCCAAGGAATGGACCAAGCTGCAACCGTCGGCTTGAGAACCGGTGTAGTAAGTTCAAAATACTACCCGACAAAAACACTACGGTATTGATTTCAACCCAAGTTCAAAACACTATGCTAGTGTTTTCAACCTAGTTGAAGGTAGGTTCGAAACACTACTGTGGTCATGCTCAAAATACTATCCTTAAGTTCAAAACACTACCTTTAAGTTCAAAACACTACTCTAATTGTTTTAATATAATTGCTGCATAGTCATTGTCATTTGTAGTAGGGTGGGGCAGTATGCAGTAGGGTGGGGAAGTATGCAGTAAGGTGGGGCAGTATGCAGTAAAGTGGGGAAGTATGCAGTATAGGTGGAGAAGAATGCAGTAGGGTGGGACAGTGTGCAGCGTATACTACTAATATCTGCTTCAAACGCCACAGCACCATCAGCGTTAGATACAAGATTCACCCCGTACTTCCAGTACAGGGGTGAAAATCACCCTTATATAAAAACGGTCGAAAAATCAGGCTAATGAAATGAGTCTTTATGAGAGCCTAATTTCACAATCTAATAAGCAACATTTATTCTTTGTATATGTCTTCATGTTTACCCATTACTTTTGAGTTGGAAAATATAATAAAACATATACTTTAATGCAATGTAAAAGTGAAATCGACGGCATTCTCTGGCCACCATCTTGTCTTTTTGCATTCTCTCCCATCTCACCAACTCTGTGCTGATATAAGTAACCATTTGACACTGGTGCCAGGCATTCTACTTCTTGTTCCATACTAACGCTATTTTCACCCGTATTTAGACTACGTTGTCTTTCACCCGTGTACTACAAGTACCGGGTGAATCTTTTATCTGCATCAGCTTATACTACTAATATGTGCTAAAATCGCCGCAGCACCAGCAGCATATACCAATACCTGGTCCAGATGCCGCAGCACTAACAGCATATACTATCAGTACGTGTGTCCTGATTTGACTTAGATGTTGCCAGGACATAAAACTCCCAACAACTAAACCAATTAGTATGTGCTTCAAACACCCACCACAGCATGGTCATCGTATACCAATATGTACCAGTAGGTTACATTTTGCGCCATGTTATGCGAGTGTTTTGAACTTGGGTAGTGTTTTGGACATACATACTGGTGGTAGTGTTTTGAACTTAACAATAGTGTTTTCAACTTAAGTTCAAAACACTACCGTAGTGTTTTCAACTTAGGTTAAAAACACTACCGTAGTGTTTTCGACCTAGGTTCAAAACACTACCGTAGTGTTTTCAACGGGGTAGTGTTTTCAACGTCCTACACCGGCCAACAGCCGTCACGGCCGAGTGGTCGTCGGCACGGACGATGACCACACCTGCTTGATTAAATTCCACAAATAGAAACTCTGTAGTTTTACTATTTAATTTAGTTGACCGGATGGGATGGCCGAATCGATAAGAACGCTAGCCGGCTGGCTTGCTAACCCATGTGGAACGCCAGGGATTCGAATCCTGGCCGAGTCAAACCAATGAGAATTTATGCTTGTCGATACCTAGCCAGGTACAGTATAACCACGTTGAACCAAACTTGAAGGGACCCTAGACATTTTTTTGGATTAACCGATCATTGGTTTAACCGAGCTTTGGCTTAGACTTTGACTTGGCTTTGGCAAAAACCGTTCACTATGTAAGATGACGCAGGCTGCATCCTGTAGACCAACGCAGTCTCATCACAGTTGAAGATGTCCTTAGTTCTGGTAGAGCTACACTTTTCCACTGCTCGACACTCGCTTCTGGAACATACTTAGGGGGTATTCGACTGGGCCCTTTCTATCCGCAACTTTACTGATGGAACAGATGGAGCCACATACGCACATCCGAATCATCGGTATATGAACCCACTTCCGGTCCCAGTCGAAAAGGAATTTGTTCGGAAATATTTTGATATTCGGATAGAGAGGCCCAGTCGAATGCCCCCTTAGCCTCACGGCATAACGTGCTGTATAACTTGTTATGCTAATATTATTTGGAATGGAGTCCACCTGCATTGCTTGTCTGCTATTAACCTGGATGACTTGTAGTGCTATCTGAGCACTGGTTAATGAATATTATATGTGGTGCCCACGAGCCACCCGTTAAGCCAATATATGACTGAGTGATGTTATTGTGTAGTGGGCCGATTATTGTGTATTGGGCCTATGTTAACAACGGCTTGCTTGTCTACTGCTCACTGGACTGGGCTGGAGCGCCTTGGCCACCAGCTCATGCTCCCAATAGGGGGAGCTATCGACTCAGGGGGGTCACGTGCGCGCGTGGTCCCCCCCCCCCCCTATCTGCATTCTGAACATGTAGTTATGCCTAGACTTTACGATGACCTAATAACCACATGAATGTTTGGTTTAACCATACCGGACGTGGCCTGGGGTCAGACAATTATGTTTGGATTAACCGATAATTTGGATTAACCGACTTTGGTTTAACCAACTTTTTTATATGATAAATGGTAGTATTTTGCCGGGCCTCTGAAAAAAGTTTGGATTAACCGATCATTTGGTTTAACCGAGCTTGGTTTAACGGGGTTATACTGTACTCAGAATTACCGACATAGGGCAAGGACTTGTTTGCTTAGTTCGTTGGTTGGTTGTTGTTTCATGTCCTAGCAACACCTAAGGTCATATCTGGACGGGGTATGATGCTTAGTGTTAGAATAATGTGACTGAATGGGTACCTAGATAGGTAACCACTGAGAATTTGACGGCCAATAGCCGTTGATGAAAACCAGTGGGCTCTAGAGGCGTCGTTGAATAAAACAAGCTGTTGGTAACCGTTGAGCTACCTATTTATAATGTAATTTAAATGGTCGGAAGACCAGTCTCTCGGGGCTAAACAAAATCTTGTTGATGAATAACCTGCTTTACTAAAAGTAGCATATTGGGGCATGCTGTCACTAGACAGTACCCGTCCTGATATGACCTGATATGTTGCTAGGATGTAAAACCCCAACAAACAACACCGCCCCCCCTGTTTTGTATCACAAATTTAGCTAGTTGAGCTCCAACCCAGTAGGTAGGGACGGATGTGTCCATGACCTTTACACAAAGGACCCCATAGTTAGTATTAGCAGTTAGTTCCAAGTTCAATACAGTTGCTATTTCTAGAATATGAATATTCATGGCTGAGTCAAACCAATAACTTTAAAATATATACTTATCGCTACCTAGCTGGTGCTCGACATTACTAGGATAGGACAAGGAGTGGTGTAATGATTTGTTTGATGTTGTTTTACGTCCTAGCAACATCTAAGGTCGTATCAGGATGGGGCGGTGGAATGATCAAAGACCAATTGTTTGCAATTGAAATTTCCCCCGCTTAATCACAGAATATGTTAACAAATACTAATAAATACTGAAAAGAAATTTTAAAAACATGTACGTTTATGAAAACATATTTATAGGATCCAAGAAATGCAACTGAAATGAAGAAACATAAGAAGAATTAAGAAGAATAACTGAGGCTCGTGGAAGGGTGTGGGGGGTCCTTTCTACAAAAGAAAAACAAGAAGAGGCATACATCTAAGTTTGTATATATAATATGACCCATCCTGATATGACCTTATATATTGCTAGGACGTAAAACTCAAACAAACAAACAAAACATATACCGTATTATCGCGGGTTAACGCCCCGGTCGTTTAAATTGGCAAATCACTGAAGTGTGTGTGGGGGGGGGGGGGGGGCGTTTACCCACACATGGGCGTTTAACGAGTGGGCGTTTATGAAAAATTGGCCAAGTGAGGGGTGGCTGCTAAACCACTACACATGGGCATTAACCCGCGAGAATACGGTACATGGACGGTCAGAAACGTGACTTGGGCTCAGCGGTGGATGTGGGCGTGGGTGTGGGTGTGGGTGTGGGTATGGCTGTGGGTGTGGGTGGGGGTGGGGGTGTGGATGTGGGTGTGGGTGGGGGTGGGGGCGTAGACCACCAACCTGACTGTGGCCTACTTTACCCGTGGCCCCTTTGAATTAGTAGATTGGTGGTGGCAGACGGTCACGTGACGTGCCCCAGTGTGAGTATCGTCTGCCCGGTATAAAAGGAGCCGCTTCCCGCCCTTGCCTTCAGACCGGACATAGGGCTCTTCTGAGGTAAGTCGCCGATACACTCTACTCTGTATGCCTCTTTTCTTTTAACTATTACACATTGTGAACTTGTGTCATCTTACAGCCGCCCCCTATGTTGGAGGATTCCATTTAAAATGCCTTTTTTTTTTTACAAATGGAGGATTTCGCTAGACTGGCAAAAAGAACTTGCTGGTTTGAGTTTAGCCTTCTGTGATGCAGTGTGTTGGTGATTGCAGCAGTGTGGGAAGATGACAGTTTGGTTGTCTTGTTATTTTATCTTCATTGTACAATTCCGGAGACCAGCACTATCGTATTATTAATATATTATATATATAGCACATGTCTTCAAAGGAAAGCCATGCATTTAAACTGTTATTCTCCTTATATATAGAATATTCTCCTTGCATATATAGCGGTAAATTTATGTATATGGTGGCCGAATCGGTAGAGCACAGGCCTCGCGTGCGGAAGATCAGAGTTTGCGAGTTCGGTTCCTGGTCCAGTCAAACCAATGACTTAAAAATTGATACTTGAAGCCTGGTGCTCGACATTATTAGGATAGGGCAAGGGCTGGTTAGCTCGGTGTCAGGATAATGTGACTGAGTGGGATATCGGGTCATGGTGCCGGTGGCCTGATTTCCCAGTGGGGCAGCACTATAAAATCGTCATGATTGCATACTGTCACAAGTCGGTACCTGTCCTGATAGGACCTGGTACCTGTCCTGATATGACCTTAGATGTTTCTAGGACGTAAACCAACAACAAACAAACAAATCTCTGAACGAAATGGTTTCCAACAGCATACGACCTGGTCTTACACGTACAGGAGTAACTGTTGAATTATATTTGTTCAATATCATACGCACTGTTCTATCCGTTGAATTATTTGTTTAAAATCGCATAAGGACTAGTCTTCTTGCGGTTGAATTATTTGGTTAAATGATATCAGCATTGGTATTGCGGAATTAGTGTTTTCCTCTTTTGAAATACTCAAATTGTCTAAATACTAAAATTACCTTTCTTTTTTAACATTGGAAATGTGTTAACTTTAAATATCAAAACTGTTCACTTTGAAAAGTTGTTCCAACATGGTCGACCTTATTGAAGGGATACTGCTTTGAGGTGCCGGTTGAGTCTATACCACGTGACAGGCGGTCGGGGGGTTGTGCCCGGTGCCTCGGGGGAGCCTTTTGTACGGGGGGGGGGGGTCAAATGACTTTTCTAAATAGTCGAATTACCTCGGGCTTTTTTAACATGGGAAATTTGTTAGGTAATAGTCACCTGTCAATACTATTCACTTTGAAAAGTTGTTGGGACATGGCCTGCTTTGAGGTGCCGGTTGAGTCTGTATCACGTGACAGGTGGAGGGAGATGCCCAGTGGGTCGGGAGAGCCTTTTCCATTGGGAGGTCGGGGTGTTTCAGCGTTTCAAACTCTACAGGTGACATTATATTGCCTTACGTCTATGGTCATACCAGGACATGTGACAGGCCACCCTCGTGGTGACTTTATAGTGCTGCCTCGGTCAGATGCAATTTCTGTATGTGTGGGTATATTTAGTTTTACCTCCTGGCAACATCTAAAGTGTTATTGGGACTAGTACTGGCATTTGACTGCGCGCCGGGCTCACGTGACTGCATAGTGCTGCACGACTGAGATAGTGCCGCCGGTACCATGACACAATATCCAACTTAGTCGCATTATCCTCACTGAGTTCACATGGTTTTCTAATGCCGAGCACCAGGCGAGGTGGCGACAAGTATTGTGTATGGCTTTGGTTTGACCCGGCTGAATTCAATCCCAGAACCTGCCGCTCGGAATGTGGGGAGTTCTACCACTCGGGCCATTTGTACTTTTTTTTCGGGAAGGGGAGCGTCTATAAAAGTATTAATTTGTACGAGGGTGAACATATCAAAACTGTAGATGGTCAGTAACACGTTAAGAACTTGTATTGGTTTTTAATGTGCTTACGGCAACTTTTATTTTCTGACACCATAGGTTTCAGCTATGACAGGATCTATTTAAATTGACCTAGTATGCAATGGCTGGGAGATGTGGCATCTATTTGGGGCGGGGAGAGGCAAGCAATGGCCGGGAGATGTGGCATCTAGGTGGTGGGGCCGGCAAGCAATGGCTGGGAGAGGTGGCATCTAGGTGGGGAGAGGTGGGCGGCAAGCAATGGCTGGGAGAGGTGGCATCTCGGTGGGTGGGGAGCGGCAAGCAATGGCTGGGAGAGGTGGCATCTAGGTGGTGGGGGGAGCGGCAAGCAATGGCCGGGAGATGTGGCATTTTGGTGGTGGGGAGCGGCAAGCAATGGCCAGGAGATGTGGCATCTAGGTGGTGGGGGGAACGGCAAGCAATGGCTGCGAGATGTGGCATCTAGGTCGTGGGGGGAACGGGAAGCAATGGCTTGGGAGATGTGGCATCTCGGTGGGTGGGAGGAGCGGCAATGGCTTGTGGAGGTGGCATCTAGGTGGGTGGGAGGAGCGGGTGTTGGGAGCGGCAAGCAATGGCTGGGAGAGGTGGCATCTAGGTGGGTGTGGGGGGCGGCAAGCAATGGCTGGGAGAGGTGCCATCTAGGTGGGTGTGGGGGGTGGCAAGCAATGGCTGGGAGAGGTGGCATCTAGGGGGTGGGGGGCGGCAAGCAATGGCTGGGAGAGGTGGCATCTAGAGGGGGGCGGCAAGATGGCGGTGTTAACGGCGGATTGTGGTAGTGGCACATTGGGACCGAGCAAAGGACAGCATGAGGTAGGAAAATTAGTGGAACAATATGTAATTTTAAATTATAACCCCATTTTATTCATGGTTGAGTTCGGTCAAATAATAAACCAATCGGTGATATTCCTTTTGACATTTTGTGTACTACTTTTGATATCATGCCATTCATGGTCTTTGGCTCCTGCTTGTAATTCTAGGTTGTGAGTTCGAACTTCAACTGAGTCCAAGTTATTTACTTTCAGTACCGTGGTCTGTATGCTCAATTGATCATGGTTTGAATAATTCGCTTTATCTGTTTGCAGAATTGACAGGCGTTGAATGGCGGGATCTCGTGGGATGTTGGCTAGGGACCCCGGCCTTGGACCCCAGCGTTGGATCGGAATTGGAGATGAGCAATGGTTGGGAGGATGGTGTAGGAAGGTCAAGATGCCGGTGTTGAAGGCAGATTGTGGCAGCATACGTCGTGCTCTGGCAGTGGATGTGGCACTGGGAAAGAGCCAAGGATGAAAGCATGGCGTGAAGAGGTAGGAACAGCAGCAATTTAAACCCACTTTCCAAACTTCTAGTTGGAGGTGGTTGCTTCTAACCTCTACTGAATTTAACCAAGGACTTTACGATACGGAAAATTGATAGTCTAGTGAGTACCTAGATAAAGCATTCACCCGGTACTCTCAGTACATGGGTGAATACCAACCCGATATAAAAACGGTCGAAAAAGCGGGTTAATGAAATGAGCCTAATTTCACAATCTAAGAAGCAACATTTATTCTTTGTAGATGTCTTCATATTTACCCACTACTTTTGAGTTAAAAAATATAATAAAATACCTAGTTTAATACGATTTTAAAATTGAAATCGACGGCGTTCTATGGCCGCCGTCTTTTTGCATTCTCTCCCATTTCACCAAATCTGTGCCAATATATGTAGCCATTTGATCATGGAACCAGTTTCTACTTCCTGTTCCATACTAAGCTATTTTTGCCTGTGTTTACACTACGTTGTCATTCACCCGTGTACTACAAGTACCGGGTCAATCTTTTATCCAGTGAGTACCTAGCCTGGCATTCAGTGTTAATAGGATGTGTAAAGTAGTATATGCAGTCAATTGCCAGTGTCCTGATCTCTTAGTGTGACAGCCGCTAAAAAGTTGTCATACGAGTGCACACTGTTACACATCCTAGTTGCTGGCAGAAAGACATGGGTTTGCTCGAAATACATCAGTGTGAAGTAGTAGAAATGATTTGTTCAGTAAGGGTTCCTAAATTGTGGGTTTGAAGACCCAAACGATTCAAAGCATTCTCTATGGTGAATTTGAATCGCATCACGGTTTGTAAATAATTCCCATCTGTTTGACGCAGGGCTGCCAAAAAGTTAATGGGCTTTGGTTGGCGAGATGGCGGGCTGTCCCCGCCGTGGGACGCCGAGGGTCGCCGGGCGTCGCATCCCCCAAGAGGGGCGCCGGTGTCGCAGTTTGAGCGCCCTGCCAGTTTCAGCTCACTGTCAGTTTCATGCGCATGCGTCAAAATCTAACAGCATCGTCACTAACCTTATGAATTTAATATGTTTTTGGTAAAGATGTTTTCTATATGTGTACCAAGCTATTTGTTTCTAGGTGGTGTGCTTTTAGATATTTCACTTTTCCTGTATTTTCTGTATGAAGATTGCTCACGACCATTGACAATGCCTTGAGTTTGACGGTACGGGCAGTGCAAAACATTAGTTTTCTTCAAAATAAATAGAAATCAAGAACCCTAACCTTATAAATTTAATATAATCGTTTTGGTAAAGATGGTTTCTATATCTGTACTAAGCGATTTGTTAATAGGTGGTGTGGTTTTAAAGATATTTCACTTGTTCTGTATTTTCTGTATGAAGATTGCTCACGACCATTGACAATGCCTTGAGTATGCAGTCAGCTGAAACTGACATGGCGCTCAAACTGCGACACCGGTGTAAAGATTTCAAATTCCCCCCATATTCAAGTTCCCACCCGGGAACTTGAAAACGTTTTCAAATTCCTCCCAGGGGAATTTGAAAACGTTTTCAAATTCCCTCCCTCGTTTTAACCCCCCCATTTTTGGGGAATTTTCTTTATTTTTGTAATTTTTTGTTATTTTTGATTATTTTTCATGACAAATATTATAATATACAGAGAATAGCATAATGGAAATTATTACTAGTACAACAAAACATATTTAACCACAAATGACACAAGTCTCCAAGATGGTTAAGAAAAAAATATTATAGGTCTGAAATTTAAAACGTTTTTTAAAGTTTTTTAAACAATTTTAAATTCCCAGAGGGGGGAATTTGAAAATAGGGGGAGGAATCTGAAAACTGTTTTTAAGTTCCCCCCCCCCCCCCCCCCCCAGGAATCTGAAAACGTTTTAAAATTTCTCTGGAGGGAAGTTAAAAACGTTTTCAGATTCCTGGGGGGGGGGAACTTGGGAAGGGGGGGAAGTTGAAATCGTTACACCGGGCGTCGGACGGTAAGAATTGTGACTTCTGTATGGATAGTGATAAGGGGGCTGAACACCTAGCCATGTCTGATTCTAGGCCCACATGTTCATTCCCTCCTGTACCTCCTGCCCCGATTTAGCGCCTTCCTATCGCCTCTACATTAGTTAATTCTATGCAATTCTCATTTGCAGGCGAGGACGCAGTCTGGAAGAGCACCGGGCAAGTTGTTACATTCTTTCTACATTTAGTATTAACATCGTTAATTGCTCTTCATTTGTAGTATGTTAATCTATGCATAGATTATATATACCATATAAATAAATATACTTATTTTTATAAATATTTTTAGATAGACGACAGCAGTATCAATTCATGTATATTTGCGTGTATACACGTATGTGTATATGTTTATATAATGCATTGCTATTGCTGTTTTGGGGGTGATTCTTAGCAAGAAATTGCTTACTTAACCTCTGGTATGTATTGGCTGCGTCTAGCTAACTTTCCAATGTATTACAGGCCTGGTTGTGAAGCAGTCAGATGTGCTTCATTATTTACCATGCTATAATTAAATTTCTTGCTAGGAAGCTGTGTCATAGTTGACATCGTACAATAATTGCTAAACCCTCCCGTTTCTGACCACCTACATCTTATTCCCTGTTCGGTAATTCTGCAGTTTCCATTTCCATTTCCTGAGACGGACACGGCGAGGATGCGTGGGACCGGCTGGCACCTGGCGGACCGTAGACCTAAGAGTATATATTGGGACAGCATTATAAAGTCACGGTCACAAGTCAATGCCCGTCCTGATATGACCTTAGATGTTGCCAGGATGTACAACTCCAATAACCAACCAACCACTCCGTAAAATGAATAATATTATTTAAAGTGCATAGCCCCATGAAATCATTAAATGTTCAGTCCAAAATTGGCTTAGGTTTTTATCTTACATATCCGAATGCACTAGGTAAACATTTATTGGTGCCAAAGTTACCTAAAATGTATGGGAGGCGACGGTAATATTGGCTGTATTGAGGTGAGGTTGCTAGGCTCTTTCTGAATTAACCTGTGTAGAATATTACATTTGTTTCACTCTTCCCAGGCTGCACTGCGACGATGGACGCCAACTCCGGAGAATGGTATTGGGTGGTATTTCATGTAGGTTAGAAACGCATTCAAGGTACGTTTTCAAGTTCACTTTCCTTCTCTGCGTCACTTGTTTTCTTTTTTGGTTATCCTTTGATTAAAACTGCATAGTCCGATGACTTGCACCATCTAAACTACTTTACTTCAAACTAAGTAAGGTAGATTCTTGTCATCTACTAATACCAGAAGCCTCCACCAGGGGAGAGGTACAAGTATTCCGCGCTAGTCGATGTCAGTCGCGAGCCGGCAGTCAGACCACCAGCATCGGCACAGGAGTGCAGGTCAGTACTGACATTCATGTTAGGAGTTAGGGAATACTATCGGATTAGATTGTATTTAGAAATAATTTGTTATGTTATGGAGTTTGTAATGAAATAGTTATTACTGGGTAACTTATATCGTTTGGTTCACTTTTGTAGAGGCGAGTGTGAGCTTGCTATTCTATAATAATACGCAGCGTACCCTGTCCCGAAGCCAGCCTGTGCAGTCTCCCGCGGGGTTTCATGTGGCAGGAAGTACAAGGGATTCGCTATGTCGGCTACTGACGCGACTAGACCCGAACCCCATGCAATAAATCATTCGGACACTGATGTACCTTTTAGTGGAGAAAAGGAAACCGTGTTTCAAGGAAAACCAAGCTAGCGCCTGATTGAACCTCCGGTGGCTGCTACCAGTGTCACTAGTGCTCCCACACATTAGCCTCCCCTCTGTGCCTGCTGCTACCTCACAGGACAGTAGGGAATTGGCAGAAATACATTCCATGTTGGCAGAAATAGGTCTGACCAAGGGAAATGCTGCATATGTTCAGTTAGTAGAAAGAAAATGAACAAGCTAGGTTGGCAACAATGCTGAGTGCAACCGTTGTAACACAGCCTGTATCTGAACCTGGGTGTAGTCATTTTGGATAAAGGGATTGATAATGTAGAATAACCAGCAGTAGAACTAAACTACTCTATTCCTATGGGGCATGTGAGAATGAACCCTGTGCGGTATTTAATATTCAAAGTGTGAGGGGTTGGTAAACAGAAAAAGATGAGTATTACATAGGCAACTCTGTGTTTGTCTCTGAACTGCAGTCATGTGCGTGTTCAACTGGGGCAGTGGGGGTGTGGCAGGCTTCGCAATGTGGTGCAACCTGAACCCAGCCCTTCCGCCACTGCAACCTCAAGCCAGGCTACGCCGGCACTCGCCACAGGTAGACAACGTGCAGTCTTTACCTTGCCCGAGAATTTACGAGAATGTGTGCTACATTCTGAGTTACGTGAGTTATATAAGAAATCACTAAATGATCCTGCCAGTCAGTATACGGGTATTAAGAATATTCTGGAAGCTCGGGTGAAAAAAATTGAATGACAAATTCATATTTGTAGATGCAAGAAAGCAAGCAGAGGAAGGGTGTAGTTGCGACCTTGATGGCAGGCGACCTTGATGGCAGTCCCGACGGTAGCACTGATTCTTTCAAGAGGGAAAGGTGACTGTGTTAGACAGGCACTAAGAATGTTAGATGCCCTCAAATCCGGGTGTTAAGTCAGTTGACAGGCGATAGACTATGGAATGTGAAAAAAAAAGGGGAGAAAAAAAGGGTAAATACGTTTTTTGGGTAATTAAGCTCCAGACTTAATAAACCAAGGCACTTGGATGGCCAGTGCTGTTTTGACAAACCTATATTTTACACTTCCTATTGTGGTGCAACATAGAAACTTTTACAATTTTTATGGAATAATAACTTATATAAACATCAAGCTCTTCAAATGGCTTGGCTACAGGGCCAAGTTACTTTACTAAATTGTTAAAGCCAGTCTACTGGTATTTATTAGACCTGGGTCACCTATGTTTTCTTTACATAGATGATAGGTTTATTATGGGAAACACCAAGGAAGAGTGTCAATCAGCAGTTGATGATACGGTGAACTTGTTTAAAGTTTTGCCATGAATATGGCCTAGGCTGCCAACATGGCATAAAGAAACCACCAATCAATCAGGTTAGAAGTTTAGGATTGACCATAAATGAAGAGAAGTCGGATCTAGTTCCTGACACTACTTTGGAATTTCTGGGATTTAAAATAAATTCACAAGAAATGGCCGTTTCATTAACCTTGGGAAATAGAAAAGTTCTAGGGCATTGCTCAGCATATTCTCAATATAAATAAACCAGTCATGAGAGATGTAGCAGGCTTAATAGGACTTATGGTGGCTTACACCTACCCCAGCCATAGTTTGGTGGAGTGCACTTATGTTTAGAAAGAGGAAATTAAAGCATGAAGGAGAGTTAAAGGTAAATTGGATGATATTATGTGGCTGTCACAAGTCAAAATCGGACATAATATGGTGGTTGGAAAAGTTGATGAATTCAAGGATACGTAGATCGGATCCAGACTTGGAACGGTTCATGGGTGCATCGTTAGGATAGGGAGCCCATACTGACGATGTATATACTGGAGGCAGTTAGAGTATATATATAAACTGGTTAGAATTATGTGCAGTTCTGGTTGGCCTGAAGAGTCTGTGTAGAGTAAATGAACACATTAGGATAAGAACAGACAGTACCACTGCTTTGGCTTATGTAAAAAAGTTTTAAAAAGATTTTTTTTAAAATAAAATAAAACATGGGTGATACCAATTCCGAAGCAGGTATGGAAATAACTAAACAAATCTGGGACTCGGCCCAGGTAAACAACTGTTGGTTATCAATAACACACATAACGGGTGTCTTAAATGTATTGGCGGATCTGAGATCCAGGTTCTTCAGACAAGTAGAATCAAATCTAGCACCAGAAATAATAAAAATTATATGTGAAGGATTTAGGATGCCAAATGTTGATTTTTATTTCCATCCAGACTAAATCATAAATTACCGGTGTATGTCAGTAGGGAACAGGACCCAGACAGCTGGAAAACGGGTTTCCTTTGTTGGATCTGTTTTCTATTGCTTTCTGCCCTTCAGGCTGCTACCCAAAGTGATTCGAAAGTTAGAGGGACAACGAGGGGGCAATCATGATTGCCCCACATTGGACTCGCCAACCGTGGCTAGCACTGCGAAGACTAGCAGTAAGGTGCCTGACATTTCCGAAGAACCCCAACAGCCTAGTTGGGCAAGGACAATTAAACCCAAATTCAGACTTTGACTTAGTCAAAAGGACAAATTGATGGCATCCCATTTTTTTTTTTTTGGCCGCTGCATTACAAGGCTATGGTTTAAATCGCAAGACGTTAAAATATTGCAAGTCTACACGAGAACTTCAACTAAGAAAGCGCATGTGACTCTTTTAAACAGATGGTCTCTTATGGGCTTATCACAGGGACTACCATTTTTGGATCCTACTATTTCAAATGTATTAAATTTTCTAAGGATGTATTTTGAAATGGAGTGAGCTAGGGGGCTGTTAACTCGGCTAGATGCACATTAAGTAGGATTTTTACCTAGATTTCAAGGTAGAATAGTGGGTGAACACTTCCGTGTAAAATGGGTTTGCAAGAGTTGTTACAAAGAGCACCACAGCCGTGATATTCAAACATTTGGTCGGTGGACAGATTTAATTTGGCTGGAAAGTCTGTGGTCTAATACAAAATTAACGTTGAAAGTGTTCAGACTTTGAAAATAACACTGTTGATATTGTTATCCTCACAATGAGGACAGATGATACTGAATTGACAAAGTGATCGTATGATATGCACTAAAGAAAGCATTACGTTCAAAATGAAGTGTGGTTGAAATGAAACCATTTGGGATAACCTCTGGATATGCTTAACTTTGTTCGCTTATCCTAGATATAAGAAATTATGCATAGTAAATTACCCCATTCTTGTAGATTACCCCGTTTGGGCCTATATCTAGAGCCACTTTGCATGCAGGATGTTAATAGCGTAAAACTTAGTAGGAATGGATACAGATCGATACAAAGTTCAGTGAAATGAACCGCTGCATTGACAGTGAGGGCTATGGGGGCTAGCCTCAATGCTATTATGCGTAATGCATTGTGGAAGGACGTCAGATCATTGGCTTTATATTATAACAAAAATATAGAACCAGGACAGGCACAAAGGGAGTGTTGGAGCCAGCCAACAAAGTAAAATGTGGATTTGTAAAATGTTAAATTTGTGGACTGTGGTTTATATGGTAAAGTTGTCACAAATTGCTGGAGGTAATAGAAAAAGGTGTTTTGAAAGAAGAAACTGAATACCAGACTTGTTAAGTCAATAGGATAATAAAGAATAAAATATATATGAATAATAGGATAAATTAAGAAATAAATATCTCCCCTGGTGGAGGCTTCTTGTAGATGATGTAAGAATATTAAACTAGACTTACTTGTAAGTTGACATATTACTTAGATTCTTACGAATCTACCTAATATGAAGACGAGGATCAGGGGCCCTCCCACCCACGCCATATAGTTTGGTCATCTAAGAAGTAAAACATTAATACAATTGGTTTAAAAGTATTAGAAGCACTGGATTGTATGGTAGGGGGGTTATTAGCTTAGTTATTATTCCTCATACTACGAAAGCTTACTGGGATCATCTAGCGCGGACTACTTGTACCTCTCCCCTGATCCTCGTCTTCATATTAGGTAGATTCGTAAGAATCTAAGTAATACATCAACTTACAGGTAAGTCTAGTTTAACTGTAATATTAATAGAATATGGCAGATATACACACTATGTGTATAAATTGCATGGAGAAAATATGGGGTTCAAATCCCAGTTGTCCGAGTTTCTGGAGACTTATCACATGATTTAATAAGTTAAATGTAATTAACCAATCGGGTGGCCAGAAATATTTGACTCGGGAGATGCACATGTGGCGCCACCAAGGATCTTCTTAGGGAGTCTAGTATCATGTTACTGAGATCACTTCATCAACTTGTACACTTTTATATAGCCTTAATTTATATTTTAAAAACATCAGCAGGGTCTTCAATCAATCTAATAAGCAGGAGAAATTCAGCTTGAATATCCTTGTCCGACCCCCTGGCATCAATCCACTCCCACCCCCTCACCCCAGTCTGTGTCAATTGCGGACAACTGGTCTTCATTCCACTGCTCCTTGCCTTATCCTAGTTATGTCAGCTGCCTCGCTAGGTACAATGAGTATCAATTTTGGTAAGTCATTGGTTTGACTTGGCTGGGTTTTCGAGCTGTCACAGGGAAGCGGGTGTTCAACCCATTCGGCGGGTCTGCTCTGGCAATTGCCAAGTGTGGGTTTCCGTTCATATCTGTATGTTGTTGTACTGTATGCATAGTGGGATGCAGTGTGTACATCATAGCAATGGGTGGGTGGGAAGGGGATGAGAGAATCTGCACATGGACTGTGGTAGCTGGCATTCTTTGTGATACCAACTACGATGGGAGGGGGCGGTTCCAGATAGATAGTAATGCAAATTGCAATCTGGCTCGTTTTTGTAGATTCTTTAACGGGGAACACTCTTCTCTTTTCACTCTCTTCTCTCTTTTCACGCTCTTCTCTCTTCCCACTCTTTTCACTCTTCCCTCTTCCCTCTCTTCTCTCCTCTTCTCTTTTCTCTTTTCTCTCTGCTTCTCTCTCATCTCCTCTCTGATCTCTCTTCTCTCTCCTCTCTCTCATCTTCTCTCTTCCTCATCTTCTCTCTCATCTTCTCTCTCTTCTCTCTCTCTCATCTTCTCTCTCTCTCTCTCTCTCTCATCTTCTCTCTCCATTCTCTGCACTCATTAACATGCAACTCCTCCCTAACGTGGTATTAACATTACCTTTGAATGAGCGGGTCAGATTTGTGAACAAGGGGGTTACATTTAATTAATTCCTAGCTTTGTCGCAGTTGATATCACATCACCAGAATGTTAGCAAACTGCAGGCTTGCCAGCCGGCGGAATCACCAAATCGGTACTGAATTGCTGGCTTCTCGTTGTGAAGGTCGTTGGTCCGAATCATGACTTGCCAAATTGATACTTGTCTACTTGGCATGGCTTTCAGCATGGCTAGGATAGGACGAGTTGCAGTGGGATGAGCAAATCCGACTGTTCACGATTGACTGGCTGGTGCGTCTGTTGGGAGGGGGGGGGGGGCGCTTAGTGTGAAGGGTGGGACGAGGACATTCAAGCCTTTTGGTGGTTTGCCTCTCAACCAGTTGGAAAATCCTCTGGTTGTGTCAGTTCTTATGAAAGATATAGCCACCGCGGTGTTTGCTTTTCTGCAGTGACAATCCTTCTTTCGTCCACATCTGGCTCATCAAAGGCTGTTATAATGGTCTATCTGTGGGAAAGTGCATATCAAAGACCCCTTGCTGCTTATCGGAAAGTGTAGCCTATGTGGCAGCAGGTTTCCTCAAAGGAAACCTGTCAGAATGACCGTATGTTTGATGTCCAATAGCCGGTGATAAACATCAATGTGTGCTCTAGAGGCACCGTTAAATAAAACAAGCTCCATAGAACAAGATTTATGTAATCAAAAATAAATCAAATAAGCTTTACCCTCTCTAACTGCCATTGTTCTTTCTCTTGCAGGCGGTACCCGCCGCTAGTGCAGTTGTTCGTACTGGGTACTACGTGCAAATAGATCACGACAATCTCTTGATCTATATGCAGCTGAGACACTAGCAAAAGTCTTTCGTCCTTGATATTATTCAGTATCGGTTAATCTTTAATAACAAATCTCTCACAAACTGAGTGTTTTCACCTTGGAGTATATTGCTATTGATCGTAATGTTTGTTAGATGTTGTTAGGAATAACCCCAACCTTCTCCCCTACAATGTCATGGACTCTTCCTGGGTGGACGAACGAGTTCATTTCGGTCCACCTGATTTGTCCACTGTCGGCCGTAGCTCACCCTTTTCTTAATTAATTTATTGGCGAGTTGGCGATGGGGCCCACTTTCTTCCTACCAGTCCTACTATATATTTCTTTATTACATAGGGCTGGGCCTGGGCACTATTCTCTGCTTAAATAAAGCCTTGTAATCTGTGCTACTTGTAATTCCTTTGTTTAATCCAGCAACAAAATTACATGTTAAGTCATTCTCACTTTCCATTTGGCAGCACCCCCCGTCTGGTCCGGCTGACGTGATAACAGACCAGCTCCTGATTGGTCGCCATCACTGACTGGTACCAGTGCCTCTGCAGTTCACCTGTCCACAGCCATCACCGTTCACACCTTCTACCTGGTGACCTACATGCACTCTCATCTCGCTGCCCACCTGCCTTCTACACCATTAATAATAAGTAGGGTTGGACCTGTGTATTACTTGTCCCATTATACCTAATCATTTTCTCGCTTTCTACTTGGCAGCACCATCGACGGCCTTTGCTGGTTCCTGCCCTGGGCTTCCCTCACCATCTGGTCCAGCTGATGTCGTGAGACGCCAGTTCCTGATTGTTTGCCATCAATGACTGGTACCAGTGCCTCTGCAGTTCACCTATCCACAGCCATTACCCTTCAATACCTCGCTAACCGGCGACTTGCATGGTTTCCTTTACCAGATCAAAAAATCACTTTTGCCGGATAAAAAGGTTTCTCGCTTTCCACTTGGCAGCATTATCGACGGCATCTGCTAGTTCCTGCCCTGGGCTTCCCTCACCATCTGGTCGAGCTGATGCCATGACAGACCAGCAGTACCAGCTCCTTATTGTTCGCCATCACTGACTGACTGGTACCAGCGCCTCTGCAGTTCACCTGTCAACAGCCAGGCAGCAAATGGAATCTGGTGACCTACATACTCATTTCGTTGCCAACCTGGCTTCTACACCGTTTATAATAAGGTTTGGACCCGTCTTCCTTGTCCCATTGCGCCTAATCGTTTGTACTGATAATCAAAATGCCATTCCTGTCAGATACAAATGGCATTCCTTTCCTGGACCAAAATGACTTCCCTTTGCCAGGTTAAACATTGTCTTACTTTCCACTTGGCAGCATCATCCGCGGCCTCCAATGGTTCTTGCACTGAGCTTCTCTCAGTTCCTGATCGGGTGCCATCACTGACTGGTACCAGTGCCTCTGCAGTTCACCTGTCCACAGCCATCACCATTCACTCTCTGGTGACCTACATGGACTCTCATCACGATGCTCACCTGTCTTCTACACCATTTATAATAACTTTGTAAATAACAAATAAACAAAATGTCAATTCTATGCCACATCAAAATGTCTTTCCTTTGCCAGATAACGCGTTCTTTCTACTTGGCAGAATCATCCGCGGCCTCCACTGGTTCTCGCTCCGGGCTTCCCTCAGCATCTGGCTCGGCTGACCCCATGACAGACCAACTCCTGATTGTTCGCCATCACTGACTAGTACCAGCACCTCTGCAGTTCACTTGCCCTCAGCCGTCACCCATCACTATCTGGCTAGGCGGCGACATACAGATTCCTTTGCCAGATCAAAATGTCTTTACTTTGCTGGATTAAAAGGTTTCTCGCTTTCCACTTGGCAGCATCATCTGCGGCCTCTACTGGTTCCTGCTATGGGCTTCCCTCACCGTCTGGTCCAGCTGACGATATGATAGACCAGTTCCTGATTGTTCACCATCACTGACTGGTACCAGCGCCTTTGCAGTTCACCTGTCCAAAGCCGTCACCATTCACTCCCTGGCTAGCCTGCGTCGTATATGGACTATCGTCATGCCCCCCCCCCTGGCTTGGCTGGCTTCTCCACTACTAACAATAGGTAGGGTTGGACATGTGTCTTACTTGTCCCATTGTGCCTAATCATTTGTACTTTGTAAATAAGAAATAAAAGTCACATACATAACAAACAAAATGTCTGTCCTTTGCCGGATCAAACATTTTCTTTCCTCTTGGCAGAATCATCAGTGGTTCATCACTGGCCTCCAATGGTTCCCGCGCTGGGCTTCTCTCACTGTCTGGTCCGGCTGATGCCATGATAGACCAGCTCCTGATCGGTTGCCATCACTGACTGGTACAGCGCCTTTGCAGTTCACCTGTCCAAAGCCGTCACCCTTCACTCCCTGGCTAGCCGGCGACGTACATGGACTCTCATCACGCCGCCCACCTGTCTTCTACACCATTTATAAAAAGTAGCGTTGGACCTGTCTTACTAGGTAAATTAGACCTAATTGTGCTTGCTTTGTAAATGAAAAAATAAACCCACGTGACTAATGTATTGTATGTGAATATTATGAACATTTTGCAATAAAAATTGAAAACCTAGTTCGGTATGATGCGTTGTTACTACTCAACAACTATTGCTCTGTACCAGCGTAGTACTCCCATTGGTTTAATCCACAAGCTGAATCAAAAAATAATTATAGGAAACCATAAATCCCACTAACTCCCGTGAGAACAGCCACATCCAGTATTATATGATTTTGATTCTTAGAAAAGTGATTAAGCAAAATAAGATTTTTAATTTCAATTGAATATTTTGGACAACTATCCACGGTAACATGTATTCTTTGAAACTGGAAAGCGCTAATTAAGCCCATTCTAATGGTATATTTGGTTATATCCCTTATTTGTTCAATATGCCTTGATAAACTGAGACTGCTTGAAAACCCAGTGGTAGTTCCTACCCTAAACTATGAAAGCATCCGCCGTCAAGTTCTGGAAAGAAGTCAAATTGATAGACAATAGTAAAACGCCACTTTCCCCACAAATATTGAGGGTGAGAAGATCGCCGAGCTCTGGACAAATAATTATAAGGAGTTATCAACATTACTGCATACAGTTAAATAAGTGTTACATTTAATGTCGAAATTTGTAATGATATAGATGTTAGTGCTAAGGAAATCAGGGATGCCATATTAACTTGATAGTAAAAAGTCTTGTGGCGCTCACAATATTTATGCAGAGTCTCTGAAATATGCCAGCTCGAGTTTTTTTTTCCATGTTAGCTATGTGCCTCACAGGCTTTTCTCCTTCATGGAACTCTGCCTGATACTATGATCTGTTATTCTTGTACCAGTAATTAAGGACAAAATGGGAAGGATTAACAGTAAGGATAACTATAGACCTATAGCACTTGCTAGTATTTTGTCAAACATATTTGATAATGTACTGCGAGATTGACTGGAGTAGTACTTAAAAACAAATGATAATCAATATCGCTTCAAGTGAAAGCATGGGACAGATGTGCATTTATGCTCTTAAGGAGATACTTTTATGTTTTTGTGGGTTTTTGTTGTATGCCTCTAAGGCATTTGATAGAGTAAGTCATGCAAAAGTGTTTGAAAAACTAGTCTCATCAGGATATTATTATTTTGGTATTCGCACCAATCAATGGTAATCAGGTGGGGTGATGCCATGTCAGAACCCTTCCAAGTCAGTAATGGTGTATGTCAAGGAGGGATATTGGCCCCCCCCTATTTATTTAATATTTATATGGATGACTGGTCGAAAATGTTAAATCAGTGTAAAACTGGATGTATTAATGGATTATTACTTCTAAATCATCTTATGTATGCCGATGACTTGGTAATATTCTCAGCATATAGTAGTGGACTGCAAATATTACTGAATATATGCTTTGAATATGTTATAGAAGCTGATATCAAGTACAATGCTATTAAAAGAATGGTAATGAACATTCGATCAAAATATGACAAGGATACTGTATTTCCTGATTTTATGTTAACTGGTGCTCCCCTGTTAATCTCTACTGAAGTCAAGAACTCGGAACACTTTATGACTGATGACTTTAGAGATGAGAAGGATATTAATAGCCAGTGTCACATGCTCAGGGAAAAATGCTCATCAGAAAACTTCATGTGTACAGCTGATGTCAAGATAAATTTATTTAGAACTTTCTGTACTCCCTTGTATATGATCCAGATTTGGTGGAACTATAGAATGTATAGCATTAGAAAACTGAATGTAGCATTTCATGACATTATGAGGTTATCACTGTCTACCAAGGTATCACAGTGCTAATCATATGTTTGCCAATATTGATGTGCCAGCCTTCCAGGCTCTTATCAGGAATCTAATATTCAAATTTATTACTAGGCTTGACAAGTCAGAAAATGGTATAATACAGGGACTTGTAAAAATAGAGACTTGTAAAAATAGAAGATTTATGTCTGCCATATGGAGGCATTGGTATAAACTCTTGTATGTAGACTAACATTTTGATATTGGTTAGTATGGTAGTATTCATACTATTACTTATATCCTATTCACATTAATTTTTATATCTACCTACTATGGACAAAATTATGTAACTACCATAATCCTGAGTCTGAAATAAAGAATTGAATTGAAATATATTCGCCGTGAATATGGCCTATGCTGCCGACACGGCGTAAAGCAACCACCAATCAATCAATCTTCCATTTATAAAGATATGGCGCCCACCTTTTAAAACGGAATAGCCCATAGATTACAATCTGCTTGCATGTTCTGTGTATTGGTATCTTTGTTACACTGACTTGTGACAGTGTACACTCATGGTGACTTTATAGTACTTGCCGTAAACCAGTCCTTAAAGCTGAGCACCAGCCTAGGTGGTGACAAGTATCAATTTTGTAAGTCACTGCTTTGACTCGGCTGGAGTTCGAACTCACGACCTTTCCGCACAGGAACACCAGCCAGCACTCTTACCGATTCAACAATCACATCCGGTAACAGACATCTTATATCATCTAGCCCTTAGAGAACACAATCCGATGGTTTTGAGTTTCTGACATTTTCTGAGATAAATACATGAGGTTGATCGTTATAATGTACCTTACTTTAGCTTGAAGTAACTTTTTAAAATGTTAAAAGGCTAACTTTTGAGATTTAAAGCGGAACCATACAAAATTAATTTTGGCAAGCATTATAAAACGCTGATATCATTCTGCAGTAACAGGTTCTATTCGATTATCTCAGTATTCCCTTTTGTGTGCTGACAAATTTGTAATAAGTGGACCAGTGTCTAAAACCCCCATCACACCAAACTAGTTCTCACTACGTTCTTGTACGTTGCTGAATGGGCTCAAGCTGTGTGCGAACGGAATGGATGTTGTAGCAACTTTTTTGCCTTTTTACAAAAGGAATGGACGGGCTAGAACGGAATGCTGCTCCAGAATGTTGAGCATGCCCAAAATTGTCTTACAGCCACATTCTACCCCGACCACACCCCGTTTTAGAATGGGGTCGGATTTTTTTAGAACTACTTTGTTGTAATGGGGGTGTAAGTTAGATATGTATAATAACATGTAGATAATTGCTTTGATTTAGAAAATTTGATGTTTCATCGCACTATACAACTTCAAACACGGCTCCTTCCAATCAATAAATGGTCATTGAGATTCTAGACAATGCATTGTGGTTGTGGCGTTAGTTGCAAGTCTGCCCTTCTCTGATCCATGACTCCATTGTAGTTCACGTCAGCAAGTAAAGCTTCACATTTTTTCATTCACTTCTGCAAAGGGCAGAAATCGGTTATTATTGCGCTATTAGTCATAACACACGGAGAAATAAAGCATTGAGGGCAATTTTCTAAAGCACATTCAAAATGGTGTTTACATTTGTGAAAATGTTTGCTTTTGTGTGTGTGCATAAGTGAATATGTGAGTGTGTGGAGTGAGTGTGCATGTGGAGTGAGTGTGTGTGTAGTGTATATGTACATGGGTGGAGGGTGTGGAGTGTTTGTGTAAATGTGGGGGGGGGAATGCGAGTGTGTGTAACTGTGTTTCTTTGTTTGTTGGAGCGGTACGTCCTGGCAACATCTAAGGTCATATCAGAACGGGGGAGACAGGGCCGTAGCAAGCGGGGTAAACGGGGTGTACATGCCCCCCCCCCCCACCCCGTCCTTAGGTATCTTCCCGAGAAGAGCTGGAGATGGCATCTGAGAGCTTTTACATTTGAACATGTCCTGCGGGGAAAGCACCCAGGCCCCTCTGCCCTAGATACTTACACCTTCAGAACTCAATCCACCAAAAACACAAATACCTAGCTACGGGCCTGCTGGACGTGGATAAAAAAGGTGGTGAGTGACAAACAATAAACGCTCTCATTGCTTTGAGTAAAGTTGTCAATGAATTATGCAAATGATGCACATTCCCTATCAAATGGAGGCTGGACGGTTTGTTTGTTGGAGTTTGACATCCTGGTAACATCTAAGGTTATATCAGGATGGGTACTGAATTATGGCAGTGCACACCTTGGGCAAACTTTATAGTGCTGACCCACTGGGATAGCCGGCCAGTGGCACCAGGACCCAATTTCCTACTCAGTCACATAATTCTGACACTTAGCTAATCGGTCCTTGTCATATGCTAGTAATACAGAGGGCCAGGTGGCGACCAGTATCAATTTTGTAAGTAATTGGTTTGACTCGGTCAAGGCTCAAACCCATAAACTCCCGCATGGGAAGCAAGGAGCGCTCTTACTGATTCAGCCATCCCGTCTGGTCACGTGACTAAGGGCCATCACGGAGGGTGTAATATTTATTTGGATGGATGACTGCTTATGACTGCAGTTCAATGTGAGGGATTGTATTGTTGCTGGTCTAGGGACATTGATAGAATGCTGAGGATTTGATTGATTGATTGATTGACTGACGGGTTATGGTTGGTACACTTATCGCCAGCAAAGGCCACATTCAAAGCAAAAAGTTAGCAGAATGCCTTCTCTCATTTCGAATTTTTGAATAAGAATATATATCCACCATACTTAAATGTTAATAAAAAAAATATCCTTACACTTCTGAAATGGTCAAATATATGTCAAATCACGCTGGAATTTATTTCCTATAAGATGTGGATAAAATTACATGAGGCCATATGATTGCGGTCCTCCCCAACAATTCTAGGAGAGGAGGTGCAGACACGAAATGAAATTGTGGTTATGGCTACGACTATGGCTATGGCTATGCATATGGATATGGCAGGATTCAAATAAGGGGATACGAAGACCGTGTGGGTAAGGTTTATTACAGACAAAAAGTTACACTGAAAGTACAACAGGGTAACCAGTCGACGGCGTCGATGTCGAGGGGAGACTCTTCCTTGATCGCTGGAACCTCAGAGGCCGCCAGAGCCGACCCCTACGCAGTAATCCTTCAAAAAGAGGGTGGTTGGGTGTGGTAAATTGTTCGCGTTTCAATGGTCAAGCGAGGCTGAATGGCATTGTAGGGGGAGAGGTTTGTGGATCAGTGATGTTTGTCTCCCCTGCTAGGATTCTGGTGGGTACCCGGCTTCCCCCATTGAATCAACCAGAATTCGGAAATTTTGTAGAATATGTTCAGTGACGTACATTGGTATAATCATTTCCATTACTATCTGGATTGGGTGATAGAAGCTAGATTATGAAAATCCTCAAGAATAATCTAATCTTGTCGCTAGCACTATGATATGATAAAGGTCTGTACGGACACTCCTGTGTTTGTCTTTCTTTGCTTTCAGTTCGGAGGTTCGAGTAAGCAGAACCACCCTCAACAAAGTCAAATTACCATGCACCACTCACAACACCTGCACTGTAATGATCAGTCTGGTTTTATTTCATGTAGGGCTTCAAATATCTCAAAAGGTAGGCATTTAAAATAAAATTCACTTCAAACTAGAATAAGGTAGATTATAACGAGCAACCTAATATATTTATCTCAGAAAATGAAAAAAAATCAAATCCATCGGACCTTGCAACTTTAAATAACTTTTGCATGAACTACAGTGACTGGTGATGTACATTATACAGCAGGAGCCACTCACTTAATTCTACCGGATCGGTGATGTAACTAATAAAGCACTGATCAAACTTAGATTATATAGACTATCAATGCCAACAGTAAGATGGCAGGAAGACCAGTGCTCCGGCGCTGACAAATGTCATATTCAGATGAATAAATACTTTACCCCTCCCCCCCTCCCAAAAAAGTAAATGGATGAATTCACAAAAAAAGTAACTGGATGAATTCAGAATGTTGTGCAGGCGTCTATGCATTACAATGCGTTGAGTCAGCAGGCAGAACAATTGCTCTGAAGGATCAGTGCAGAACTCCACATGCATGACACACACACATGTGTCAGGTTTCAACATGGGTGAATATGGATGAAGGACACTGAGACCCCACAGTTAATTAGGAGAGACGGTGAGACGTAAACAATGTTCTCGTTGTTACACCCCTTGATTAAAGTTGCACTGTCAGGTAGTTTTGAGTTTCTGTTATATTTGTTAAAGATTAACATATGAGGAGTTCAGGAGCAAAACCTCATGAATACCAATCAAAGAATTGAGATAAACATTGGAATCAAATATTACAATACTTAATTTTGTTGTGTATATATATTTTTGTTGTTGTTCATTGGTCCGTAATCATTTCATCACAAGAGTGGAATTTGTGAGCATTAAAATTACCTTCAGATACAAATCTTTTATTTTTATTAACTTTTTTGATTGGCGTTTCCGGGATTTTGCACCTGAACTCTTCATATCAGGTTGATTAGTACTTTAGTTTGAAGTACATTTTAAATGGCTATTTCGGAGATATTTGAAGTGTAAACATGCCAAAATAGTTTTGGCGTGTTTGTCAAAACTCTGTCGCCATAGGTTTCAGCAATAACAGGTTCAGTTGAATTGTTGTAGTATTCCGTTCTATGCAGGAACCAAATTTTCTTATTCAAGAAATAGTCTAGGATGTGGGACTAAAGATTGAATGTGTGTGTCTCAAAGAAATCGGACACTAATCGTTGATGGTTTTTCTGGATAAGTATGGGAGGTAGCCTTTCAGAAGAAAAAAACATCAATCAGTTTTAGGGATAATTTTGGTAGCCAGTTGATGGGGACGTTTTTGGGTTTGCTTCTAAACGATTACATGTCATACCTATTTCTAAAAAAAAACACATTTGTGTTTTAATGTCTTCCAGCTAAATCCACACTGGGGGTAGACTAATAGTTTACTCAAAACTTGTATTTGTTTGTTTGTTTAACGACCCCCCCAGCCCAAAAAGTAAGCATCGGCTATTGGGTTGAACATATATCTGAGTAAATAAAATTACATTTCAAACAGGTAAAATAGAGCACAGAAATGTGTGCCAAAAGAGCATACAACTGGGATAAAATCACAAATGGTATATGATGAATAAAATCAACAGCAAAAGACTTTTCAAGTTGTTCAAATCGAAAATTAATTTGGGTAAAAACTAGTATGAGAGGCCGATGTCGGCCGTCCCAGTCTTGTAGTCCTGCAGACACACACACACAGATGGAGGCCAAGACCATGTACGCTTCAAACGGTTTATTAGATCCGATCCACTCACCATGGCGTCCACAGTCAAGTGACCCGCCCCTAACTTGCTAGGTCCCACATCGCCTCGAAAGGTGGGTGGGGAGTGTGCTAGCCACACGCAGTAGACGGCAGTCCAGTCAGGATACTGCCCGGTGGCTAGTCTGCCACCACCTAGATAAAAGATTCACCCCGTACTTCCAGTACAGGGGTGAAGACCAGCCTTATATAAAAACGGTCGAAAAATCGGGCTAATGAATTGAGTCTTCATGAGAGCTTAATTTCACAATCTGAGAAGCAATGTTTATTCTTTGTATATGTCTTCATGTTTACCCGCTACTTTTGAGTTGGAAAATATAATAAAACATATACTTTAATGCACTTTAAAAGTGAAATCGATGGAGTTCTCTGGCCACCATCTTGTCTTTTTGCATTCTCTCCCATTTCACCAACTCTGTGCTGATATAAGTAACCATTTGACACTGGTGCTAGGCATTCTACTTGTTGTTTCATACTAACACTGTTTTCGCCCATATTTAGACTACCTTGTCGTTCACCCGTGTACTACAAGTATCGGGTGAATCTTTTATCTAGCCACCACCTAGCGCAGTCAACTGCTATTAACTGCGTAGGTGTGCAGCCTAGTCTCTGCCACCACCGCGTGGTAGTGGAGCTCATGTACAGACTACTTACTACACTAGTTTCCCTAAAGAAATTAATAATGAGTTGCGGATGGAATCAGAATGACTGCATCACACCCTCATTTCCAAATACTTCATCTCGCCGTGGTTGTCTACTCGAAACTATCCAACACAACTTTGCAGATTCCCCTACTCACTTCAGGTATATTAACACCCTACTGCAGTGTTCTGTCGAGCTGGGAAGTGCTGTCAGCTTGCCGCTGGTGGCGCAGGTATGGACGTAACAGAGAAAAATGGCCTGGTGCTAGAAAAGCTTTGAGTGGCTTCTGTAATTGTGCATGTTATTCGTAACATGTATAATTTACGGGGCGGAGATCACACAAATGAAAAGATACTGGTGGTGCCACCTACCCTTAACTACTGAACTAACCATGGCCGCCGGTGATCCGCGTGCCGCCGATCCGCGTGCCGCCTGGAGGATCATGGCTGAACTAACCCACCAGCCACGCCCAGGGCTGCCCACCCGAACTGACTTTTAAAATTCCGCCAAACGGTCACGTGACCAACCTCCTCCAGGTTCAAACCATCACACCCAATCCAGCCACCATCAATGGAACAACTACCCAAACTTCACAACACATAATGCGAGTGCAAAATGCCCAATGCACAAAAAACAGCAAAAGGCAGCACGCAAAAATGACACACCCAAACGAAGAGGTAGACCGAGAGCTACTCAACCCGAACCTGAGCTGGAGGATAAGAATAACAGTGACACATCACCGGAACGGCCACCCAAAAGGAGAGCGCTCCCGGCTACACCCGCGCCGGCACCATCAACATCCGAACAGGCTAACACTACCGACATATTGTATGAGCAGTCAAGTCAGCATAACTCGGCCATAGGATCTCAGATGTCCACAATAAGGTCGAACTAGCAGGCAGGATGGAGGCATTCACCCAGAAGTTACGCAGCAGGGAAATATGTGCCAAATGATGACGCTACCCTGTCGGAGGAGTCTGACAGTGACAGTGATGGTGCAGGTGCGCCGCTGCCGGAGCCACCCACCAAACGAGACGCTGCCTGTATGAGCAAGGACTTTGCCGTCCCAAGGTCGGCACCAGCAACCAGGAATAAATTATGAAAAAAGAAGGCAGATAAAAGGAGTGCCGCATCTGACGAAAGACAATACCGAGACCTCTACAACTCCACTCCAGTGCCAGGAGGAAGCCACGCACGCTACCATGCCGGTCGCAACCACGACCATGTGGACGATGATGACGGCCTGGACAACATCCCCCAACTACTAGTAGCAGCTGGCACAGGACTAGGAAAAAGAGGAATACACACTACACAGCCTACGAAGGGGAGGGGCCAAGCCTGCAGCTCGATCCCTGAGATCATGCGGCTGGGCTCCTGGACCTCGGCAGCGGTCGACAACTATGTGTCTAGGGACCTCCTGGCGGCTGGGACTCGACCCCTCCCAAAGTTGATTGAGGGTTCGAGACCCGACCACCAATTGATCAATTGAACTTACTGACATTGTGATCTGAACTAACCATTGTGGATTTGAACATAATGATCCTTCTCTGCTCCTGAATAAAGATTAACCACTATAATTTCTCTGCACAGTAAATCACAGTAAGTCACAGTACGTCACAGTAAGTCACAGTAAGTCACAGTAAGTCACAGTAAGTCACCGTAAGTCATAGTAAGTCACAGTAAGTCACAGTAAGTCACAGTAAGTCACAGTGATATTAATCAGATTAAGAGTAAGTCAGAGTAAGTCAATGCAAGTCAAAGACTAGGCAAATCAATGCAAGCGAGAGTGAGCGAAAGTGAGCGAATGTGAGCGAGAGAGAACGATTGTGAGCGAGAGAGAACGAGACAAGGCGAGTGAGCGAGACGGATTGGAAGTAACACTAATAGAAGTCAGAGGAATTCAGAGGAAGTGACGGGAAGTAACAGGAAGTAAAATGAGTAAGTAATAGCGAGCAACAGTGAGTAACAGTGAGCAGCAGCGAATAACCGTGAGTAACACCGAGTAGCAGTGAGTAACAGCAAGTAAAAGCAAGCAACAGAAAATAAGAACAACTAAGAACAAGTAAGGGGAAAGACATCGAAATAAATCCAAATAAATGAAAATCAAAGAAAATAACTGAAAACGAAGGGAAATGATGACGGAAATAAGGAGAAACAAGAACTGGATACAGAAAAACTGCCCTCAAGAAGCAATTTCGCCAGTCTTGTAATGGATCGCTCACTAATACCTGATTTACAATGAATACTGAATACAGATGCTACATCAATGTTCGGAGTTCTATCCCCTCCGGTTCTCCAATAATCCTATCTGTTCCAGGCTTATGGTTGTTTCTCAGAAAGCTGCTTGAGATTATATAACTTATAAGTTGAAAGATATAGATAGATAATATGCTGCTACATTACTAGATTAATGGAAATTGAATTAAAACACGATTGCCGAATGAGTTGAGCGCCAGCCTCGAGTGTCGGTAGGTCATGGGATCTAAACCACGGGTTCCAACCCTGGCCGAGTCAAACCAATGACCTAAAACTTGATAGTTTTCACTACCTAGGCTAGTGCTCAGCATTACTGGGATAGGACAAGGAGCAGAGGAATGAGGAAGACAAATTGTCTGGTAATGAAATGACCCCGGCTTCAACGAATAATATACAAACAAAAATTAAGTTGAAGGAGTGCTTGGGACGTTCATGGGTGGTCCCCCTTTCGTTTATATAACCTGAAATGTTACCAGGACGTAAAACCCCAACAAACAAACAAAACTCCACCTGCTGCATTAGCTATCTAACGGTCCTTCCCTATTTCGGATCGACCTTGGATAGCCAAACCCAACACAAAACAAACTCAAACATCTACAAGCCCAGAACACACTTAACTGCCAACAGCTACCTTGCAGTCTTTCCAGATTTCGGATCGACCTAGGATAGCCAATCCCAACACAAAACAAGCTCAAACATCTACAGATACTACATAATCACCATGTACCTGCTACTGTGTGAGAAACGAAAACATCTTCTTTTTTTCTTTTTTGGTTCAAATTTGTATTCCAGTTCAATAATATCTTTTTTCAGCACCGAGGTGCTGGTCTTCCGGCCTTAACAATTATAGTGCATATGAACTATTTATGGATGAGATGATGCGATGGTATGAACAATATAGACAATAGTAGGTTAAAATGAGGCATTACAAATATAGTGGGGATCTTATTTTGCACATGTAGACTGGAGAATAGCCATTTACCTTTAGACTATATCAGTGATTTGATGATCATACCTGTGAGGAGACATTAATATAATGGGCATGACTTGCTGATACAGGTAGTCATGGATTTTGGATTATGCAAATAATGGTTGCACGACTCATTTAAATTGTCTTGGGTCAACTATAGCTTTGTCAGTAGTATATGTTTTATTGGTTTAGTCAGGTGTTATAGGCTGGTGGGTATACTTTGGTATTCGTTATTTCTTTTACTCTTTTTGCCAGGGGGGATTTCAGAGAGGGAGAGGGAAGGGAGTGGTTTGGGACGATGTAATAAAATATAAATAAGTGTACAAAATGATGACGTTCAATGGCATGTAAATATCCACAGCATATTTTTTACAGGGGGCCAATAATGGAATTGGTTTCTTTCAAAGTTTTGCTTTGACTTTGAGTAGGAAGAATAAGCGGTAAAATATCGAACACATCCAAAATGCGATCGGAATAGAGAAGTTGTGGCGGTTTAACAGGAAAAAAAACTAGGCACCATTGAAAAACATATTGACCGAAGGAAAAAAAACTAAGAATGAGCATTGTATATTTGACCTATTTGTGAGAATGTTTAAACATTCACACACCGAAAAGAAGACAGAAAAAACCCAACCATCTTTTGTTTCTTGTTTTTCCCCCGTAATTACATGTGATTATTATACATCTTTTGTCAGTGCCTTAGCACTGACAAAAGATGTAAGTACAACCGTGTAAGTACAACCGTGTATTTTGTTTTTGTTTGTTGGGGGTACATTCATTTTATTCATGTATATCTTTTGTCAGTGTCGTGGTTCTCGTCTTCCGACCGTAAGTGTTACAGGTATCTACGTATTTACAAAACCCCTTTTTTTTACAGGTTAATAAAGCAGATGTACTCATAGAAACAGCAGCTAGAGAAAGAAGGCCAATTATGCGTAACTTAAATTTCTGCTGGTTAATAAATAAATAACTTAATTAATTCACAGAGGCGGAGACAAAAGTAGTATATAATGGTTCTTTATTCAATCAGATTCATGTACGGTTAAATTCAGGAAAGGTCAAATTTTGGTGCTAGTCTGGATGTTGGTTCATTCCCTTGGGAGCTCTGTGGCGGAGTGGTTAGAGTGTCTGACTTTTTTCTAGGTCAGACTCCTAATCTGAAGGTTGGAGGTTCGATTCCCCATGCCCCCACCTCTGCCCATTTGGATTTCCACCGCTGTGGATAACTTACAGCGCCATCAAAGGCCAGTTGCTCTCATACCATGTCTATGTGGTGTGGGAGGTTAAAAATCCCTTGGGTCGGTTAAAGTGTAGGCTCGGGCTTTCTATCGACAAACTCTCAAATGGTGAAAACAAGTCTATTCAGGCTTATCCATAATAGGCAGTATAAATCTTAAAGAGATGGTGGTTGGGCCAGAACCAAACCCTCAAGCCTTTCGTCCTGTTCATTAGAGGTGTGGGTGGGTGGGTGAAGAATGGTGGTGGAGTTGTCCGGTCGGCAGCCAGAGGAGTTGTATGGCCGTGGAGGCAATTGGGTTCGAATCTGGTCACGTGATGTTTTTGCCGGGAGTTTCAAGTCTGGCTCCTCCTGGAACCGGGCGGCGTAGTTCCACCGGAGTAGGGGGCCGGGTTAGTTTGTTCATATTATGGTAGGTGGAGTCTGGTTGGCGCATCATTTTGAGCCCCCCTGCCTCCACCCCGTGAATTAAACATGTTACGTTAACATGCATAATTACTGGTGGTGGGGGTGATGTTGCTATCGATGTGGCGACAACTGAATTACAAGTATTTCCACCGCATAAAATGGGACATAACTCAGATATGCGCATTGTTCCATATATATATTACCTGGATGAAATGACAAGGCAGAGGGGAGAAACAATTGCTGTGTCAGCCTTAAAAAGGGAAAGCGCACTCCATCAGAATGAGCGCATAGGAAACTAGCAAGCTAGCAACTAAAAAAGCATCATTCATCTGGAGTTAGCGGAGCATATAAGGCAGACCACTTGCTCTAATCGGATTCGGGGCATGATATATGTAGCCAGATATAATTTTGACGGAGACTGGTAGAAGAGTAGGTTAACACTTATTGAGGCAGACACACCCAGATTGGGTGGTTGGTTGTTAGAGTTTTACATCCTGGCAACATCTATGGGCATATCAGGAAGGGTAGCAACTTGTGACAATATGCACTCATGGTGACTTTATAGTGCTGCCCCATTTGGAAATCAGGCCGCTAGCACCATGACCTGATATCCCACTCAGTCACATTATCCTTACACTGAGCTAACCAGTCCTTGCCCTATTCTAATAATGCCGAGCACCAGGCTAGGATTAGGAAGCGACAGGTATCAATTTTATAAGTCATTGGTTTGACTCGACTGGCAATATTGTACTCCCAATCTTCTGCAGGCGAGGCCTGCGCTCTACCGATTCGGCCACCGCGCTCTACCGATTCGGCGCCACCAGTCTTTTTGGCAGAGTCAGAGCGGGGAAGTCGAGGACTGTGCATGGGAGGTTTAGTCTACTTCCGGTATTTATAACTGCATAATTCTTATACTGCACATTTTTCAGTTGGCTGCGTACAGTGACGGCGGATGGCAATCGTCAGTTAGTTATGTTGTGTCCCGGTGGGGGCGCCACCAGAACACAACGCGCAGAGTCAGGTACATTTGGTATATGCGAATACACTCGGAGTAATAGAGGTTTGCTGGTTTGTTTGCTGGAGCTGTTATGTACCAACAACATATAAGGTTCTATCATGGTGGGTATGGAGTTATTTAGATTATATAAGAACAATAATAACAAATTACCAAAGAAGCGACCTTGCCTGGCAGGTTTTACACAACTGCGGTTGTCAATGAAGACATGCCATGCTAAATAGGCATGCCATGCTATATAGACATGCCATGCTATGTAGACATGCGAGGCACTAATAAACCGCCACAATCGGGAACAACTTGATAACGTGATATAGCATGCAATATGGCACACTCCGTACTTCTATATAGAGAATTAAACACGAAGAATACGAAGAAATAAACAAACAAACCAGTCAGTCTAGAGTCAATCCAGTCTCAAATAACCTTGATTATGAAGAATTAAAATAAGTCAGTCTGGTCTAAACCAAAACCACATCTATAAACATTTTTTAAAGCACCAAGTCAGTCTAGTGTTAACCAAACTTCTAATTAACAAATTATTGTCGACACAACACACATAACATTTAATTAAAGCAGCATAGTCCGAGAAAAACAACCAATTTTCAAAAACGAACAATTATCTCAATTTGATTCTACATATCTAACTTAGATACTGGTGCAAGTATGAAGCATTTGTCGCCTAAAGTAAGGTAGATTATAATGATGGGCCTAATATATTTATCTCAGAAAATAACCGCAACTCAACGACCCCTTTCCCTCATACCCCATGTGTACCCTATGAACCACCGAGGAAATGTTGAAACTACTGATCATCCCTTATGGCCCAGTTAGACCTTACCGCTCTGAGTACCGGACACCACCAGGCAAAGAATTGTCTAGTCCGGTTGTGTTCGGTGTCGATCTGTTGCAACGGCCACCGGACGAAACGGACGCTAAACGGATGCTAAACGGACAAGAAACGTACATTAACGAATAGTCAACTGACGAGAACCTGACGGCAACCGAATGTCAAACGGACGGACCGGACACCAACCGGACACCAACCGGACACCTACTGGACACCTACCGGACTGTTCATGGACGCGCCAAAAACCGACGGACCGAATTCCCGCAGCACCATCAACGGACTCTTCAGGATACAAAACGGACACCGAACGGTTGAGTAACGGACATGAAACAGACCAAACGGACTTAAAACGGACATCAACCGTACACTTGAGTCCGGTGGTGTCCGGTACAAGTGTTGTGCCGCCATACACCACCGGACACCACCAGACAGATAACGGACACGCCAAATGCCAACCTTATATAAACCGTACATTGCCATATTTCACTGGACAGTGTCCGTTTTCTATACGGTTCCTCAATCCGGTGAGGTCTGACTGGGGCTTAACACTGGGAAATAGGGTCATAGTGCTGGTGGTCTAGTCTCCCAGTAGGACAGCACTATACATTTGCCATCAGTGTGCACTGTCACACGTCGGTACCCATTCTGACATGACCTTAGATGTTGCCAGGACATAAAACCCCAAACAAACAAACAAAGGAACTCATTGCGAAGACATTGCTACTTTACCGACGTAAGTAGTATGCAGAGAGTTTAAAACAGTCCAGGCTTGACGAAGCCACAACAAAAGATTACCTTGGATGCAATTCTGAAGTGGTCACATTTGTGTCGAATGACAGCAAAATCTAACTCAGAATATACAGCTAAAGTATACAGGAAGCATTCAAAGTGACTTGTGCTTTAAGTTGGTAAACAGGTCTTCCATGATATTAAAACCTTGTTCGGACAAAGCTATGAAATGTACACACTTAATCAGCAGGGATGAAAGTGGTCTCGGGCAAAAAAAGCGGAAATCTGTGGTGAGGTTATCTGTAAATAACGTTATCCTAGTGATTATTACCACCACCAAAGAAGAAAAAATAGATACTATTAATTTTTGCCGTGAATAAGGCCTTTGTTGCCGACAAAGCATTAAAACAGTTTCCCATCTTTTAATAATAATAGTAATAATCACTAGGATAACGTACTATTATTGCAGCAGCATTATTTAAACAAAGATACCACTAGCATTCCGCCGTCATATAACCATGATATGCCGATGCGGCGAATTTCTGCGAAAATGCTGATCTTCTCCCATAAGATTAGCACTGTCAGGCAATCACAGAAAATTCCCAGGAGTCAGGTTTGGTACATTAATCTCCAAGCACTATCCTAGCTCCATTCCACTGATCAATCAGTACAGGCTAACATCAGAGAGTGTTGCTGTCCTTGTTGTGACTGTATTATCGCCCATGCTGCCAATCCCTCTCTCCTCTCTCTGCACTTGCTTTGCGGTTTGATTGGGTTTTATATCCTAGCAATATCTAAGGTCATATAAGAACTGGATTCAAACTGACCAATTACTCTCATATTAAATATCCTTGGCATTTTGTGAAAATAAAAAAATCGCGGAAATCTTTCATCCCTGAATCAGAATGTGTCTGAGTGTCTGTCAGGGGCACTGACACCCAATGCAGTTGAGGTGTGATTCTCCCTTGAGTAAAAATGCACGAGTCAGTAAAGAGCGGCCGATGTTGCATCGAGTGAGGACTTCTTGGGGCTGGCAAAACCTGGCATGGTGCTGTGGATGTTTGTTGGCTGGCATGATGCCACGGTACTTATTGCTTTGATGTTGCACGTTGGACATATAGTGTAGATGATAATTGTTCTGTATTTTGAATAGTTTGATGAAAACCTCAAATTTTCAAAACCAAAACAATTGTCTAATTTTGATTCTACATATCCAACTTAGATGCTGGCGTACTTATTAAACATTTGTCACCATATAGAAGAGAATACTTAGGCAATTTTATAGAACCTGTTACTACAGAAGCCTATAGTCTCCCTGAGAGTTTTGAGGTGCTTGCCAACATTTATGCTGCATGGTTGCACTTCAAATATCTCAAGAGTTAGCCATTTAAAATTAAAGTTACTTTAAACAAAAGTAAGGTAAATAATACCGATGAACCTAATATATTTATCTCAGAACTTAAAACGTTCGGACTATCCAAGTTTAAGTATTAGCTAAACTTGCTTTGTGTCACACTCTGCCTGCAGCGACATCCAACAATCCGTGTTTGTTTGTTTAACGACCCCCTAGCACAAAAAGTAAACATCGGCTATTGGGGGTGAAACAGTGATTAAACATATCGTACTGTCGTGGGGGTGATGAAAATAGGAAATACTGCGCCTAGAGCGGGACTCGAACCCACATCTCTTTGCATTCCGGGCCAGTGTGCTAACCATTACACCACCTAGGCTCCCTGATATCAACACACTCCCCACGCCTACCTGTCTATGTGGTTACTTGCCTGAGAGGTCAGTGCAGACCACTACACTCGTCCCCCTGGAATTGTAAGTCTTGTAATGCTTACAATTACATACATACAGGCAACGCACTAACACATACATACACAGGGTAGGTTCAACAACCATACAGCGCAAAGCTTGTACAGGATCCTGATCACGGCAACCAGTGTCGTGGGGGTGATGAAAATGGGAAATACTGCGCCTAGAGCGGGACTCGAACCCACATCTCTTTGCATTCCGGGCCAGTGTGCTAACCATTACACCACCTAGGCTCCCTGATATCAACACACTCCCCACGCCTACCTGTCTATGTGGTTACTTGCCTGAGAGGTCAGTGCAGACCACTACAGTACTAAAATATATTTTTTAAATGTTTATTACATTTGATCAAACAGGTCAAATTGAGCATAGCCTTGTATACCAAAAGAGCATACAACCATGGTAAAATCACAAGTGGTATATCATGAATAAAATCAACAGTAAAAGACTTTTCAAGTTAAAAATGGAAAATGAACTTTCGCTAAAAACCAGTTTCTTTATAAAATAAAACAATGTGTTGCGGATGGAATCGGATGGACTCCAACACATCCTCGTTTCCAAATACATCATCTCTAACTGGTTGTAGGTGAGGAAATCTCATCAAAATGTGACGCACTGCCATCCACCAAACAAGGTCCCGAATCGCTCCCCCTGCAAACCCCCCACCCGAACCCACCCCTCCTTCGCATACGCTGGTAATTGAAGGAACGCGAGACAGCTGTACATATAGTGGCATTTATTCTTACTAGTTTAGCTTGTTACATTAAGATTTAAAGGTAGACATTTTGATAAGTTCGAGGATTACAGGCACTTAACCCTATCGATTTATGTCATTAGTTGGGTGGGTGGGACGGCAAATCCACAGGGAGGAGCAGGTCCGATCGATTGAAAAGCTAAGGTCGAAGTGTCTAGGCTTTGCAGTGTGTCATAGGTTTGCTCCGAATTTACAGTAGATGGCGCGTCAATCGGCGACCATTTTGCTAGTTCAGAATGAAGAATATAGGTGGCGCCAAAGTCGCTGATCAATGGAATATACACAGTCTCACGATATCAATTACCCATGTTGAGGACATCATGGACAATGGAAGCTCTACCCGAACCTTGTTAAACACAGGACTTCCGGTTTCGGAACAATCACAGTTAACTATAGCAGGAATAATGTATTCTTACATTGAAGCATCATACTGAGCACACTAATCCAACTTGTGCAGTTGTCCATTCGTTTATTAACTGAATAATGTTCACCAGGCCACATCCACCTTCGGCACAACAGGTGTGTGCAATACTAGAGCCATTTTGGTAAACGAGGATCAATTAGAGACAATGCGACTATTATAGTGTGTGGTGTATTATGTATTGTATAATGTGTTATGTTCATATTATTTAGGGTGGAGTGCCTTGTAGGTGCCTACCACTGCAGGCTGGTTCACACTGTCCTGTCTATGCTATTCCGTCTGCTGCCCCTTTAGCCGCCTGGTTCCCCACCTTTTACCTCCAATCAGATGAATTCACCACCAGAGGTGTCTGCATTTTCCCATTAGGGGAATGGGGGTGGGGTGGGGTGATACTCTACAATGAACCCATGTAACTATATAAATAATAAACCAGAGGGCTTGACTCTCTCTTCTTCTTTACGCATTATACTCTTCCTTTCTATTTGTCTGTATTAATTTCACTATAGCCTGCATACACAACCACAGATTCGAGCTTTAGCCATTTTACACTATGTTATATGTATAATGCTGTAGTGGGCGTTTATACCCCGATGACCAAATGGTTGTTTGTTTGGATTTGAGGCAGTAGCATTAATGGCGACTTCCTAGAGCTACCCCACTGGAAGACCAGGTTGCCAGCAGCATGATCTGATATCCCACTCAGTAACCTTAGCGTGATACTGAGTAAACCAATCCGTGTCCTATCCTATTGGTGTTAGGCGCCAGGATAGGAAGCAACAAGTATTATTTTGATCAATTATATATTTGAATCTGTCAGGATTCGAACTCATGACCTTCCATACTGGAAGCCAGAGGGCGGTCTTTCTAAATAGGCCACCCTGGGATGTCGGCATTGTGTAATGGGATAAGACCAAAACCAATAAACCACCACAACAAAGAAACATAACCCCACCAGAAGAACACCCCTAAATAGAGCCAGTTGTTTACACTCATTTACTATTAGGGTAATGCAAAATAAAAGATACAAGGAACAACAAAAACCCACACAACAGCACCAACACAAAAAGCTTCCCACCCTGCCTTGTTTTCTGAGCTCTCAGTCGCGCGCACGCCCAACATGGCGGCATTCAGGCCTGCTATTTACGCACGCAGCGCGTCCCTCACGCGGCTGCCGCTACTTCTGGTGTGGCGCTGATTGCAGTGTTTGCCCGGGAGGTGGCGCCACGCTCACATTGATCAGACGCTCTTGCTGCCCGAGTAGCTCTACTGTCGGACTTATCCACTTTTTTTTTCTTATTTGTTGGTGGGTTATTTTTTTCGTTGCCTTCTTATCTATTCACCCACTTCTCCAACTGTGCTATTTTTGTCGTCTGCTGTGAGTAAACCGGGTCAGATGAACCCGGCTTAAACACTAGTAGATTTGTTGTAAAATTGTAGTTGACAACCTGACCTCCTTTAACCTTACACATACACACAGACAACCTGACCTCCTTTAACCTTACACATACACACAGACAACCTGACCTCCTTTAACCTCTCACATACCCACAGATAACCTGACCTCCTTTAACCTCATATATACACAGACAAGTGGATCTCCCTTAACCTCACACATTACACACAGACAACCTGACCTCCTTTAACCTCACACATACACACAGACAACCTGACCTCCTTTAACCTCACACATACACACTGACAGAAGGTTTATTTTGCGCGTGTTGTATGTTACTTGTTAGCGAAGCAGCCCCAAAAGAAGAAGCAATCGACCGACCATTGAGATGTGTACTCTTTGACCCCCCGGGTCCAAGAGACCCCCCCCCCCCCCCAACACGCACATACCTCCTGAGCGTCTGTAGCATTGGGTGTGCGCATGCGCTAGCTTACGCTGGTGGGGCACAAAGGATTTGTCCCGGTGCTTTGATGTATACAGAAGCCCTAAGATCTTACTGGATGCACTAGAGAGGGGTAGGGGCAAGGGTAGGGGTAAGTGGGTCCGGTGTAGTGTCGGGTAATGTAGTGGAGGGTGCGGTGGGGTGATGGGTGGTGAGGTGTGGTGTGGTGTGGTGATGTGTGGTGTGATGGGGTGTGGTTTGTTTTTTGCTTTGTTTGTTTGTTGTTGTTTTACGTCCTAGCAACATATAAGGTCATATCAGGATGGGTACCAACTTTTGACAGTGCACACTCATGGCGACTTTATAGTGCTGCCCCACTGGGAGACCAGGCCGCCAGCACCATGACCTGATATCCGACTTATTCACATTGTCCTTACACTGAGCCAACAAGTCCTTCCCCTATCCTAATAATGCTGAGTGCCAGGCTAGGAAGTGAGAAGTATCAATTTTTAAGTCATTGGTTTGACTCGACCAGGGTTCGAACCTATGATCCAATGGTCTACCAACACGGGAGTCGGACGCTCTAACTCATTCGGCCATCCCGTCTGATGGGGTGTGGTGTGGTGGGTGTGGTCATGTGTGGTGAGGGGTGGTTAGGTGAGGTGTGGTGTGGTGAGGTGTGGTGAGGGGTGCTGAGATGTGTTGAGGAGTGGTGATGTGTGGTGAGAGGGTCAGGGGTGGTGAGAGGTTGTGTGGGGTGGTGAGGTGTGGTTAGGGGTGGTGAGATGTGGGGGGTAGGTGTGTTGTGGTGAGGTGTGGTGAGATGTCTTGAAACTGTTGAGGGGTGGTGAGGTGTGCTGAGGGGGTTGTGAAGTGTGGTGAGGTGTGGTGAGGTAGGTGCGGTGTGGGGTGATGAGATGAGGTGATGTGGTGTTGCCATGTGGGATGAGGTGAGGTGTGAGGAAAATGAGCGTTGAGGTGTGTTGAGGTTTGTTAAGATGACCTGAGCTGTAGTGGGCTGAGGTATGGTGAAGGGTGGTGAGATCCGGTGTGGTCTGGTGAGATGTTGGGTTGGTGGGGTGTGGTGAGGTGTGGTGAGGTGTGGTGAGAGGTGGTGAGATGTGGTGTGGTGAGGTGTGGGGTGGGTGAGATGCGGTGAGGTATGGTGAGGTGTTGTGAGAGGTGGTGAGATGTAGTGTGGTGAGGAGTGGTGAGGGGTGGTGAGGGGTGGTGAGGGGTGGTGAGATGCGGTGGGGTGAGATGAGTGGGATGTGGTGAGCTATGGCGTGGAGTGCCATATTGTCTATTCCATACCTCCGCACTCTTCCATACTTCCCCCCCTCTTCCTACTCCTACTCCCTCTTCCATACCTCCCTCTCTTCCCCTCTTGTCCCTCTCTTCACCCATGTGGTCTTACTCCGGACCTCCGAACGACAGTCCCCCACACGCCACTGTTCTTCCTCTTCCTTCTTCCTAATCTCTCGTTTCATCCCCGCAGAACTTCATCCCCGAGGTATATCCGTGTCCCTTCATCTCCCACTATCTTGCATCGTTCTGCGCTGATATCAAGCACATCAAAGTTGGTATACAGGGAACTGCTGATAAAAGATTGCCGTGTGCGCCTGGTAACTCCATTATGTAATGATGATCGCTTCAGACCAACGAATGTCTCGTGGAAGGTGTTGCACCAAATGGGAACACCTCTGAGGAGTGGGACTCGAACCCACATGACATATTCTCGTAATGCCGAGCCACAGGCTAGGTAAGGGGAAGAATCAATTTTGCAAGTCATTGGTTTGACTTGGTTGGCACTGCGCAGCACCGAGCAACTCCGAGCAGCACGAGGCAGCACCGAACAGCACCCATCGGGACTGAGCAGAACCGAGCAACACCGAGCAGCAGTGAGCAACTCAAAAAGCAGATAGATAGCCCCGAACAGCACCCATCGGGACTGACCAGAACCGAGCAACGTCGAGCCACCTACCAACACCCAAGCAGCACAGATCAGCACATAGCAGCACACTAGTAGCACACCCGCAACACCACTGAGCTGCTAGGAGATACCTACACAGGCATATGCATCTAGTAACAGAGCTGTGCACGACGCGGACGCCAAACTCCGTCCCCCTTTCCTCTCTAATGGAGGAAGCCGTGTAAAAAGGACCCACACTGGTTTCAATTCCCCGACCAGTTTTCTCGATGTGGCCTACGTGCCTGCGTGTGCTCCGAGAGTCCTGAGAGCTGGTCCGCCTGGGAGGCGTGTTGGAGAGTGGGTGGGGACGGTGTGAGGGTGGGTGGAAGGGTTCGCTTAGTTAGTGTCGGACTTGGAAGACTTTGTCAGTCGGACATCAGTCAGAGCAGTGAGTTGTGAACCACAGGTGAGGGCTTCAAAGACCCGTCCGTGGAGAGACAGGAAGAGGTGGGGAAGGGAGAAGGGAAGGGGGAGGAGGGGCAGGGGAGGACAGAATGGGGCAGGGGAGGGGAAGGGGAATGGATATAGGGAGCAGTGAGGGGGAAGTTACAGAGGAGTGGGAAGGGGCGCAGGAGGAGGGAAGAAAAGGGAAAGGGGTTGGGGGAAGGACATGGGGCAAAGGGGATGGGGAAAGGGAGGGGAGAAGAATAGGGAGAGGAAAGGGGAGCGAGGGAGGGAGAAGGGTGGGGGGATAAGAGAGGGAGTGGAAGGGGAAGGTCCCCGGGTGATGGAGAGAGGGTGATGGGGAAAGGGAGAGGGAAGGGGAGATGAAATGGGAGAGGGAGGGGGAGGGCGAGGAGCTCCTTTGACATAGATACCATACGCTCAGTGTTCATCGAAAACCTTCTCTTGTCGAATAAACCGTCAAATACTTGTCAAAACCGGGAACCGCTATAACAGTTTGAAGGGCGGGGCGAGGCGGGACGGGGCGGGGCGGGACGAGGCGGGGCGGGACGAGGCGGGGCGGGGCGGGGAGGGGCGGGGCGGGGCGGGGCGGGACAGGGCGGCGCGGGACGGGTCGAGGGTGCGCAGTGTGGAGGGGGTGGATGTGAAGCAGGAGGACCTTGGCCAGGAAGTGGTAGAGGAGGAGGGACCAGTAGGGCGACCATCGGGGATGACCGGCCCTGAAGCCCGTGACAGCCTCCTGAAAAGCCTCCCGGGTCGCGGACACTTGGGGCGTGCTTGGAGAGGTATGTATTAATCAGAAGTATTGGCTTGCGTTATATTTCCAGCAACATCTGGGTCCATACGAAGACCAGTATCGATTTGTGACGGTGCGCGCTCATGGCGGCTTTATAGCGCTGCAACACTGAGGTACCGCTCAGTCATGTCAACCAGTTCGTGCCCTATGCTAGTAGACCTTCACAGTCCAGTTTGAATAAAGGAGATTTCCGGCTTAAGTCAGTGCGTATCTGTGTTGCCCAATGCTACACAGGTGGCGCCACAGTGGCATGCGGCGAATTGTCACGGAGATCTTGATGCATGAAGCACATCAGAGATATTGACAATGCATTGAGGCAAACTCAATGCATTGTCAACGGCAGCGAGCAATCTTCATACAGAAAAAGTGACATATTTCTAAAACCACACAACCTAGAAACAGGTGTATATTAAATTGATATGGTTATGGAGAGTGGGTGGGGACGGTGTGAGGGTGGGTGGAAGGGTTCCCTTAGTTAGGAGTATATTAAATTGATATGGTTATGGTTCTCGATTTCTCTTAATTTTGAATAAAACTAACGTTTTGCACTGCGCGTATTTGCAAACTCAAGGCATTGTCAATGGTCATGAGCAATCTTCATACAGAAAAAGTTAAATATCTCTAAAACCACAACACCTAGAAACAAACTGATTGGAATACACATAGAAAAAATGAATTAAATTGATATGGTTAGGGTCTGGATTTCTATTAATTTTGAATAAAACTGATGTTTTGTCGGTATGCGTAGAGCTGTGTCATAAACTGTTCAACAACCACCACTTGGAGCACCACAGTCGACAGCTGTTACACGGGATAGTATGAGAGTTGCCCCTCTCATCTATACACGCTCTCTGGCAATGGCTAAGTATTGGGAATGTTGCATACTCTTGTTTTGTTTTATAAGCATAACGTGCTACATAGCACATATATAGATATCACTGTTCCGCCTATTAGACAGGTTTGTAAGGGTAGCAACAACGTGGTTCTTACCCATAACTCTGATAACACTTAAATAGCAAAAGGAGCGTGTTTGGCTGGTGTGGTGTGGTCTAAAAATAGAACACTCGCCCATCAAACAGTATCTGGGGCACAGAAACAGAAAGCAGCCCCAACACCCCTCCCCACACACCCCTCCCCCCCCCCCAACCCCCCGCCCCCAATCACCTGAGCGATCAATAGACTCCTCCTCCAGCCTGCAGAACACGATGGCTTCTTCTGTCCCTAAAGCCCCTGTCACACCTCGCCGGATTGAGGAAATGGATAGAGCCGGACAAAAATATTCTAGTCCGGTGTGATTCGGACATGAAATGTATTGATTATGTAACGGACGGTAACGGACGGGTAACGGACAGTGAACAGACGGGGAATGGACGGGTAACAGATGTGGAACGGACAGGGAATGGATGGGGAACAGGCGGGGACGGATGGGTAACGGACGGGTAACAGAAGGGTAAAGGACATGGAATGGATGGGGAATTGAAGGTAACGGTTAATAACCGCATATGTCAGTCCGGTGCAATCCGTTACAAGTTTTGAGCATGCTCAAAACTTGTAACGGATCAGACCTGATATCAATGGATATGCAATGGACACAAGCCAGACTTTGCCGGATATCAACAGACTTTGTTTAGTTTCTTTCCATTTTCCCAATCCGGCGAGGTGTGACAGAGCCTTTACCCAGTCGTAAGGCCATCGTACATTATGCAACATTTCATCAGGAAACTAGTGAGTCTGGAAACGGGGACATAACATAGAGAAATTAATTCTGTATGTTTTTACTTCAAATATCTTCCATGTTAGTCATTGATAAGAGACACTTTAAACTAAATATAGGTAGATTACACTGATTAACTTAAAGCTGCATGTTTCTTTGAAAGCATAACATTTTCAAAACCAAACGATGTATCTAGATTTGAGATTGTTGTATAACTAACTTATATACTGGTGCACTTATTAAGCATTTGTTGCCACATAGAATGGCATACGGAGTCAATTTAATAGAACCTGTTCCTGCAGAAGTCTATGTTGGTGAAGTTTTGGCATCCCTGCCAAAATACATTTTCTATGTTTGCACTTCAAATATCTCAAAAGTTAGTCATTTAAAATTAAAGTTCATTCATAGTAAAGTAAGGTAAACTATAACTATCATTCTCAATCTAATACGTTTATCTTAGAAAATCAAAACCATCGGACCATGTAACTTTAATGAGTTTATCTTACAAAAAGTGAATATTCACCAGCATCAGAAATATGCAATTTTCAAGGTATTTACATAGTTCCACACTATGAATATTTCAGAGAATTGAGATATATGTAAATATAATGCACAAACCTCTGGGAAGATAACTTTGAAACAAATATCAGGCATAATGAACATTAACACATTAATTTACTGGCAACTCTAAACTATACACCTCCAGGACCAACCTCAAAGCGCACTATAAGTACCTCACACATTCCTCTTCCTGTCTCAGACAATCAAGCTATAAAATCCATCCCTTACCTGAAGATACCAGCAAATTGTAAACATTAAACCATTTACAATTCCAGGGGGATTAGTGTAGTAGTCTGACTGACCACTCAATCTCGATCTCTGGTGTGGGCTTGTAAGGGGGCAACCAGCAAATTGTAAACCAAACTACAGTATAACCCTGCTAAACCAAGTTTGCTTAAACCAAACGATCGGTTAATCCAAACGTTTTTCAGCGATCCGGCGAAATACTATGATTTATCGCATAAAAAAGTTGGTTAAACCAAAGTCGGTTAATCAAATTATCGGTTAATCCAAAAACAATTATCAGACCCCAGGACACTTCCCGTACGGTTAAACCAAACTTTCATATTATAAGGTTATAAGGTCATCTGAGACCCCACCACCTTTTTTATGTGATAATTGGTAGTATTTTGCCGGGCCGCTGAAAAAAGTTTGGATTAACCAATCGTTCGGTTTAACCGATCCTGGTTTAACGGGGTTATACTGTATATACATAAAAAACAATAATCAAAGTGTCCACATACATTGTATATTACATGTGCAATACATGCTTAGTAATTCATAATACACCCACCTTTTGCCAAAGCCAAGTCAAAGTCGAAGCCAAAGTTCGGTTAAACAAATGATCGGTTAATCCCAACAAATTTCTAGGGGCCCTTCAAGTTTGGTTTAAAGGGGTTATACTGTACTCGGAATTGTATCCACATAAAGCGACCTGACAACGGACAAGCTACATAACAAAGCAGAGATCATGCCAGGAACCATCAGGCAGAGACTACGCATATTGATAATAATCCTCATGCATGACAGAATCACTCATTAACCTGCCTTGATGTCAGCTCGTTGCCAACCAGACAACTCGAGCTGTCTGTTTTTTAACATTTCTCAGCCTCACCCAGAAAGGATGAAAAGATGTCCAACTTATAAGGGAGGGATGCTTTTGGAATAGGGTGTAACTGGATATCGCATCACTGGATGGCCTGGGCACTTTCAAAGATGTGTTGAAAAAACACCTCATAACCTGGTTTGTTACTCTATCTGGATTAGTTTGCCTTTGATGACACCGATAATATTAATAATAATAATAAGGGCAAAACATGCATCCCTTTGCAATGGCTCTAGATGAAAGCGCCTCCATTACATGTATAGACGAAATTCTCCCTAAAGGCCCTGTCACACTACGATGTAACAACGTCAGCATAGGGAGAAAGTGAAGAACGTTGAACTTCTCGGCGTAGTATGCAAATTTGGGCACAAGTTGAACGTGGATGCAGCATAGTTGATGAGAGCGTAATGTCGGTAAAGCGTAGTGATACCGTCATTCAACGAGAGAGGACAACTTCATTACGCTCACGGAATGTTATGAACGTTTTTCCATCGCCAGAACTACGTTATGTGACGTTACATACATCATGACACGGTGGCGATACATTGAACTTACGTTGAACATATATGTTCTCCTGACGTTCTCCTGATGTTCCCATTACACCGCGTGGACATTTCCACGGGGTTTAATGTGGGTCAACTTAGTGGAACGTAGTGGAATGTAGTGGAACGTAGTGGAATGTAGTGGAACATAGTGGAACGTAGTGGAACGTAGTGGAACATAGTTGGACATAGTGAGCAGCATTTGACTGCCATCCGTTTAATGTCATTGACGTTCGCCGAACGTGTACAGAAAGTATGGCGAACGTAAACCCTTACATTCGAGTTACATCGAAAGTTTTGAACAGGTTCAAAACTTTGACGTGCGCCGACGTAACACGATTTAACATGACGGAGCTCGACGTCAGTCTAACGTCATTCTGACATCATCATAACATAACCCAACATACGTCAACGTAATGACGAAACGTGATCACGTCAGGCTTACGTTTGCTTGTTACGTCGTAGTGTGACAGGGGTATTACACATATATACGTCGACCTGCACACATACATGCACAGGCCGCCCCCCCCTACCCTCAGAGGGTTATGGGTATCTCATTATGTTCTCTCTTTTAGTAACTGTACTGCTCAACCAGCGTATACGGCCCCGATATCCTATGTACTGCATATGGTTCATAGCTCCCCGTCTTGAGATCTTATTTAGATTTAGATGCATTACATATCAGAGCTTACCCCATAGTAGAGACACACAACACAACACGCGATCCGAGTTCAGCACCAGCAGAAGAGTAGATAGATAAGAGGCTGATTGCTTAGTTTTATTCACTTATATATTGTTTTCAGATACATACAACAGTGGATGGAAGAGACCTTCTCATTGGATATTACACTCATGCACACCAGACACTCCTCTCCTGCATGATCTCTCCCTAACATAGTTCACCATTGGCTGCTTTAAGGACTCACCCCCCTCCCACCCAGCTCTGCCCACCACCTGGCCATCCTGGGATTACCTAACATGACAGATACAGTGTGGCTGGGCGAGATAAGGGGGAGGGATTCTGCTTAAAGGGGCACTCCTTCCCTCCCCCGGAGTGAGCATTATAAAGGGAGTACTGTTTCTTATTTAGCCATCTTGATACTCAATATATACTTAATCGGAGAATTTTACACTATGTCGGGAATAGAGTGGTGAAACCTCAAGCAGAATGATAGCACCCATCAGGGACAATGCCGAACTGTACATGTTGACTAAATCGCCGCTGAAACCAGATTCAATAGGCTTTACGGGATCGGCTAAATCGCTTCTCCTACAAAAACATCGCCAAAGTTGATTGGTTGTCGTTGTTTTACGTCCTAGCAACATCTACGGTCATATCAGTATGGTTACCGACTTATGAGAATGCATACTTATGGCTACTCTATAGTGCTGCCCCATTGGGACACCAGGCCACCGGCACATGACACAATATCCCACACATCCACAGTCCTGAGACTGTGCCAACCAGTCACCCCTTATCCTTTCCTAATATTAGTAATAAGGCCACGCACCAGACTAAGTAGCGACAAGTATCAATTTTATAAGTCATTGGTTTGACTCTGCTGGGATTCGAACTCCCGACCTTCTGCACGGGAAGCCTACCCTCTACCGATTCGGCTACCGTGTCCGGTACATCGCCGAAGTAACTGGTGAATATTTAGTAAATGGTAACTCTGCTAGATATATCAGATGCCTGTAGAGTGTTGACAGGTTGAGCAGCCAGCCAGCCGGACTGTGCCAAATGCCAAGGTTTATCTACTCTGGCAATTTGATGAAGGTACTTTCATGAGAGACAACAGATCAGCTCAAGCACTCATATCTTCTCAAAATATCCACATATATGGCACCATCTGTGTCTGTTTTAGTCACTATCACTGCCTCTCGTTCTCGCTGAGAATATCCAGAAAATTGCAGAAAATTGCATAGAAGTCTGATATAATCGGTTGGGTAAAAAAATGTAAAGCTCGTCTTTTTTTCAAAAATGCCTCTAGAGCACATTGATTTTCATATCATCGGCTACTGGATGTCAAATATATGGTCATTCTGACATATTTCTTTAGGGGAAACCCACTGCCGCCACATAGGCTACTCTTTCCGAGAAGCAACAAGGGGTCTTTTATGTGCAGTTTCAAACGGACTGGACAGCACATACCACAGCCTTTGACGAACCAGTTGTGGACCACTGGTTGGAACGGAAAATAGCCTAAACTGCAAATGGGTCCACTGAGCAGGATCGATAGGTACATTGATCATGCTATTGAGCAAACCTCTCCTTGCCCTATCCTAGTAATGCTGAGCGCCAGGTTATGTAACAACAAGTATCAATTGGTTTGACTCGGCTGGGATTCAAATGCCTGACCTTCCGGACGGGAAGCCTGCGCTCTAACCGATTCGGCCATGGCGTCCGGTCGAAAAGATACAGCATGAGTAAACATAGATAAAGGATTCACCTGGTACTCGCAGTCGCAGTACACAGGTGAATACCAACCCTATATAAAAACTGTCGAAAAAGCGGGTTACTGAATTGATAGCCTAATTTCACAATCTAAGAAGCAACATTTATTCTTTACATATGTCTTATTGATAGCCCGCTACCTTTGAGTTGAAAAATATAATATAATATCTAGTTTAATAAGATTTAAAAGTGAAATCGATGGTGTTCTGCAGCCACCATCTTGTCTTTTTGCATTCTCTCCCATTCCACCAACTCTGTGCCTATATGAGTAGCCATTGGTACGCGAGGGCTATGGGTATCTCATTAGCCAAAGTTTCTAGGTCATGTTCCACAGTTTCTGTGGAGCCACAGTTTCTAGGTCATGTTCCATACTAAACCTATGTTCCATTACTAAACCCGTATTTTCACTACGTTGTCCGTCACCCGTGTACTACAAGTACCGGGTGAATCTTTTATCTAGAGTAAACATAACTGAAAGATTAAAACAAAGCAGAGCCACTTCTACCAGGAATAGGCCACACTGTGGGTACATCTAGCAACACGAATAATATCAGTAGACAGTTATCATACACAGAGCATTTCAGGTGTGTTTGTACATTGCGATGGCAATCTCAGTATGTGTGACGTCAGCCATGGGAGTGGAGAGGCTGGTGAAAGGGGGGTGTCGCTATGGAGAGATCCTAAACATGTGGCTAAGGTGAGGAAGGCTCTGTTATTATTGATATATGGGTGAGGAGGGGGAGATGTAGGGGGGAGCCGGGGGGGGGGGCGAGAGGAGGGGGAGGGAGAGAGGGCAAAGGCAATACGGTGCACTGATCAGACCGGCAGCGTTTAGCACTCGGACTGACAGCGCCAATAAACACCCTGGAGGATGTAGTATGAATGATCCGTTACATTATCATGGTATTGAGCAAACCAGTCCTTGCCCTATCCTAGTAACGACGAGCGCCAGGCTAGGTAGCAACAAGTATCAATTTTGTAAGTCATTGGTTTGACTCGGCTGGGATTTGAACTCCCGACCTTCCGCACGGGAAGCCTATCAATTAGGGTACCTCGTCCGGCAGGAGGGTGTAGTGGTAGCATGGTCGATGATGAGGTGCAGACGGTTGTGGATGGGATGGTGGCGATCCTCGTGGTCTTTCCAAGTGTAGTCGATTACAATGTTGATGTCTGTTGTGTTTTACGTCCTAGCAACACTTAAGGTCATATCAGGAACGGAGTATGCAGCTCGTGGGAATGCATGAACACCCATTCGTCATACCGGTACAGATAGATAGATATATAGATAGATAGATATATAGATAGATAGATGGATAGATAGACAGACATACAGATATATAGATAGATAGATAGATAAATAGATAGATAGATCAAACTAATCGCAACAGTCCCTCGGGGATCAGGCACCAGGGGCCATATGCAGGAGTCAGTGTTAGCGAGGCAAAACGGTGTTTGGCGGGAATTCCGGTTTAGCGGCAAAAAATGGTATGCACGAGCCAGTGTTAGGCCTAACACCAAAGGCTTAAACGGTGTTACCTTACCCCTAAAAAATATTAGGTTTAGCGAGTTTATTAGTCCCAAATCTATTCAATGCTGTCATATTTAACAGAATTACATACGCAATAAGTGACATTTTATCAATTTAACCCTAAATTCGAAGCGTTATTAAGGCTACCGCCGCATTGGCGGCGATATTAATGGTTATATTTCCGAATCGACGAGCGTAGGGCAGAGAGCTTGTATATATACAAGCTCTCTGCGTAGGGTAAACAAACCGCCGCCAATGGAAAGCGACGTCGATGCGGTGGCGGCGATTTGTTTACTTTACGTTCGTCGATTCGAAAATATAACTAATAATATCGCCTCCAATTCGGCAGTAGCCTTAATAACGCTTCGAATTTAGGGTTAATTTGAATAAATTTCACTTATTGCGTATGTAATTCTGTTAAATATGATCGCATTGAATAGATTTAAGCCTAATATATGGGTACAGACGCAGAGGGATTTCCCAAATCTATAAATATATTCACGTTTAGCTATAATGAAAGTGTTACGCGCTCCTGCATACGACTTGACACAGTTCACGACGTCGGTGGGCCATATGCAGGAGTCAGTGTTAGCGGGGTTTGGTGTTAGAGCCTGTTACCGTTTAGCTATAACCGATGTCGGGAACTGTGTCAAGTCGTATGCAGGAGCGCATAACACTTTCATTATAGCTAAACGTGAATTTATTTATAGATTTGGGAAATCCCTCTGCGTTTGTAGCCAGATATTAGGCTCAAATCTACAGAATGCGATCATATTTAACAGAATTACATACGCAACAAGTGAAATTTGATTTAACCCTAAATCCGAAGCGTTATTAAGGCTACCGCCGTATTGGCGGCGATATTAATAGTTATATTTTCGAATCGATGAGCGTAAAGTAAACAAATCGCCGCCGCCGCATCGACGTCACTTTCCATACTGCCGGCGGCGGCGGTTTGTTTACTTTACGTTCGTCGATTCGAAAATATAACTATTAATATCTCCGCCAATGCGGCGGTAGCCTTAATAATGCTTCGAATTTAGGGTTAAATTGATAAAATTTCACTTATTGCGTATGTAATTCTGTTAAATATGACAGCATTGAATAGATTTGGGCCTAATAAACTCGCTAAACCTAATATTTTTTAGGGGTAAGGTAACACCGGTTAAGCCTTTGGTGTTAGGCCTAACACTGACTCGTGCATACCATTTTTCGCCGCTAAACCGGAATTCCCGCCAAACACCGTTTTTCCTCGCTAACACTGACTCCTGCATACGGCCCCATGTCGGGAAATAAAAGATTAGCACCACCAACCTGCCTCTCTCATCGATGCTATTTATAGATCGTCGGTAAGCGTTGGAAGCCCCGGTGAACTGCCGTGACCGACACGCCCCGCTGGCTCCCCTTGCCCCAGCTGGGCGCCGTCCAGATGATAAAGGCGCTCTATAAATAGATGATAGCCCCCAACCATGTTATTTATGCCCGCTGGACACGTGGTGTGTTCCCAAACAAACACATCCAGGCGGGTAAGGGTACCGGTGTAACGGTGCAGCAGTATAAAACAGCATCCTCCATTCTGGTCTCTCACTCCAACCCCCGGCAATAAAATAGGATTGGTTGATTGCTTGTTGGAGGTTTACATCCTGGCAACATCTAAGGTCATATCAGGACGAGTACTGACTTGGGACAGTGCTCACTCATGACGACTTTATAGTGCTGTCACACTGGGAGATCAGGCCACCAGCACCATGCCCTGATATCCCACTCAGTCAGATTACCCTGACACTGCGCCAACCAGTCCTTGACCTACCCTAAATAACATTATGACAACTGCCGAATTATTCGCTAGCGAATATATAAGGCCCGCAAAACCCGTAAACTTGACCATTTCGACTCGGTGGCGGATGGCGACTGATAACTAAATTCTGCTATCCCACCCACCCAACAATAGCCAGACTAGAATGTAGTGTTAAGGATCTCGGGGTCTTGTTTTGATCATACTCCAGATTGTACGAAATGTCATTCTTGCTCATAAATCCCAAATATATACTGTATTGATTCCTGCTCGTGTTGTTCAATTACGAGGAGAAAGAAATGATGAGGAAGACTGGTGGAAATTCCAATATCTTAATCAACAAGTATCCTTATATAACAAATAAAAATAACACTTGAGGGCATTTCGACGAGTGCTTACCTTGATATAATAAACTAGATATAGTTTAAAGCAATTCTCTTTTTTTCTAGTGAACAATTTATTCTTCAAAATAGCGTGTAATTTGCGCTACTCGGCAAAGACAACAGACGAGAACAGGAACATGAACTTTTTGAGAGTTTAATGAAAAAGAAACATTGCGGGGCCTGAAGCAGGCTATCAGTGGGTGACAGGGACCCTTCAGTACTGTAGCCGACAAGGGCAATCAGTGTATCAGATATCAGGAGGCAGATACAATAAGCTTGAGCAGGAGAGATCAGCACTCACCCCCCAGAACGAGGGTGGGAGGGTGGGGAAGTGAACAGTGAGAGGCTCCGAGGTAAAGTGGCGTAGCAGCATGACACGAGAAGCAAAGTAAACAGCAGGATCTTGCCTCGTACGCAAATTACACATGTTAGCCTCCGCCAACATGCTCATTGCTACCACGACAATTAATCGCTAATAGACATTTGCACGCAGTTTGCACACATTCTATCCTACTCATATTCCCTTGTTGTCACCTCAGTTTGAGTTTGTTATGTATACCTTGATTTATTGTCCGTTAAAATGCCAGCAACATCGGAGCTCTTGTTGATATTCAAAGTATCAAGGTCCAGAGTTGACCATTTCAGGGTTTCTGCCAGAAAATAATTTGAGGATACGCAGAATGGGGTCTGGGGGGTCTGAGGGTCTGAAGGCTTTGTTGTTTCTGGCTCCTTGAAGAACGTTACACAAATATATATCCCAACAATTTGAGGGTACAGAATCGTACCCTCAGACAATTTAAGGGTACAGAATGTTACCCATGTTACCCTCCGGTAAAAACTGTGCATTTGATTAATGCTAGATAGTCCGATGAATGTCAGTTTCTGCCCTTTGGTACTATGGTAAATATATTAGTTTGGTCATTTAAAGCTGCATAGTCCGATGAACACATCAAATTTTCAAAACCAAAGCAATTATCTAGATTTGATTCTACATATCTAACTTAGATACTGATGCAATTATTAAACATTTGTTGCCACATAGAAGGGAATACTGAGTCAATTTAATTGAACCTATTACTGCAGAAGCCTATGGTGGTAGAGTTTTGGCAAGCTTGCCAAAATTAATTTTGCATGTTTGCACTTCAAATATCTCAAAAGTTAACCATTTAAAGTAAAAGTTACTTCAAACTAAAGTAAGGTAGATTATAATGACCAACCTAACATATTTATCTCAGAAAATGACAGAAACTCAAAACCATCGGACTATGCAACTTTAAATAATGCGCTATACTTTAGGCTGAAGTAACTTTGATTATGCATTGCTAACTTTGGATTTATTTGAAGTGAAAATGTGAAAAATTACTTTTGGCACAGTGAACACCATATGCTTCAGCATTCAGAGGTTCTAATAATTTGACTTTCTATATATATATATATATATATATATATATACTATATATATGAGACTGTCTCAAAAGATGCTAAGCAATATGGGACAAAACTTTGTCCATTGTAACGATCAACCTATGACAAAACTTTGTCCATTGTAACGATCAACATAGTATCTGCTTATGCATTTGCTCAGGATAAACTAATTAGTTTTTTACATGGTGTTTCATAATCCAAATAGAATACATATAGATTTGAAGCAAATGTCTTTATGTTTTCAGTGTAACCGTTTCTGTGCTGTTTTGTGTCAATCGTTGCAATAGACAAAAAAAAAAGAAGAGTTATCACCTTTTGAGACAGGCTCATATATATATATATATATATATATATATATATATATATACATAATATATATATACCCTTATTTACCACAATAAATGTTTACCAGTGAACCTATGTAAGTGTTCTGGTTGAGAAAATGTGATACTTTCATCTGAGTATGTGGCTTTAATAGTACCCGTGTCGGGTAACGTCCACAGTTCCCAGAACTGTTCTCGATTCTGGCGGGTTTTAATTGGTTAGCTCCATATCAGGGAAATGTGACTGAGTGGGATATCGAGCCATGGTGCCGGTGGCTTTTTCCTCCAGTAGGACAGCACTATAAAGTCACCATGAGTGCACACTGCCACTGTCTCGATTTAAAAAAAAAAGTAATACTTGTTTTATTTAACGAAGCCTCTAAGGGTATATCACACATTGAGTACCCGTCTTGATATGACCATAGATGTTGATAGGAGCTAAAACTCCAACGAATGAAACAAGCGGCAGGTTGGTGGGAAGAGGCAGTTGTTTGAAGAAAGGCTGTTGATGGTGTAGGTGGATGCTGAGGGTGGGGGTGAGGGTGGGGTTGGGGGTAGGGATGGGGATGGGGTGGGGCTGGCGTAAGGGTGGGGTTGGGGCTGGAGGGGTACGGGAGGGCAGGGGGTGGAGAGGGGATGGGGGGGGGGGGAGGAAGGAGTCTGCACACAGGGGGTTGTGTCAGGTACTCCTGGGTGATGCCAATACTCCGTACTAATTCTTATTGGTTATTCATTAACCATTTCACACCAAAAATAGTTGATTCAGTGCATACGGACACATACCAAGATTAAGGCCACCGCTTTCTGTGGTACATGGAGTGAGATTGCATTACTTTGCTTAATCAAAACCTATTTACCTAGGATCGCTGAAAAAAAAACGAAGTATTTGGGTAACTTTTGTTTATTGGTTGGTTTTAGACGGCTAATTAGTAATATATGTACTGGCGCGTTGCTATTCTGGGGTATGAGAAGGGTATAGCGCACGAGTGGGGAAAAAGACTACTGTTACTGGTAGGTCAATTGTCGTCTGCTCACAATACATAACAATAACACATTTCTGATTTATCTGATTTGGTAAATATAACTATTTTTGTGAACGATGTTTTTTTTCTGCGTCGAGGCACTGGTCTTCCACTTCTAGTTATACCATATAGTTAGAACAATTATTTACACTTTCCTTTCAAAAGATTGAAGAAAAAAGGAGGAAATATTACTAAAGCTTAGAAATATTATGTTTGTTGGAGCTTTACGTCCTACGCCATTTAAGGTCATGTCGATTTGTGCCGGTGCATATTCGCAGTGACTTTATCATGCTGCCCCACTGGGAGTCTGCGCTATATATATTATATATATATATAATAAACTCCTTGAGACCATTACTCTAGTAAGTAGTATCCCTTTATTAAAAACCTGTCACAGTTTGAGCCTGCTCGATTCTTTGATACCCGACCCCAATGTTGTCATGTGTCGTCTGCGATCGTAGAAGAGTAACAGAGGATCAAAACCACAAACATGTCGGTGCTTTAGTCTTAGTCCACACTAGAAGATCGCAATGACGTCTACTGTTGATATTGGAGTTGGCGTGAGGATCGCAAATAGAGACAGTGGCCGAATCGGTAGAGCGCAGGCCTCTCGTGTGAGAGATAGGAAGTTTCATTCCCCGTTGAGTCAAACAAATGACTTACATTAGTCGCTTCCTAGCCGGGCATTCAGCATTAATAGGATAGTGCAAGGACTGGTTAGCTTAGTTTCAAGATAATATGACTGGTATCGATCGGGTCATGGTGCCGGCAGCCTGATTTCCCAGGTGGACAGCACTATAAAGTCACCATAACTGTGCACTGTCACAAGTGAGTACCTGTGTTGATATGACCTTAGATGTTGCCAGGACATAAACCTCCAACAACCAACCAACCATCGCCATCAGATGGTGAAAGTCTGCTACTGCAGTCAGACCACTGGGACTGCCATCTAGAATATGAATTTCTTTTGTTACTAAGTGTATTTTATTCAGCGAATAATGTCTTTTGTCAGTGCCAGAGCACTGGTCTTCCGGCTGTTCATTACAATTTGTTGGTACATAAATGACAATATCAGTTGCAATAATAATCACATGAAAAACATGTGTGATAAGCATAAGCAAATAAAAACCACCCTATTATATTTTATTTCAAAAAGTGACAGAAACTCAAAGCCATAGTACTATGCAACTTTAATATATTTATCCCAGAAAACTGACAGAAACTCAAAACCACCGGACTATGCAACTTTAATATATTTATCTCAGAAAAATAACAGAAACTCAAAAAACATCGGACTATGCAACTTTAATATATTTATCTCAGAAAAATAATGGAAACTCAAAACTATTGGACTATGCAACTTTCATACAGTTATTTCAGAAAAATGACAGTAACTCAAAACCATCATATTATGCAACTTTAATATATTTATCTCAGAAAAATGACAGAAACTCAAAAACCATCGTACTATGCAACTTTAATATATTTATCTCAGAAAAATGAGAGAAACTCAAAAACCATCATACTATGCAACTTTAATATATTTATCCCAGAAAAATTACAGAAACTCAACTTTAATATATTTATCTCAGAAAATTGACAGAAACTAAAAAAAACACATCGGACTATGGACCTTTAAGGGGGCGGGGACAACAACAAAGCCAGCGAAAGTCTGGCGTTTATTGTGCCCAGACTCTATCGGTTCACAGATCGATACGCATGGCTCCTGGCCAAGGGCGCCACCATAGTCAACACGGCCTGGGTATCACACACTCCAAAACCCTATCAATCCGCTAATTGCTGCCAGCTAATGCTTCTCATCAGGCGAGGGGTTCAGCGGGGCAGGGCCGGCTTTACCCTAAGAAATAAATGCACAAACAGATCGACAAGTTGACAAAAAAAGAATATGGGGGGGTGGGAAATAGCAAGATAACCGGTATTACTATTAACCCCAGGGAGCATTAATTTGATGGAAAATAACCTGATGAAATAAAGCTGGCTTAAGGGTGTAGTTCAATGTGTCTTAATCTGTATTAGTTTGTATTAACAACGGATTAAAGCTCTTCGCGATGCGAAAGCAATTACTCCATCTTAAAGTGTAATTAATCAGCATAGTCCGATAGAAGCAACACATTTTCGACAGCAAAACACTTATCTAGATTTGAACCTATATATCCAACCTAGATACCGTTGCACTTATTAATTATTTGTTTGCTACATGAAAGCAGAGAGCTTGTATATAGATGAGAGGGACAACTCCCGCGAAAATCGGTAACACAGGCTACAGTGGCGCCTCTCGCGGTTATTGTTGAACAAGGCTTGAGTTTGACGGTATGCGCAGTGCAAAACATCAGTTTTATTCAAAATTAATAGGAATCCAGAACCCTAACCTCATAAATTTAATATAATCCTTTTGGTAAACATGTTTTTTATATGTGTTCCAAGCGGTTTGTGTCTAGGTCATGTGGTTCTAGAGATATTTCACTTTTTCTGTATGAAGAATGCTCACTGCCATTGACAATGCATTGAGTTTGCCGTACGTGCAGTGCAAAACGTGTATTTTATTCAAAATTAATAGAAATACAGAACCCTAACCATATGAATTTAATATAGTCTCATCGTTGAATATGTTTTCTATATGTGTTCTAAACAGTTTGTTTCCATGTGGTGTAGTTTTAGAGATATTTCACTTTTTCTGTATGAAGATTGCACAAGACCATTGACATTGCCTTGAGTTTGCCGGTACATGTAAACTGTTCAACAACCACCACTTGGAGCGCCACAGTCGGCAGCTGTTACACGGTCTAGTATGAGAGTTGTCCCTCTCATCTATATATACACGCTCTCTGATAAAAGGGCATACTAAGTCAATTTTATTGAACCTGTTACTGTTGGACTCCTACAAATACCTGGGCACAACTCTTGACTCCACTCTAAATGGGAATCGACAAATGGCGAGACTGAATCAAACGCTGGCACTAAAACTGACAACTTTTAGGAAATTAAGGAAATTCATAAGTGAAAACACTGCACTACTCCTGTACAAGACTACAATATTGCCTGTTATAGATTACAATGACATCATATATGAGCTCTTAACAAAACAACAAAAGATCAAACTGCAAAGAATTCAGAACCGAGCACTGAGAACAGTTTACCAAGGCAAGACCCTCAGTGTGGCTGAACTGCACAAGAAAGCAAAATTGGAACTCTCTCAGAACGAAGGGACCTACACCTGATGGCACTAATCTGCTAATGCACAAATGTGCAAAAGACAAAAATTCATTGACCGCACAAATAGAATAACAAGAAGAGGAGCCTCCACTCTGCTCAATGTACCACACCCTTCAACAAATAAATATACCGGAGCACCAATCTACAAAGGTAGTGTCATGTGGAATGACCTCCCTATCAGAGTCAGAGAAACGCAAACAATACTTGCCTTCAAAAATGCATATAGAGCCCACCTGGTTATTCAGGCCCTTAAATGACTACTGCAGTAATTACTAGCAAAGCCCTGAGCTACTGCCACCCCGGATCCTCGCTTGCTCTCCGGTGGGTTTTTCCCCCGTACCGCCCACCCCAATGGGCCCCCCTCCCCTGCCACCACCCTTAACCATGATCATGAACAAACCATCAACACACCGAACATCCTACACAACTATCAATCTGTTTAAACACATCAAACATTATATAAGACAGGCAAAATGTCTTGTCAACTCTGAACTTAACTTGTTTTATAAGAAAAAAAAAAATGTAACCCACAACGATTATTTGAGTTGCCCCGAGTATACACCTTCTACTCGGTGCTGCTCCTCATTTTTGCATGAACTACAGTGACTGTTGCTGTACATTATACAGGATCGGTGCTGTAACTAATACAGCACTGATCAAACTTATTCTAATAGTAAGATGGCCGGAAGACCAGTGCCCCGGCGCGACAAAGTCATGTAAGAATAAATACACAAAGAAGTCTATGGGGTCAGAGTTTTGGCAAGCACACCGACATTAATGTTGTATGTTTACATTTCAAATATCTCTAAAATCACACTTTTCAAAATCAAAGTCACTTCAAGCTCATGTGACGTAGATTTCTATGATCAACCTAATATATTTATCTCAGAAGATGACAGAAACGCAAAACCATGAGAATATGCTTCTTTAATATATTTGAGATGGTTGGTGTTGAGTTGGTGTTGAATTGTTAGTTTTGCGTTGCGGGTGGGCGAATGGGTGGGTGGTTGGGTGGGGTGCGGTGGGGTTAATGTGTGGATGTTGTGGGGTGGGGTGGAGTGTTGTTGTTGTTGTTGGTGATCTACTGTGTGCTGATATGTGCCGTAGCCACTTATTCCCTGGGGAGTAGTAGTCCTGACGTCATGTATGCGTCAAGCACTAGGCGCGCAACTGCGCAGGCGCAGCATGCGCGAGCAGCCAGTCTGAGATTAGATGGCACAGGAGCGGACATTTGGAAAGGTTGGTTGGTTGGTGGTTGTAGTTTTACATCCTGACAACATCTAAGGTCATATCAGGACGGGTCCCGACTTTCGACAGTGTGCACTCATGGCGACTTTATAGTGCTGCCCCACTGGGAAATCAGGCCACCAGTACCATGACCCAATATCCCACTCAGTCATATTATCCTGACACTCAGCTACCCATTCCTTTCCCTATCCTATTAATGCCCAGCACCAGGCTAGGAAGCGACACGGATCAATTTTGCGAGTCTACTTGAGCTCTGACACAGTAGCTAGAGCTGTATGGGATCATTACACCCAGTACCCTATGGCTATTCTTAGCCATTCTAAATTCGATATAGTTGCTCTATCTAAAAAAGAAATATTTGATTAAAGCTGCATAGTCCGATGAAGTATCAAATTTTCAAAAACAAAGCAATTACCTAGATTTGATTTTACATATCTAACATAGAGACTTATGCACTTATTAAACATGTGTCTCTGCCGAGAAGGGAACACTGAGTCAATTTAACAGAACCTATTACTGCAGGAGTATATGGTGTCAGAGTTTTAGCATCCTTGTCAAAACTAATGTTCCATGTTTGCACTTCAATATCTCAAAAGTCTAACGTTTAAAATAAAAGTTATGTTAACATAATAATGTAAAGTAGATAATAGTGGGCAATCTAATATATTTATATCAGAAAAATGACAGAAACTCAAAACCATCGGACTATGCAACTTTAATATGGAGCAAATATTCATTCATACAAGGAATACATAGATGTTGAACCAGATGGTCCCATCTTTCAGCAGTGATTTCCAAAGACAATATCTGAGTTAGCAAACTCGGCATTGGTCACATGCACTTGTCACGTGTCCAACATGTCACCCGAGATGACGCCAATCTCAGTATAACATTATTTAATATCGGAACAGGATTTTTCCGGAGGCCCGATTGAGGATTAGAGGATCAATCATCGCGTTGTGTACGACAGTCTTTAGATCAGTGCTACATGGGTGATCTGTTATTGAATTACTTGTTGATGTCACGGTCCGATCGTTATATGTAGCACTGCTTGAGGCTTGGCCTATATGTATGAGACCGGGTTAGCGGTCGTAACCCGGCGTCGTGCGGATTTCCCGGGTTAGCGGCGAAAACTGTGTATGTATGTGTCCGAGTTAAACTAACTCGGCGAGCATAAAGTCGCCTGTACTAACCCCATGCGAAAGGAGGGTTAAAGGTGGGGTTAGGCACCGATTATGGCCAAATCTATTCAATGCGATCATATTTAACAGAATTACATACGCAATAACTGAAATTTGATCAATTTAACCCTAAATTCGAACCCTCCTTAAGGCTACCGCCGCATTGAAGGCGATATTAATAGTTATATTTTCGAATCGACGAACGTAAAGTAAACAAATCGCCGCATCGACGTTGCTTTCCATACTGGCGGCGGCGGCGGTTTGTTGACTGTACGTTCGTCGATTCGAAAATATAACTATTAATATCGCCGCCAATGCGGCGGTAGCCTTAAGGAGGGTTCGAATTTAGGGTTAAATTGATAAAATTTCACTTATTTCGTATGTAATTCTATTAAATATGATAGCATTTAATATATTTGAGCCTAATATATGGCTACAAATGCAGAGGGATTTCCCAAATCTATAAATAACTGAAACTTTAGCTAACTCGGGCACGCTTTGGACTCATACATCCCCTGTGACACATTTGGAACTCCGGGGTTAGCTAACCCAGCATCCTCCTTTAACCCCGGTCCGGTTAAAAATTGCCCCATACATATAGGCCCAGATGTTGGGTGTGTAAGTAGGTGCGTGTGAGTCTCTAGGTGGGCGAGTGCGGGGGGTATAGAAGAGGATGGGTAAGTGGGTGTGTGGGTGTGCGGCGATGTACGTGTGTAGTAGGTAGGTCTGTGAGTATGTGGGTAGGTGCAGACGTGGATGTGCTTGGGTGGGTAGGTATGGAGGTGTAGGAGTTTATGGGTGTATGGGTGTATGGGTGTAAGGTGTAAGGTTGTAGGGGTGTATGGGTGTAGCGGTTTAGGGGTGTAGGGATGTAGGGGTGTAAGGTGTAGGGTGTAGGGTGTACCGTGCAAGGTGTAGGGGTGTAGGGGTGTAGGTATGTAGGGGTGTAGGGGTGTAGGGGTGTGGGGGTGTAGGGGTGTCGGAGTGTAGGGGTGTTGAGGTGTAGGGGTGGGGGAGGTGGGTGTGTGGAACTGTAGAGGTGGGTATGTAGAGGTGTTGGGTATAGAGGTCTGGAGGTGTGGGGCTGTGGGGTGTGGATGAGGGGAGGTGGGATGTGGGGGTGTGGAATGTGGGATGTGGGATGTGAAATGACAGAAGCAGGCGTTGCGGATGCGAGGTATAAATAGCATGGTGTGTGGGAGGTACCAAGACCACGTGACAGCTAGACAGGCTGGAGGGACAGAGGGGGGGGGGGGCAAGCTCGTCCGATGGGGGGACTATGGCAGTTGACAGCTACATACGGTGGATGGAGAGGTGTGATGGGGCTGGGGTCAGTGTGCACTGGATGGGCATAGACAGACGATACACTCATAGGAATAAATACATTAGTGTTAACGAAGATTAAATTGGGAATTGTGCTATGAGGAGATAGATGCAAGTGTGAGGGGAAGGGGTGGGAGGGAGGGCTGTGTAGGCGTGTGGCTGAGTGGGAAGGGATGTGAAAGGGGTGGTGGTGATGGGCTGGAAGTGAGAGGAGGTAGGAGAGGGGTGGTGAAGGTGGGAGAGGGTTGGAGAGGGTGGGAGAGGGTGGGATAGGGTGGGGGAAACTGGAAGAGGGTGGAAGAGGGTGAGAGAAGGTGAGATGAGGACGGAGAGAGTTGGATTGGATGGGACAGGGTGGGATTGTGAGAGAGTGGGAGAGGATGGGGGAGGATTGTAGGAGGGTGAAAGAGGGTGGGAGAGGAGAGGAGAATGTGGGAAGGGGTGGGAGAGGGTGGGAGAGGGTGGGAGAATGTGGGAGAGGGTGGGAGAGGGTGGGAGTGAGTCGGAGAGCGCTGGAGAGGATGCGAGAATCTGGGAAAGGGTGGGAGATGATTGTGGGAGGGTGGAAGAGGGTGGGAGAGGATGGGCGAATGTGGGAGAGAGTTGGACTATGTGGTACAGGGTGGGAGAGGTTGGGACCAGGTGGGGACCAGGTGGGATGTGGAGAAAGTGGGAGAGGATGAGATACAGTGGGATGTGAAGAGAGTGGCAAGTGTGTGTGGAGATGCCAGGTGGGGGGGTGGTGGAGTGGGTGGAGTGGGTGGAGTGGGTGGATGGGGGGTGTGAGGGGAGGGGGGAGTGAGGAGAGGGTAGCAGCGGGAAGAGTGGGAGTAGTGGTGGAAGAGGTGGGAGGAGGACGAGAGGTGGGAGGGGTGAGATGGGATATGAGAGGGGTTAGGTGGAAGATGGAGGAGAGGGGTGAGAGGGCGTTGGGATGTGAGACTGACGGCGGGAGGTGTGGAAGGTGTGGGATGGGGAGGGTGGGATGTGACGGGAGGTGAGGGAGATTGGAGGAGTGGGTGGGGGAGTGGTGGGGTGTGAGGGGAGGGGAGATGGGAGGTGTGGAAGGTGTGGGATGGGGAGGGTACGATGTGAATGGAGGTGAGGGAGATTGGAGGAGTGGGTGGGGGAGGGGTGGGGTGTGAGGGGAGGGGAGATGGGAGGTGTGGAAGGGGGAGGGTGGGATGTGACGGGAGGGGAGATGGGAGGTTTGGGAGGGGGGTGTATGTGTGTTGGGGGGGACGAGGTCATGCACCCAGCTGTTTGACGTACAGTAATTGGAACCCTGCCATGCGACCCTTATACATACCGAATTCAGAAGCCCAGACGAGAGATCTATGTACTGCTGCTGAGCTGTGCTGTGCTGCTGTGCATTATGGGTGTATGGGAAGTAATGACAACGTGTGATGCCGCAATGCATACATGTCCTAATTACTATAAACATGCAATATGTGCATTCCCAAATTACAATTATGGAGTTATATCGTATAATCACATATATAGCTACATGCTTATATGTTATATGTACACACACTCAAACGAACATGGCTGCCCTCTATGGAAGATCTTCTGATCAAAAAGAATCTCCGGTGGACTGGACACTTCATGAGGATGTCATCAGATAGGCTACCAAAGCATATCATCTACTCTCAACTTTCTTCTGGTTACAGAAAGAGAGGGTGCCCTCGTCTTCGTTTCAAGGAAACCATCAAGACAAACCTGAAGCTGAGAGACATTAAGAGCGACTCATGGACATCACTCTCACAGCAGAGAGCTAAATGGAGAGTGACAGTCAAGTAATGAAAGCAGTCTTTGTCGCATTGCGACCGACAGCATGATGATGATGACACTGACACACACATATGACATTTAATGTTGCTAGGACGTAAAACAACAACAAACAAACACACATTAAACCCGTATATATGTATTGCAGATATCCCACCTTATTTGGGCCTTTATTTAATGCAGAAATCTCAGTATCCAAATTAAATCACTCATGTATCAAAATAAACGATATCGGATTATGATGCCCACATTAAAGCTGCATAGTCCGATGAAGCATCAAATCTTCAAAACCAAAACAATTATCTAGATTTGATTCTACATATCTAACTTAGATACTGATGCACTTAAGCATTTGTTGCCACGTAGAAGAGAATATCGATGTAATTTAATAGAACTTGTTACTGCAGTAACCTATGGTGTCAGAGTTTGGGTGTGTTTGCCAAAACTAATTTGACATGTTTACACTTTAAATATATCAAAGCTTAGCCATTTAAAATAAATGTTACTTCAAACTAGAGTAAGGTCGATTATAACAATCAATTCAATATATGTATCTCAGAAAAATGACAGAAACTCAAAACCATCGGACTATGCAAATTTAACAATCTAACCATGACAATCATTTTCTGTTGTTTTGTTTTTGGTGCATTACTCGTTTAAGCAGGAGAAATTTAAATCGCAGACGATTGGTCTTCCTCATTCAACGGCTCCTTGCCCTATCCTAGTAATGCCGAGCACCTGTCTAGGAAGTGACTAGTACCAATTTGTAAGTCATTGGTTTGTCTCGACCAGGGTTCGAACCCACGATCTCATGATCTACCAACACGGGAGACGGACGCTCTAACTCATTTGGCCATCCAATATGGTTATCAGCCCATCATAATATTGCAGATTCCAATATAGGGAGTTCAGAATAAAGTGGTCCTTATTAAAGAGGGTTGGTTGACTGTTTATCTAATACCTAATATCTAATAACTAATATCTAATATTTTATATCCAGTATTTAATACCTAATACCTAATACCTACTATCTAATATATAATACCTAATGCCTAATATCTAATATTTAATACCTAATACATATATATAATACCTAATATATAATACCTAATAGTATAATACCTAATATATAATACCTAATATCTAATACCTAATATCTAATACCTAATATACAATACCTAATATATAATACCTAATATCTAATACCTAATACCTAATATCTAATACCTAATATCTAATACCTAATACTATCGTAGTGTTTTGAACTTAGGTTGAAAACACTACGGTAGTGTTTTCAACGGGGTAGTGTTTCGAACGTCCTAAACCGGCTCACTGTCGCCGCGTTTACGGTTCCGTGTGGCAGGCGGACTATTATCCATCAGAAACACGTCACACACACGCCGACAGCGCCCTCAGCGGGCACCGTCAGCATCCGGGTGCATTAGGAAGGGGGAGGGGGGAGGGATGGGGAGGGGGCCTCGGTGACACGCGGGCAGATGGCGAAATGCTTGTGATCAAAGAAAGCCAGGCTCTTTCTTGGTGATCTGTCAGTTGACAGGTGGAAGGGTGGGAGGGTGGGTGAGGGTCACGTGATGGAGGAAGGTAGCCACCGCTTCGGTCTGAGCATGAAACGCCACCTGTCGGGCTGCTTGTGCCAACTGGTATTATGGGGCTGTCACATTACGACGCTTCTCTCCAACGCGTGTCGATGTGTGTGAATTTCGGGCGGAACGTCGGCACACGTCAGGAAGAGTTACGCGCGTTAGGCGCACATCAGTACCGCGTCAGTACACATCTGTACACATTGATGGACGTTGACGGTCGGCGAGGATCGTCGGTACACGTTGCCGCGCGTCGGAAGTTTTGTGCTTGCACAAAACTTTCGACGACCGACAACGCGCGTCAACGTGTGGGAGCCAATATTATGGCGACGCCAGAAGCAAGTTGAGAGCGCTGGAATAACGTTATGCGAAAGCTAGGCACACGCCGCGTGCGCATGAGGGTCGTTCCCACACATTGCGCCAAAATGGTGCGTTGTTGTTTTATGTCCTACCAACATCTAAGGTCATATGAGGATGTCGCACCAAACTTTAAATAAAAATTTCCGCACGTGTCGACACACGTTGGCCGCGTGCTACTAACACGCTGCGCTGACGCCAAACTTTTTCCCAACACCGCCGAAAAGTTGGACGTGTCTCGACGCATACAACTTATTTCGCGCGTTGGCGGCATGCCAGTGAGAAGCATCATAATGTGACAGCACCATTAGGTAGACATGTTCAAACAAAATCGATACGCAGTATCTGTCACCAAACGGCACCGGCCCTTTCTCTCGCTCTCTACCTCTCCCCCATTATCGCTCACTTCTAAGATCTTGGATAACAGATACATTTTGTAGACGGATATGCAAAGTTACTCACTCGCTCACTTACTCATTCACTCACTTAATCAATCGTCCCCTCCTTCTCTCACTCGTTCGTTCACTCGCGCACACACTCATTCGTTCAGTCACTCCCTCACCTCCTCGCTCGTTCACTCACTCGCTCACTCATTCACTCACACTCGGTCACTGGCCCAATCACTTTCACCCACTGGCTCACTCAATCACTCGCTCACTCAATCACGTACCGGGCGGCGTGGCCTAATCGGTAGAGCGAGGGCCTCGCGTGCGGGAGGTCGAGAGTTCCGTTCCCGGTCGAGTCAAACCAGTGACTAAAACTGATACTTGTCGCTTCCTAGCCAGGCACTCGGCATTAATAGGATAGGGCAAGGACTGGTTAGCTGAGTGTCAGGATAACATGACAGTAGGATATCAGGTCATGGTCCCCACCACCTGATTTCCCAGTGGGGCAGCACAATAAAGCCGCCATAATTGCGCACTGTCACAAGTCAGTACCCGTTCTGGTGTGACCTTAAATGTTGCCAGGACGTAAAACTCCAACAGACAAGATTGTATGAGTAGATTCGTAAGAATCTCAGTAATAGGTCAACTTAGAAGTAAGTCTAGGAAAACTATCATATTCTTACTTCATCGTCTGAAGACCGAAAGTTAAGTATCCGGGGTGTTTGTGAATATAGTGACCTAGTTCTACAGTGCTGTCCAATACAGTGACCAGGAAGGATGGGCAGACCCTATTCTGGGTGCTCGTGCTAGTGGTCAGGCAGTCTGGCGTATCTCTGTGGTCTGCAATCGATAGGGACCCGTTGTACAATGACATAGTCCAGCATTCGAGGCAGTCTTACAAACATTACTGTCCTACTGGTTGAGTAACATACAGTAACTCCATTAATATGTAAAACTAGAAACTCCTTTTTGTAACATTATCATGTTACCAATTTTTTTTTTTTTTGTGATTCAATTTATTTACCCTGCTCATAACGGATAAGTGTGCTAACTTGTTTCATCGCTGGGCAGCACTAGTCCAAATATTACCAATATACTCGGAATATTGGTAATACTTGTCCTAATATCAAAATCTTTGTCTATTACTATCACACTATTGATTCTGTCAGCACACCGTAGGTAGTTAGTTTCTTTTGTTTGTTGGGGTTTACATCCTGGCAACATATAAGTTAAGGTCATATCAGGATGGGTACCCGCTTGCGACAGTGCACACTCATGGCGACGTTATAGTGCTGCCTCACTTGAAGACCAGGCTGCTAAGACCATGACCCAGTTTCCCAATCATGCATATGTTCCTGATACTCTGCACATACCCTATATTTTAAATCCTTAAGAGGCCCCACGCCGCCCACCTCATCCAAGCCAGGACTTGTCATGCGCATGCGCCGTGACACCTGGGGCCGTATGCACCAATCGGGGTTAGGGCCGTAACCGCGGCTAAGCTAGCTCCACACGGCTAAATGTGACAAATGGGTATTCACCAATCGGTGTTAGTGCTAACCGCGAAAGTTAGCCTAGGCTAAGCTAAACCACATTGTGAGTTGGGGTTACGGGCTATCCGCTGCGATTAGTGGTGTTTTGCAATATGGACGTCTTGTTGTTGCGACGCTTTCAGCGCAGACAATTGCGTAGAAATCGGATTTTAAGAGACAGAACCCATCCGTTTGAGGAATTCGATGACGTAGATCTATTCCGCAAATTCCGATTTCGGCGACATGATATACTGGCCATAAGAGACAGTGTGCGCGAAGACTTACAAGTTAGGCAGAGGCGGGGCGCTTTGACAGCGCTAATGCAAGTGTTGGTTACACTTCGATTCTATGCGACAGGTGGATTTCAAGATGTGTGTGGGGAGCTCATAGGTGTCAGTCAATCGACTGTTTCACGGACAATTCATCGTGTCACGGATGCTATAATCGACCAACTACCCCGACATGTCAAGCTGCCTAGTCAGGAGAAAGCAGACCGGACCAAGTTAAAGATTTACAACACATACGGATTCCCCGGTGTGTTCGGGTGCATCGACGGGACTCAAATAAGAATCGAGGCCCGGCAGAATACGAGCATGAGTTTGTAAATCGCAAGAATTACCACTCGATCAATGTGCAGGTAGGTTGATGTTTTGCCTAACCTTAAACGCCACACAAAATAAAACACAAACAGCGAAGAATGAGACCCACTCATGTAGTGATTTATATTTAATTTCAGTCGATCATTTATTACTTTATATTCTCTTTGTCTATGTGATTATGTTAGCATTGCGGTTCCTGCTATGACGGGAAGGTGTGCCTTCATAAATCTAAACTGCCACACAGTTTATTGGCTTTGTTGTCAAGTACAAAAGGTAAATTTGTCCACAACACACCTTTTTAGGCATTCATATTGTTTAAGTAGGTGGTGTTTTCAAGGACAAGTGTATGCTATTTAATTCGCATAACGTATTTGTCAAAGCCGTACACAATTGGAATACGTTACAAGGGTACGACTGGCAAGCTTAACGATGTTGATATGTGCTTTCTTCGTAAAGCTTGTTAGGTGTGTGTCAGTAGGTACTCCAAAGTGATTTCTATTTTCAACAGGTCAGTAAAGTAATAGAATGTACTTTTTAAATTGGATCTCAATGATATAAAAATCATTTAGATCGATTGAATAGCTGCAAAGTTATGAGTGTTTAAAGAATGATTTTTTTGCCCCGATTTGTGCACATTTCCAAATTAGCCAAATCTTGGATTGTAGGGTCCCAAGCTATTTTGCATATGATCTGTCCAATATTAAAGAATCTCATTCTCTATAGTACAAATAAGAGGCTCAATTTTTTACAGACCATCACTGTTAGTATTCTTTCTGAAATTTCATGTCAAACTTGCTAAATTCCTTAATTTCCAGCAACCACCAATAATAAATTCAGTAAAATTAAGAAAAATAGCAAAACTCCTATTCTAATTGTCCGATCACTGCACTCTTTATACCAAAATAACCAGAATTAAAAGCTCTACATGATGACATCATTTTCTAACTGATGAGAGATAGAAAGAAAGACAACATTCACTTAAGCATCGCGAGCTGACAATAGCCAAATTCTTATCACTTCTCAGACCATGCTTGATGCGCATGATATAAATCTCAACGAAATATTGTTCTGTAGGTAGAGGAAGACTTAAGCTTTCTGATGATATAATTTTCAAAACGATCCTGATCAATTTTCAATGAGGATTAATGTCTTAATGTTTTCACTCCTTCAGTTCAATCAAATTTCCCACTCAGAAACACTCATGCTTGATATGGTAATGAAGCCTAGATTCTTCTCTATCTTTTATTGGTGGTTATTTTTAGCTCAGGTCAATGTACTCACCAAGCCATCAAGTTTAGGGAAGGGAGTAGCTCAGACTGGATGAAAACAAAATCGGCAAGCATGCTCAGAGCTGCTGATGGTACCCGCCAAAAAGTGTCCATTGACTGTGATTTCTTTCATAATGATGATTAAAAATCAGACACCCTAAGAGGCAAAAGAACAACCTTTAATTTGATATAATTTTTATTTCAAACCAAGCAGTATTACTGGAGATTCAAGGCTTTTTCAAACAGTTAAAATGAGTCAAATTTTGCGCTGCGGACACCGTATACGCCGACTTTGGAGTACCTAGTGTCAGTTTGTAACTCCTTAATATCATGTGTTGTTTGTTTCTTATCATGGCAGGTAATCTGTGACAGCGACCTAGTCTTCATAGACTGTATCGTCCGTTGGCCAGGCAGTGTCCACGATTCTCGCATCCTCCGTGAATCCGACATCTTTGAGGCGTTTGAGACCGATGCAGCTAAACCAGTGGAAGGTGTTCTACTTGGCGACAGTGGCTACATGTTGCGGGACTGGCTACTAACCCCAATCCTCAACCCAAACAATGATCAGGAAAGGGCCTATAACGTGCACCACAAATCAGCACGAGCACTAGTCGAGAGGTCAATTGGTGTGTTAAAGAGGCGTTGGCACTGTCTGCGAAGGCTTCGTTTGAACCCTGTGAGGGCTTGCAACGTCATCACGGCGTGCATCATCCTCCACAACCGCGCTCGACAGCTGAACCTGGAAGATCCATCAGACACGGAATCTGATGCTGATTCTGAGGGGGACGATGATGCACACTATGACGAGCACGTTGATGCTGCAGTGTACCAGCGTCCGGAGAACTATGAGCGGTCGGAGTGGGTGCGTTCTGCTGTTGGCAAAGCTGCCCGACAGAGGATTGTCAACACTTACTTTGCTTAAAGGTGTGTAGGATATGAATTAATGTACACAAACACAGGGGGGGAAAAATTTGGTGTGTTATGGTAATGGTGGATATGTACTAGATAAGTAATGATATGTAATAGATACGTAACGACCCAGTTAGTTGCGCTGTTTGTGTATAACAGCTACAAATCAATGTGTATGACGATGCTGTAGAGATGTACATTTTACACCTATATAGGCACTATGATTTTCCTGTGAGCACGGTAAACTTGATTATGTTAATTAACGACACATATTACTAAGTTAGTGTTTAGCGCTTTATTGTAAACAGTGCTTACGACATTTATTTCAGCACAGCGCAATACTTATTCGGTAATACCGAGCTGCTTTTGTAAACATTCAATTTCTAGTAGTTCGCGCCTATGCTGCGCCTCTAGCAAAACTGTATGGGCCATGATCCTTGATTTGTTCTGCACCTCACTGTCATATTGTGGGTCCAAATATTTTCTTTTGGCTTTACTGGTCTCGCTGAAATTTTTCAGATAATCAACGAAAGCCGCACGTTCCTCGCCGTCGCTGGTGGTGCGACGGGCTGAATTTGTCTGTGATCTGTTGCCGTGTGGACCTCTGGAGCGACGCTTCCTTGCCCACCCGCTTGTCTGATCACCTGCACTGTGTCGCGTGTGGTCAGGATCTGCGGTCACACTGACATGAGCATCGTCTAAGTCTGCCACAACCACAGCCGCTGTGAGGTCAACTGTGTGGGAAGAAAGGGCATAACATTGTAACAGTAATATTTGTTTAACAGCTATACTGACATGGAAGTGTGGACGTGAGTAATGTGTGTTATACACAAACTTGTTATGCTCAACATGGCTGTTCCATGTTCAGAGGATTGATGTAGATTTGTACTCATGGGGTTACTACTGGGAAGCCAAAGCATACACAACGTAGTCAACACCTTGACGGTAGGCGGCCCTTTTTTGGCAACAACTACAATGGTTACAGAGTTATTTTTTCCACAAATTGCCAGTGTGAAACTAGTGTGTGTACGGCCTCCTACTACTGTATTACCCCCTCATGACAAATAGTGGCATGGTCCCATAACAACAGTGAATATGGTCTATTGAGGGTTTAAAAAATTGCAGATAAACAAAACCTACCTGGAAGAGAGAAGGGTTCGCTGAAACCAATGACTCCGCTGGTTGACGGTTGTGGCACAGGGGTGGACGAACACGTCGGTGGCCCTACGTCGCCCATGGCGAAGGATGGTGAGAGGAATTCCCCTTGCATGGGGTCTTCCGCTGTCGTCGGCCAGCGAGTGTGCACCTCCAACTCAATGCCTCCTTCAATGTGTGAGGGTGTGATTAAACTGGCCGGGCGACGCACTGTAATGTAAAACAGTCAATATGTGGTCATAATCACTAACAAACGGAACCAATTTGGTAAAATCAAACACTTCCTCAAATCAAACACTAAAGTATTTCGGTGTGACCCAAAAGTACTCACACCTAACAGTGCACAGAATTTTAGACACACATTTCTGAATAGCACCAAATATTTGTTGTCACCAAACACTTGTTTTGCCATTGTAATAAATGGGGATTGAACTACAACATTTCAGTTTTGTGTTTTTTGTGCCCTAAGTTATATTGTTGGTAATTGTGGGTGTTCATTTAATTTATCAATGTTAAGACTGATATTTTGGAGATGTAACTCGATTAACTTACCACTTATTCCATGGATGAGGTTTGATTCTGCCCCTACGATTTGCATGACAGCCTCCTCATACGGTAAAGCAGCCTCCGGAGGACCTCCTCCGGTCTTGAGCGCCCTTCTTTGCCGTCCTATCACTTCGGATTTCAGTGTCTTCCACTTCTCCTTCACCTCTACCCGTGAACGTTTGGCGACACCGCAAGAATTAACAGCTCTCTGCACTCGCTCCCAAGCATTGGTTTTTTCCTGCATCGTGATCCGGTTGTTAAACGATCCGAACAAAAGTAATCTCTCAATCATAATTTCGTCCAACATCACACGCACCTCAGCGTCACTATAATTTGCCTTACGCGCACGTTTGTTTCCCGGCACAGAGTCGCTTGCAGAAGCCATGGTATTAGGGACGGTTGTGTTAATAAAGCAATAACGTATATTAAAACTGCCAATTCGTCTCAATAATATCCACCGTCGTAATAACACTCACAAGTTGACAGAAACAAAAACATGTTGAACCGATACTGAGTGGGCCGTCGTACCTGCCGCTGGTTCTCACCGACAATGTTGTCATATACGGTTGCTCGCTGCCAACAGGCTCAAACTAGGTCACGGTTAGCTATCCGCCGCAGCTACAACATTGGTGCATACCGATTCACACACCTCTCCAACCCGCCGCTACCCCGAGGTACCTAACCGCGGCTACCGCCTTAGCTCCGGCTAAGCCTATCCCCGATTGGTGCATACGGCCCCTGAGGTGCAGCCCCGGGACCCAGTCAGACACACAGAGCCATTACCGTCCTCCATGTGACCAAACGGGGTGGCCGAATGAGTTGAGCGTCCGTCTCCCGTTTTGGTAGATCGTGCGATTCGATTTTGTTTGTTTGTTGATGTTTAACGTCCTAGCAACATCTAAGGTCATATCAGGACTGGTACCGACTTGTGACAGTACGCACTCATGGTGACATTTTAGTGCTGCCGCACTAGGAGAACAGGCTGCTGGCACCATGACCTGATTTCCCCACTCAATCACATTATCCTGATATTGAGCGGGCACCATCAGCATCCGGCCGCATTAGTAGGGGGTGGGGCATGGGGGAGGGGGGGTAGCAGTGACACGCGGGCAGATGGCGAAATGATCGTGCGATTCGATTTTGTTTGTTTGTTGTTGTTTCACGTCCTAGCAACATCTAAGGTCATATCAGGACGGGCACCGACTTGTGACAGTACGCGATTTTATAGTGCTGCCCCACTGGGAAATCAGGCCGCCTGCACCATGACCCGATATCCCAAGTGCGAATCGAAGCCATGGTCGAGTCAAACCAATGACACCAGATTGATACTTGCCGCTTCCTAGCCAGGCGGTCGGCATAATTAGTATAGGGCAAGGACTGGTTGGTTCAGTGCTAGGATATTGTGCCTGAGTGGGATATCAGGTCATGGTGTTGGTGTCCTGGTTTCCCAGTGGGGCAGCACTATAAAATCACCATGAGTGCGTACTTTTGCAAGTCGGTACCCATCCTGATATGACCTCAGATGTTGCCACGACGTAAAACTCCAACAACCAACCACCCATTGTTCATATCCACACTGACTGTTCGCCAGACAAATCACACTACTACCCTCCCTGGAATCACGGAGATCTAACTCCCATACTAAATTCTGCTAAATTTGACAAGGGCACATGAGGGGTAACAATATAAAACCAGTATTACCAACAACAAATCGGAAATCTGCTGGAAAGCGTAGATTTCCAATTCATGCACCTACAAACAGACACACCCGCCCAGCTTCCCGCCCCACAACTACCCCCTACACCACCCTCCCATCCCATCCCCCTCTCCCCTCCTCCCACCGCTCCGCTTGTTAACCGTGTTTGGAGTCTCAAATTTATGGCTGTCACATTACGACGCTTCTCTCCAACGCGCGTCGACGTGTGTGATTTTCGGGCGGAACGTCGGCACACGTCAGGAAGCGTTAGGCGCGCGTTAGGCGCGCGTTGGCGCGTGTTGGTAGACATTGATGGACGGCGACGGTCGGCGGCGGGCGTCGTGGCGCATCGAAAGTTTTGTGCTTGCGCAAAACTTTCGACGTGTGCCAACGTGTGCCTACGTGTGGGTGCGGACGTTATGGGCACGTTAGGGGGACGTCGAGATCGCTGGAATAACGTTATGCGAACGCTAGGCAGTCGCCACGCGTGCGTGAGGGTCGTTCCCACACGTTGCGCCAAACTGTTGCTTTGTTTTACGTCCTAGCTACATCTAAGGTCATATCAGGACGGCGCGCCAACCTCTTTTTGTTTTTTTTCCCTCATGCGTTGATACACGTTGGCCGCACACTACCAACACGTCTCGATGCATGTCTCGATGCGTACAACTTATTTTGCGCGTTGGCGGCACGCCGGCGAGAAGCGTCGTAATGTGACAGCCCATACCAAGGTACTCCCCAGCTAATCTTGCCACAATGAGGCTTAATCTAGGGGCATGCTTTACTAACCCGTCCACAGTTACTTCCACCAACTCTCCAAATTCTGGTTCCTTTTTTTTCTCTTTTAAAAAAACCCAACTGTTTCCACGGGTACTATCTTGCATGTGATCCCCTTCCAAATAATTGTCTAAAACAATGATATATTCCACGTGGCGAATGCTAGAACTAGTAGAAGGCAAGTTTGTAGAATGCTATTAAATGCAGACTATTGAACGGGTGTGGTCACGACGGCCGGCCTCCTAAGGCAGAGATTAGGTTGTGAAACACCATCGGACTGACGTGTAATATGCAGGACAAACACCTGAACACGCATCAAATGTCGCCTTTCGCGTGTCAGCACCAGGGTAGCCGCGACACTTGGAAAACTTGGAGCGGAAACATTATTTCTGGAAAACTTGGAATCTGTTCTTTACGCTCGGTTATTTAAGGTTGCTTATTTTCCGGGAAATGAAATTCACGCAGCGACATTTTAAACCAGGTTGTAAATAAGTCAAGTTGTGTTTTTATTCTTTCGCAACTTAGTAGAGCTCCTGATAGTTAGTGCGTCAGAGTTATATAATATATATAGTATCATTTTAACAAATTTATGCTGTGTTTATACAGTCCATAGCGTGTAAGCTCGAGTGTTCGGGCTTGTTTTCAATGCTGACCAGTTGTAGTAGTGGTTTAATCTTATCACACAGTAGGAGGTGATAAGATGTTGTTGTTTCTCACACAGTAGCAGGTCCATGATGATTATTTAGTATCTGTAGATGTTTGAGCTTGTTTTGTGTAGGGGTTGGCTATCCAAGGTCGATCCGAGATAGGGAAGGACTGTTAGGAAGCTGTTGTTTTTGGGGAGTCTTCAGTCGCATTGGTGCGCTGAAGGCTGAAAATCTGCAGCACTGCATGGGCACCGCTGAAGGCAGTCCCATGTGGTCGGATGTTGGCTTCCGATGGGTAGTGGTAGCTGTTAGGCATGGCAGTTAAGTGTGTTCTTGGCTCGTAGATTTTTGAGCTTGTTTTGTATCGGGTTTGGCTATCCAAAGTCGATCCGAAATAGGGAAGTACCATTATATAGCTAATGGTTTTAGTTCAAAGAGTAGGTGTTATTGGTTTTATTTTCTGATCACCCTTGTACTGGGTGCGAATAGTATATTAGTTTTTTAGTTTTTAGTTTTACTACTACTTATGAAATAGCCTACTCTACATTTATAGGCTTGTACATAGTTTGTAGCTGTTCATTATCTACTGAGGGTGGTCCAGATTACCCCCTTGGGGCAGCCCAGTTTGTGGGCCGTGACCTATCAGATGCCCTTCTGGGGTTTTGCCTCAGGGTGTTTTCAGGGTCTCCCTTCTTTTACATATATATTGTTGTATGTTTTCAGATTGATGGTTTGTGGTTGTTTGTTATCTACTGAGGGTGGTCCAGGTTTCTCCGTTGGGGCAGCTCCGTTTGTGGGCCATGACCAATCACAGGCCCATCTGGGGTTCTGGCCCTAGGGTGTCATCAGCATCCTCCCTTTTTTCCATAGATATTTTTTGTATGTCTTTAGATCAGGGATTTGCCTTTCTTTTACTGATTGGGCGTTCCAAGCCTTAGCAGCCATTTCTAATGCGCTTCTTTCATGGGCCTTTATGCGACTCCTTGTTTGTTTTATTAGTGGTGCATTGTTTATTCATGTATCTCTGGTTGGTTGCTTTTGGTATTTCCTATCGCATCTGTACCCAAATACGAGTGTTTTGAGGTGTACTAGTCTTCTATTTTGTTTTTAGCAATTTTGCTTTGGTTTGCATGTGCAGGTCATAGATGGGGAGCATTCTGTCCACCCAGACATATTTTTAACGCTTTATTTTGTAGGATTTGAAGGTTGTTGAGCAGTTCTTGCTTTGCTCCCATGTATATCATATCTCCATAGTCAAAGTATGGGAGTACCATTCCTTTGAAGACCTTTATTGACATTTCTTGTGTCATGAATTTTCTTAATTTGGCAAATAACCAGAGTTTGTGATTTATTTTTTGTATGATTTTTGTCATGCATAGGTTGTAATTTAGTTGGCTGTCCAGCTCTAGGCCTAAGTATCTGTACTTTACTTTTCCAGCATCTGGTTTCCTAGTTTGCACTGGGTGTTACTTTCGGGTAGTGGTCTATGTGAGAAGAGGACTATTTTGGATTTGCTGGCATTTATGGTTATTTTATTAGATTTGCACCAGTCATCCGGTTTCTATAGTAGTTTATTTAGTTTATGTGTTACCTCTTCCTCAGTGTTGCCCTCATCATTTATCACAGTATCATCTGCATATAGCTGGAGGCATTCAGTGTCTAGCCACTTCTCTAGGTCATTTATCTATATTATGAAGAGTAGTGGTCCTAGGACTGACCCTTGTGGGACTCCACATGTAATTGAACAATGCAAACACGGATAAATGGTATATATTTGGACTTTTTAATGAACAAAAATGGCAATCGTACATGCTTGAGTATAATGAGAGAAGGCCCTAACATGCTTTAACCGTATAGTTCTAGTCTCTTATTGTGGGGTGGGTGGGATGGCAGAGTAAAAGGTCCATCGCCATCCGCCGCCAAGTCATAGTGGCAGAGTTCCGGGTTTTGCGCGCTTTATATAGCAGCTTGGCCGGCTCAAAACATCACAACTATGTCAAGTTTTCATAACTTTGCAATAGATTTTGGCTGCTGACGTTGTATCTAATTTACATATACACGTCCGACAGCTCTGCATGGTTACAAAATACCCGCTAGGCGTGGTAGACGTCAATCTATATATTTTATGTTAAGGTTCAAGTACAGGTGGCACCAGCGGCCGTTGAAGGTATCCCACCCCGCCTTGTTCGATTACCCATGTTGCGACCAATATCGACAATTGAACAACGTGAACACGGATAAATGGTATATATTTGGACGTTTTAATGAACAAAAATGGCAATCGTACATGCTTGCGTATAATGAGAGAAGGCCCCGAGATGCTTTAACCAAATAGAGAGGTAAGCATCTTAGGGGCCGAGCGGACAGTCTGTTTAGGGGCATAGTCATGAACCATGCCAGATGTCCAAGCACCAAGTTCTTTGATGTCCTCCAGCGGAACTCCTATCCTGGCGCACACCTGAGCACCACCAAGGCGCAGGCTTGCAGCGTGAATGCACGAGGTGCAGGGTGCCCCGTTTCGGACAGGGCAAGCCTAATGGCGTTGGTGAGTCCCGTCGTCGTGAGAGGGGAACCGTCGTGCGGGCGCCACTGCAATAGTTTAGTCCTGCGCCAGGAGACGCCAGGTCATCACTTAGATGGAGGAGGTACGACATGACGTCGTATGGCGATGGTTGTAGCGGCTCTGCTTCATGCCTGTTCATGTAGTTATGTACTTGATAGGCTGGCGGTTCTTGTTCTTCCAGGTGCTGTCGGCAAGTCCGCCTCCATCATTGCAACGAGTCTTCTGTGGTGGGTGGCAGAGTAACCTAGAGAGAAAGGCAATTAAAGGTCTATCCAGGTTAGAGTGTGGTGGTTAGGACATTGTCATGGTCGATGTGAACAGGGTATAATCCTCGTTCTTCGATGTTTGCATAGGCGAGGCGCTCTGCAGCCGGGTCGAATGGCATCTGGCTCAGAGTGTCCGCAAATGGAATGTCCTTGCCATGTTCGTGCTTAATTATGATGTCAGTACTTTTCTGGGCGGCAAATAGCCAGATTTCTCTGGCGCATGTGCAGAGTATTGGGTCTCTCCCTGCACCCGACATGAGGACCTGTTGCGAACCTTTGTTGTCGGTGTTCACGTGGATCGTGTAGAGGGGTGTCAGCTGGTGTGAGTGACTTGGGTGCCGCGATAAGGTTTATGGCCTCAAGCTGCGCTATGTTCAGTTTCTTAGATGTTAGTCTTTCTGAGTAGATGGCACTGTAGTAGTGGATCACAGAATGCACACCACCCGCCCGCAGGGATGAGTCACACTCCAAGACCCATGGAATCTGATCATGTTCAGGTAGCAGGCCCATCCTGTTGCCGGCATCTTAACGTCATCAGTCGTGATGAACATTGGTTCGCCCAGACAGTGTAGAGTATGACTGTCAGTTGTGATGAATGTCGTCAGTCATGACACATGTAGGTTTGTCCCGGTGGAGTCGTCCCGATTATTGGTTCATCCAGAATTGTATCGGGAGTGCCAGTTTTGTTCGTCCAGATTGATCGTCCTTGCAGGGATTGTTTGTCAGTTCGTACTGGGAGTGCCTGGTTTGTTCGTCCAAATAGTTTGTCCCCGTGACGAGAGGTTGGTTTGTCCATTGGTACCGGGAGTGCTAGTTTTGTTTGTCCAAATAGTTTGTCCTGGTGGCGAAGATTTGGTTTGTCCATTGGTACCGGGAGTGCCGGGTTCGTTCGTCCATTGGTACCGGGAGTGCCGGGTTTAGTCCAGAGTAAAAGGTCTGCCGCCCTCCGCGGCCAAGTCGTAGTGGCAGAGTTCCGGGTTTTGCGTGCTTTATATAGCAGCTTGGCCGGCCCAAAACATCACGTCAAATTTTCGTAACTGTATAATAGATGTCGGCTGCTGACGTTGTATCTAATTTACATATGCACGACAACCAGCTCTGCGTGGTTAATCGGCAGAGTTTACAAAATACTCGCTAGACGTGGTAGACGTCAATCTATATATTTAATGTTAAGGTTCAAGTACAGCTGGCACCAGCGGCTGTTGAATAGGTATCCGACTCCGTCTTGTTCCATTACCCATGCTGCGATCAACATCGACAATTGGTTTGCATTCTGATATGCTATTTTCAACTTTGATTTTTTGTTCCCTATTTCTCACGCAGCATTCGATCCCGTTTTTTGTGGCTGATTTTATACCTAGTTGGTTGAATTTTTGAAGTAGTATCTTGTGATCTACTGTGTCAAAAGCCTTGCTGAAGTCTATGAATGCTGCCCCTGATATTTCTTTTTTGTTCATTGAGGCCAGTAAGTCACTGGTGGGTAGGCTATGGTTTTTGATGTGGAGTTGAGTTTTCTGAAGACCCCTTGTCTCGAGTTTAGTATATTATTCTTGTTCAGGTGTTCATTTATGTGCCTGTGTAGTATTTTTTCAATCGATTTGCCTGGGGCCTGGAGGATTGATATGGGTCTGTAGTTGCCTATGCTTTGTTTATGTCCACCTTTATGGATGGGGGTATAGTGGCCATCTTTCAGGCTTCGACAAATTTACCTCGTTTGATAGAGTCATTAAATATGTATAATATGTATAATATGTATAATATGTATAATATATAATATATATACTATATATAATATATATAATATATATAATATGTATAATATTATATATATATAATATATAATACATATAATGCAATATATATATTATATATCATATATATAATATATATTATGTATTATACATATTATACATATTATACATATTTTATATATATTATATATATTATACATATTATATATATTATATATTATATATATTAGGCAAAATTAATGTTTGCAAGCTTGCCAAAACTCTGATATCACTACCATTCCCTGGTTATGTCATCCAAACTGCTGAGTAGGGTAACTAGGGTGGATTGACCCTCATAGATTAATCGGAAACGCACCGCCTTGATTAGGTCCTAAATAACTCTTAAAGAGTAGATTTATCGTGTGAATGGCCATATCGGAACGAGGTAATTTTGAAGAAGTAAATTTATGTTGGTTATTTAATTGTCCCTTAAGTAGTACACGGGAAATGGGGATGTGTAGCAGGCTCATGCCTAACTTGGTAAGCTTATGCTAGGTACACACCTACCGTATACGATTTGCACACTAAAACTCGCGACCCGACCCGACCTGCTTAAAACTAAATACGGGCCGATTCATTTTTCAAATCGCGAATCGCAATCGTAAGGAAGCCGTTTTAGCCCTAAAAGTGAGTTTTAAGTCATGAATCGCAATCGGCAGGTGTGCTAGGGGAGTGCACACCTCACGACTTTTGGCGAGTTTTTGATCGTATACGGTAGGTGGGTGCGGAAAAACGGTAGGTGTGTACCTAGCATTACTTGTAAAATGCCTCTAGGTGGGAGGCTTTGATGTGGAAATTGTAACAGTCCAGCGTGTGACCTATATACATATACATGCTATGCATGTGATGGCGACAGAAACGTTTTATATGAAAGGAAGATTGGTTGGTTGTTGGAGTTGTACGTCCTGACAACATCTGAGGTCATATCAGGACAGATGAAAGGAAGACATTTTGTTGACAAGCACAGCTAGTGAGTAGTGTATGGATTAATGTCATAAGGAGTAAAATATGGTTCGGGAACATGCTGCTGATAAGTATGCAGAATGATATATATAGATGGTATATATAATGGTATATATAGATGGTATATATAATGGTATATATAGAATGGTGACTTGTGACTGGCTTCGGCAGGCAGTGGTATATATATTGAGGATTTGCGCCAAACGATTAGCACCACGTGATCAGTGCCTCCACGGCCATCATGGTTGGATAGAAGTACAGCATAACACTGCCGATGCAGCTGCGTCGTTAATATCGCTTGGATGTTGGGTTTAATTTGACCAAATTTCACTTTTTGAGTAAGCTATTCTCATAAATAACATTATTTCAACCCCCGATGAATATTCATGGTGCTAAATAACATAATTAGATTGTAGCAGTGAATAAATTTGTGTTTTATGTTTTATTTATATACTCTTGACAGTAGAACAAACTGATTCTAACCAACCAGGAAACAGGAGTAGTGTGATGCCTATGTCACACGCAAATTCTCAATAGTGAGAATCTGTAACTTCACTTGATTCTTTAGGCAGTAGAATAAAGAAGGGGATCTTGTACTGGCAAGTTCATGGATTGTCCGCTTGGTTATATCCAGTAAATGTGTCTACGTGTATAGACCCCTTTCAATGTTTATAAACATTGTGTATGCGTGTGCAGCCTGGCTGGAGAACGAATGCACACTGCCATCGAGTTTGCCGGTACGCGCAGTGCAAAACGTCAGTTTTATTCCAAATTAATAGAAATGTCGAACCCTAACCGTATAAATGTAATATAATCTATTTGGTAAATATGTTTTCTATATGTGTTCCTAGCGATTTGTTTCTATATGGTGTAGTTTTAGAGATATTTAACTTTTTCTGTATGAAGATTGCTCACGGCCATTGACAGTGCATTGAGTTTGCCAATACGTGCAGTGCAAAACATAAATTTTATTCAAAATTAATAGAAATGCAGAACCCCAACGATATAAATTTCATATAATCTGTTTCTTAAATATGTTTTCTATATGTGTTCCAAGCGGTTTATTTCTAGGTGGTGTGGTTCTAGAGATATTTCACTTGTTCTCTATGAAGATTGCTCATAGCCATTGAGTCTGCAGTATGACAGTGTGTCATCCTGCAGCCAAGCAGCGTGCGCACTGACCTAAATACCTATGCTGACGTCATATGAAATAGATCTATGCGTGTCTATGTATCTATATATAGCCATATGTCCAAATGTCCATGCAACCATATATCCATAATGTATATATATGTAGTGGTCTGCACTGACCTCTCAGGCAAGTAACCACATAGACAGGTAGGCGTGGGGAGTGTATTGATATCAGGGAGCCTAGGTGGTGTAATGGTTAGCACACTGGCCCGGAATGCAAAGAGATGTGGGTTCGAGTCCCGCTCTAGGCACAGTATTTCCCATTTTCATCACCCCCCACGACATATATATATATACATATCCATAATTTCTCTATATCTCTCTATTTCATATACACATAATTTCATATATTCATCATAATCGCTCTCTATATATCTATATTTATATAGCTATACTATAGAGATATATTTATCCATAACCTCTTTTTATCTATATATCCATAATGTCTCTATATCTCTATCTTTCCATATCTATCTATATATATATATATATATATATATATATATATATATATACATACATCTTTATCTGAACATTTCCACGAATACTAACAACAACAAAAACTGCTGAGCAAGTGGAGTGTCAAACCATGTGCGGGACGTGAGCGGTGCATGCCGGTGTTGCATTTCAGCGGCACACCAGTTTGCGAGGGACACATCGCTTCTGCGCATGCATAAAAATCTAACAGCATCGTCACTAACCTAATAAATTTAATATAATGTTTTTGGTAAAGATATTTTCTATATGTGTACCAAACGATTTGTTTCTAGGTTTTGTGATTTCAGAGATATTTCACTTCTGCTGTATTTTGTGTATGAAGATTGCTCACAACCATTGACAATGCCTTGAGTTTGACGGTACGCGCAGTGCAAAACATTAGTTTTATTCAAAATTAATAGAAATCCAGAACCCTACCCGTATCAGTTTAATATAATCTTTTTGGTACACATGTTTTCTATATGTGTACCAACGGATTTGTTTCTAGGTGGTGTGGTTGTAGAGATATTTCACTTCTTCTGTATGAAGATTTGCTCATGCCCATTGACAATGCATTTGAATGGAAGTGTCCCTCGCAAACTGGTGTGCCACTGAAACTGCAACACCGGGACCGCCCCCCCACCCACGGGATAACGGTCTTATCACTATCCATATATTATATAGTTATATATCACACTTATCCATAATGAATAATCAATTATATAGCATATATCTATATATATATATGTTATATCATGTATTGTGAATAATTTATGCGAATATATGTTATCTAAGTATTCCCACTTCTGGAGCAAAAACAAATTCACCTACAGCGGATCCCGACAGTGGCGCCACCACCGGTCAGTTACAACACTGCAGTCCTCTGTACGCCGTTACCACTCACCTGAAAGTACATAGAAATAGAAATTATAAATAAATGGTTACTGCATGATACACAGGAGATCGGAGTCAGGAATAATTATATTATCCGCAAAGATTATTCCAATAAGCGATGAAGACAACAACAACAATGTCTGCAGCAATCATGAGTTAGCCAGAGGTATTTAGTGAGGTGAGTCTCCACCGTGGCACCAACGATTAGTTCGGGATGAAGAAGATGAAGTGGAAAATGGAAATGATAAGTAGAACATTGCATTATTTATACTGGTATAACAACATTATAACACACACATATATATATATGAAGAGTTCATGCACGAAAACCAACAAACAGGTCAAAATCAAAGCGTGAATACCTGCTATGAGCTGAGGGTGCCATCATTCCTATAATCAAATCTGGTTGTTATTTTCTTTGTAGAAACTGGCACAGCCCCGATATAATCTAATATTAAATTGATCAACTTTAACTGGAAAGCACAACAAATTCAATTTGACAGAAAACAACTAAAATAATGGAGTGGTCATTGTTTTGCACCCGAAGTCTCCATATATATATATATATATATATATATATATATATATATATATAGATATACATATATACATATATATACATATATATATATATGTATATATATTTATATGTGTGTGTCCTATATAATTGTGGATATAAATAACGGCAGCCCCTTAATGTTTCTCTCTCACCACCTTAACTTCCATTTTATTTACTGCGGAGCGGGCATCCTCCCCTCCCCCGCCTCCTATACGCCGTGAGCCAACTCTGCTCACTTAGGTGTCGTGTAATTAGTTATGCAAATATTATTGGAGCAGAGTGTAGGTTAGTCATTGGCGAAACGGTCCGGTGGGACAGTGCAGCCTACGTGTTTAGGCAGCAGTGTACTGCTTTGAAGTCGGGGCTGCCCACCAAGCAGCCCGCATCCGGTTCCGGCAACACGTGGGGCCCGCGTGCGGATGCAATATACCTTATCTGCCTCCAGTCGGCAGGAAAATTTGCTTCATAAAGTAAACGGAAGGGCCTTTTAGAGGGTACCAGCCAGAGGAATTACTCATCCAACTATATATGTGAAATGTGTTGTGTTCAATTGTATTCAATTGTAGGGTACAGAGCGTACAAATAATATATGAAGAATTCAGTTGCATATACATATATAATTTATATATATAAATTTGTTAGTTTGGTCATCATAGTTAGTTTACTTTAAAGTAACTTTTATTTTAAAGGGCTAACTTTGGAGATATCTAAAGTGAAATTAATGCTAAGTCAATGTTGATATATTTTATTTTATTTTTAATTTTTTTTATTGAGGCAGTATTTATACTGTCCATAGCATATAATCCCGGGTACCCAGGCTTGTTTTCAATGCTGTTACTTTTTTTTGGATTTTCTTGGTATATATATATTTATTTTTCTACGCTTATTACTAGACTAGCCTACTCCTATTTACATATCATAGGCTTGTACGTAGCTGTGTGGTGTGTTATTTGGCTACTTTTGGCATGGTTACCTTCCATTGGGCGTCCCGCTGGTGGGCCGTGACATATCACATGCCCCTTTGCAGTGCAGTTTACTGGGGGTTTCCTAGCCTTATTTTGCACAGATAATTTTTGTAAGTTTTTAGGTCAGGAATTTGTCGTTCATTTACCGTTTGGGCATTCCACACCTTGGCAGCTATATGAATCGAAATACTGGACAGCATAGGCTTCGGTAGCAGCGGGTTCTATTTAATTGACTTAGTATTCCTTTCATGCAACAATAAATGCTTAATAACTTCATCATGGATATGTATGATCGAATCTGGGGAAGTGCTTGGGTTTTTAGAAAGTAGTATGTTTTCATCGGATTATGCGGCTTTAAATGGATAACCGCCGCACACCTCCCGTACCATGGGTGTACGTGATGTGTGGCGGCCACCACCAACTGATCAATAACATCTTTGTCCAAGGTCCAGTAAGTAGGGGGCAGTTAGTTGGTTGGTTGTTGGAGTTTTACGTCCTGGCAACATCTAAGGTCATATCAGGATGGGTACCGACTTGTAACAGTGTGCAATCATGGCAACTGTATAGTGCTGCCCAACTGGGAAATCAGGTCACTGGCACCATGACAAGATATCCCACTCAATCACATTATTCTGACACTAAGCCAACCAGGCGTTGCCCTACTGTAATAATACCAAGCGCCTGGCTAGGAAGCGATGACTGTCAATGTATAAGTCATTGTTTTTACTAGGCTAAGGTTCGAACTCCGTGGGTTCAAATCCCACGACCTGACAAACGGGAGAGGGACACTCAACTCATTCGGCCATCCTGTCTTGTCCCTATAAAGTCACGCAATCCGATGGTTTTGGGTTTCTGCTATTTTCTTTAGATTAATATTACATTAGTTTGATTGTCATATCTTATTTTACTTTGAAGTAACTTTATTTAATTATAAAGGGTTAACTTTGGAGATATTGGAATTTGAAGAGATAATAAATTAATTTGGGTGTACAAGTCGAAATTTTAACACCAGGACAATGTTGTAAGTTATACACAGCAGTGGAAATCCAAATTGGCAGAAATGACAGTATGGGGAATTCAATCACCTACCTTCAGATTAGGAGTCAGACACTCTAACCACTCCGCCATAGAGAACACCACAGTTGTATAGTCTGAGGAAAACTTAACATTTTCGAAATCGAAAACTATTATCTTAGATAAGTAACTTAGATACTGGTGCACTTATTACATAATTGTCACTGTATAGAAGGGCGTGTTAAGTCAATTTAATAGAACCCGTTACTTCTGAATGGCATTCTAAGTCAATTTCATGGAACTTGTTGCTAATGAATAGAACCTGTTACTTCTGAACGGCATTTTAAGTCAATTTCATGGAACTTGTTGCTAATGGGCCTTCATTAGCAACAAGTTCCATGAAATTTACTTAGAATGCCGTTCGGTAGTAACAGGTTCTATTAAATTGACTTAGCACGCCCTTCTATACAGCTACAATTACGTAATAAGTGCACTAGTATCGAAGTTACTTATCTAAGATAATAGTTTTTGATTTCGAAAATGTTAAGTTTTGCTCAGACTTTACAACTGTGGTGTTCTCTATGGCGGGGGGGTTAGAGTGTCTGACTCCTAATCTGAAGGTCGGTAGTTGAATTCCCATACTGTCATTTCTGCCAATTTGGATTTCCGCTGCTGTGTATAACTTACACCATCATCAAAGGCTAGTTGCTCTCATACCAGCTCTACGTGGTGTTGGAGATTAAAAATCCTTTGGGTCAGTAAAAGTGTAGGCTTGGGCTTTTTATCGACCAACTGTCTAACGGTGAAAACAAAACTATTCAGACTTATCCATGATAGGTAGTATACATGTTCAAGAAAAACTGTAAATTAATTCAGTGTTTGCTGTGTGGCATCGAAAGAACCCATTCTACAAGCGGTCCGAAAATCTACCACAGCGCGCTCTGTCTGAATGGATTAAGTTAACACATTGATGGTAGCGCCTAGATTAACACATCCCATGATGGGTTGGCCATTTAAGGACAAAACTGTCACATTTGTGCAAGTATCTCACTAATATGCCACTAATGCTTTCACCTTTCTAAACACACCGGGCACGGTCCTCTAATCGGTAGAGCGTGGGCCTCGAGTGTGGAAGGTTGGGAGTTCAGTTCCCGGTCGAGTCAAGCCGATGACTTATCAAATTGATACTTGCCGCTTCCTAGCCTGGTGCTCAGCATTAATAGGATAGGGCAAGGACTGGTTAGCTCAGTGTCAGGATAATGTGACGGAGTGGGATATTGGGCGGTCCTCTAATCGGTAGAGCGCGGGTCTCGCATGCGGAAGGTCGGGAGTTCAGTTCCCGGTCGAGTCAAGCCAATGACTTATCAAATTGATACTTGCCGCTTCCTAGACTGGCATTTGGCATTAATAGGATAGGGCAAGGACTGGTTAGGTCAGTGTCAGGATAATGTGACTGAGTGGGATATCGGATCAGGGTGCTGGCAGCCTGATTTCCCAGTGGGGCAGCATGAGTGCACACTGTCACAAGTCGGTACCCCTCCTGATATGATGTTAGATGTTGCCAGGACATAAAACTCCAACAACCAACCAATCTTTCTAATCATGAACACCATATCTTTAGCAAACATATATAGATTGAATGAATGTAAGAAGGGTAATACTGCCGGCATAGATCCATGCTTTCAGTATCCACGGATGCATTAGTACACTAGGATTAAAGGTAGCAATGGAGTCCTGAATATACACATATTCAATTCTGATGAAATGCATGCTATTGTAATAGACTACATCGCCATTCCAGTTGTGCGGTGCATTGTGGGATGTATGGAAGAAAAACAAACCTGCGAGAAGCACATGGCACATGCTAAAACACTGGGTGCAGTTATGAAATGTGCTAGTTTCAGCTCATCTTAGCTCTGGTTTGAAACATAGAATACCAACTAAAAAAATATATATAATAAATTAAGATATTAACCTTTTATCCAGCATTGCATTTATATCAATATAATCAACACATCTTATACCATCTTCATTTAGATTGAGACAAATCCTGGCACTCAGACTAGTGTTAGAGCCATAGCCAGTCAGTTTTCCTCATTTTATTCATATTTTCTTAATTTATATCCTATGGTTAATAACATTTGTTGGGCTAGGAAAGGGGTAGGGTTAATCAGACATTGGTTATATATTTCTTTGAAACAAGTTTTTGTTGACACATTTGACAATTTAATATTTAGAACAAGAATTACTTATGTCTAATCAACAATGGTGATGTAAACATCAGCCTGTAAAGTGACTGAAATTGTATGTTTCTTAACTCAAAATGCTTAATTATGGAGAGTTGTGTCTTGAACACATTCATTATATTATTATATTGCATCCATCCATCCATGTTTGTGCCAAATTGTTATGTATTTTGCTTAATTTTGAATAAAATTGAAGGTTTACCCTATGCGTATCGGCAAACTCAATGGCCGTACGCCTTTGCTTTGCTGCTAACGACGTTTTCAGCGCATGCACAGTCGGAACGGTGATCTCGTCTATTGTCTGTAATGAGCCCCCCCTACCACACAGTGGTGGTCTCAATTGCACTGACCCTTGAAGTATCGGCAAAGTGGCAGCAGGATACCAGGGGTGGTCCCTATGGTGGACTGTTCCCCCCACAACTATCGGCCGCCACTCACCCTGTAGGAGGTTACTCGTGTAGTAGTCGGCCCTGACCTCTCAGGCAAGTAACCACATAGACAGCTAGGCATGGGTAGTGTGGTGATATCAGGAAGCCTAGGTGGTGTAATGGTTAGCAAACTGGCCCGGAATTTAAAGAGATGAGGGTTTGAGTCCTGCTCTAGGCGCAATATTTCCCATTTTCATCACTCCCCATGACACTGGTTCCATGACCAGGATCCTGTAAAGCTTTGCGCTGTACGGTTGTTGAACCTACCCTAGGTATATATATGTGTTAGTGGATTGCCTGTATGTATGTAATTGTAAGCATTAAAAGACTTACAATTCCAGGGGGACAAGTATAGTAGTCTGCACTGACCTCTCAGGCAAGTAACCACATAGACAGGTAAGCATGGGTAGTGTGGTGATATCAGGGAGCCTAGGTGGTGTAATGGTTATCACACTGGCCTGGAATGCAGAGAGATGTGGGTTCGAGTCCCGCTCTAGGCACAATATTTCCCATTTTCATCACACCCATTACACTCGTCACCCAGCTGGGCAGTTGTTGGTTAATTCTGGTCTGACCTTGACAGAAACAATGGGGTGGCGGACCTCACAGTTTGAAGCAACTGTGGTGTTAATAATGTCCGGATATTTCCCAGACGGGGCAGAAACTGTGTCCATCATTGTCCCTCTTGTTAAGGACGTGGTTACAACGAAGCTGACAATTGTGACATGTTGGTTGTTGATTATCTGTTCAGTTTGGAGAATTCAGAAAGGAGAAGTGGTTTAAAAAGCTTTGACTATGGCTTCTTAGCACCGGTGGCGATGGAACGCTGGTGATGGTTTGAGGATTAAGGCCCTGTCACACTACGACGTATGGCGGCGGCGTGTGGGTAACGTTTCAAAATAATTTGAAAATAAAAATAGGTCGAGATATGCCGACCTACGCCGACCTATGCTGAGGGTACTCGACCTATGCCCAACCTATACGTAACCTATGACGCTGTATGCCGACGTGTTGGTCAAAATTTGCATAGGTCGGCATATTGTAAAGACAGCCCCAGTAATGTCTTTAGTTTTAATTGATTTATAATAATATGTGCATAGAATCCATACCATATATGTTCAAATGTATAAAGTCTATAGAGACTCCATCGTGTCGCATGAACCCGCTAACCCGGATCTGGGTAACCCATCAGCCTCCAGAAGGATATGGGTGCGGTGGGAATCGGATGTGTGTGTGGGTTGTGGTGGACAGGTTTATGGGTATTGAATGACGGGGAACTCCGAAGAAGCACACACACCCTATACTGGGAAACACTGAGTAGCCTGCCAGATAAAGGTTGTATCTATACATTAAGGAAAGTTGGTTGGTGTCATCAGAGATACCCAGAATGCGTGACTGACCTCCCACACAATGACGTGTTTGGGCATGTCGTGTCAGCCATATCCCGGAACTTTGTGGGTGGATGCGTGGGTGGGAGTTTGAATATATACTGTGTACATGACCATTCAAAGACAGTTCCTTTCTCAGCACTGAAGACTATGGTGTTCTTCGTTCTTTGTGGAGGGGACTCACTACGGCGACCATGAGCGGCATAGATTATGCAGGAGCACAGTCTACAGTGACATAATAGGAATCTGCAAAGTTGACCCAGGACGCGGCCATGAAGATAGGGGTCAAACTTTACAATATGCTAAGGCCATACGTCATAGTGTGACAGACAGACAACACGCTGGGCATACGCTCGCAATAGGCTAGGGGTACGCCAGCACATGCTAGAGGCATAAATTAGACGTAAGCTAGGCATAAACCAGAGATATGCGGAGGATGCAGGTTCAACGTATGGCTAACCTATGCCGACCTACCCCTAACTTATGCGTAACCTATGCCGGCGTACGTCCAGCATATGAGAAACATATGAGCCACACGCCACCATAGGTTTAACATTTTGAACATGCACAAAAAATTGTTGGCGGCTCAACCTACGACGACCTATGAAAAGCATATACGAAGTATGCCTAACCTATGCGTAACCTATGACACCCTATGCCGACGTGTTGGTCGAAAAGTGCATACGTCGGCATACGCTAACGCCATAGGTCGTAGTGTGACAGCCCCTTTACTGGGGATATGTGGGAATCTGTGTCGCGTCGTGAGTGACGTCAGGGCTGGGTGTGTGCGTATGTGTGCGTGCATGTGCATATGTGTGCGTGCATGTGTCTGCGAGGGGGCGTGTGGGAGGGGGCACTTGTAGGGTTGTCAGGGAATGTCGGTGGAAGCATCATATATGGACACGGATTGTGGTGTGTGGGGGTGTTGTTGTGGCGTGTATGTAATGTATTAAATGGTGGAGGTAGAGGTGGTTGGTGTGTAAAGCCATAGTGAGTGTGTGGAGGTGGCTGGTGGCCAGGTTGAGGTGAGGCTGTTTGGCGTAGTGGTGTTCTGATGAGTGGGTGAGCCTGTATGTGATGTGTGGCCATGTGAGAGCCGAACGGTGTATGGGGGGGGGGGACGTTGTTGCAGTGTGTGTGTGGGATGTATATGTGTGGGTGTGAGTGTAGGTTTGTGAGGGGGTGTGGCCATATGACAGTGGAGGGTGTGTGTGTTTGTGGTGGGTGCAGCATTGTTGTGATGAGTGTGAGTATGTATGTGGCAATGTTGGGATGTGACTGTAAAATGTGTACGGCAAAACATTCTTGTGATGGTTGTGTAGGCGTGGATGTGGATGTGGGTGCGTGGGTGTGGGGGCTTGACATGAGTGTGCTGAGCGTGTGAGTGGTTATAAGGATATGTGAGTGGCGTGACGTAAGAGTGGTGTGTGTGGGTAGGTGTGTGAGTGTGTGGGTGTGGGTGTCTGTGGGTGGGCGTGCCGTGAGTGCCGCGTGTGTGTGAGTGAGTTATTGTGGGTGTGTGGGTGTGTGAGAGTGCCGTGAGTGTGGCGTGTGGCTTGTGAGTGAGTGTGTGTGTGGGCGTGCCGTGAGTGCGGCGTGTGTGTGAGGGAGTGTGTGAGTTAATGTGGGTGTGGGTGTGTGGTGGCGGCCGTGAGTGCGGCGTGGTGTGAGTGAGTTATTGTGGGTGTGTGGGTGTGTGAGAGTGCCGTGAGTGTGGCGTGTGGCGTGTGAGTGAGTGTGTGTGTGGGCGTGCCGTGAGTGCGGCGTGTGTGCGAGGGAGTGTGTGAGTTAATGTGGGTGTGGGTGTGTGGGTGGGCGGGCCGTGAGTGCGGCGTGTGTGTGAGTGAGTTATTGTGGGTGTGTGGGTGTGTGAGAGTGCCGTGAGTGTGGCGTGTGAGTGAGTGTGCGTGTGTGTGTGGGCGTGCCGCGAGTGCGGCGTGTGTGTGAGGGAGTGTGTGAGTTAATGTGGGTGTGGGTGTGTGGGTGGGCTGGCCGTGAGTGCGGCGTGTGTGTGAGTGAGTGTGTGAGTTAGTGTGTGTGTCGGTGTGTGTCGGTGTGTCAGTGGGTGTGCCGTGAGTGCGGCCTGTGAGTGAGTTATTATGTGTGTGGGTGTGTCAGTGTGTGGGTGGGCGTGCCATTAAGCTAAGATTCCTTACATGCGGTATGCGGCATGCGAATGCAAATGCGAATGCGAGTAAAAATCGAAAAGCATGTAAATGAATAGTGGTGCTTCCATAGGTCCGGATGTGCAGATGCGAATGCGAATGCGAATGCAAATGCAAATGCGGCAAATGGATCGACCCATGGACCGATCGGTGCGGCATGCGAATGCGAATGCTGCTGCGTTTGCCATAGAAAACAATTCTGTTCCTTCACAAATTTGGAGGAAAAACCCCAACAAATGTTGGGGGTTGGCATATATCTATGCTGCATATACGACATTCGCATGCCACATGTCGCATGCCGCATACAGCGTATAAGGAATCTTAGCTTTAGTGCGGCGTGCGTATGAGTGAGTGAGTTATTGTGTGTGTCAGTGTGTCGGTCTGTGGGTGGGCATGCCGTGAGTGCGGCGTGTGTGTGAGTGAGTGAGTTATTGTGTATGTTGGTGTGTGGGTTTGTGGGTGGGCATGCCGTTAGTGCGGCATGTGTGTGAGTGAGTGAGTTATTAGCCATGATTACACGGGCGAGTTAAAACGCTTCATATAAAACCAGTTGTCTAGATCGATTTACATTTGGCATGTAAACGCGACGCTATGGCGTTTTAGAGCTGAATCGATTCATATAAATCGGTAGATGTAAACCACCTTGGGAGGTAGTATAGATGAAGCAATAGAGCTGGTTCCTGGGCAGCGATAGTGTAAAATAGCGGTGCTCGCCAGCTACAGGCTCAGCTGTAACTATCGCTGGTGCCCGGCAGTGTTAGGGACCGATTAGGCCGAAATCTATTGAATGCGATCATATTTAACAGAATTACATACTCAAATAATGAAATTTAATTAAATTAACCCTAAATTCCAAGCGCTATTAACGTAGCCGCTACATTGGCGTCGTTATTCATATTGTGAATCGACGAGTGTAAACTAAACAAATAGCAGTGCTCGCCGGCTATAGGCTCACCACTAAGGCTGCTGGTTCCCGGTCGCCGACACACTTTCAAACTCGCTTATGTAAACGCACCACTACTTTTTTTAATTTTTTTAATTTTTTTATTGAGGCTGTATTTATACTGTCCATAGCATATAAGCCCGGGTACCCAGGCTTGTTTTCAATGCTGGCCAGTTGTAGTGTTGGTGTTATCTTACCACACAGTGGCTGCTGATAAGGTATTTGATTGCCTGCATTTCAGTAGCAGATAGATAATTGGTTGGTATGGTAAGTAGCCTATGTTAGTTTTTTTGGATTTTCTTGGTAACTACTTCGTTTCATATAAATCGATTTGTCTTAAATCGTTTTACACTCGCCCGTGTAAACACAGCTAATGTGTGTGTCGGTGTGTCGGTGTGTGGGTGGGCGTGCTATGAGTGCGGCGTGTGTGTGAGTGAGTGAGTTATTTTGTATACATACACATGTCGACATGTCGGTGTGTGGGTGGGCGTGCCCAGTCCACGCCGTATGATAACACCGCCCGTTTGTCCCACACCTTATCACTACCGCCCTACGCCACACTGTTACAACACAGCCTTGGCCTACTATAATGGTCGGTGCTTTGCCCGTCCAGACACCGTACACTCTTGCAACCCCCAAACCACACACACAGGGCGCGCATATTACTCCGCCATCACGTCAATAATAGACTACATCGCCATTCCTGCGGCGCGGTGCATTGTGGGATGCGTGGAAGAAAAAGAAACCCGTGAGAAGCACATGGCACATGCTAATAATACACTGGGTGCAGCTATGAAATGTGCCAGTTTCAGCTCATCTCAACTCTTGTTTGATACATAGAATACCAACTAAAAAAATATGTATAATAAATTAAGATATTAATCTTTTATCAAGCATTGCATTTACATCAATATAATCAGCACATCCTATGCCATGTGCATTTAGATTTAGACAAATCTGGGCACCCAGACTAGTGTTAGAGCCATAGCCAGAGTCAGTTTTACTTATTTTATTAATGTTTTTATTTATATCCTATGGTTATGTAGAACTAGAAAATGAGTAGGGTTAATCAGATATTGGTTATATATTTCTTTGAAATAAGTTTTTGTTGACACATTTGACATTTTAATATTTCGAAAAAGACTGACTTATGTCTAGTCAATGGTGATGTAAATATCAGCCTGTAAAGTGACTGAAATTGTATGTTTCTTAGCTCAAAATACTTAATTATGGAGAGTTGTCTCTTAAACTTATTCACCCAGCTAACGCAAACAGATTCAAACTCATTGCTGCACATGACAAAACTGAACAGAGCATCCTCACGACATGCTGTGAGCCCTGATGGTGGAGTCTCCGACTTGGCCTGAGCATATAGCTCAAACACTCTAATCTAATTATATTATTATATTGCATCCATCCATCCATGTTTGTGCCAAATTGTTATGTATTTTTTTATTAAATTTGAATACAAGTTTTGCCCTATGCGTATCGGCAAACTCATTGGCTGTATGACTTTGCTTTGCTGCCAGCGTCGTTTTCACTGCATGCGCAGTCGGAACGGTGATCTCGTATATTGGTGCCACGTCACACACCCAAAGCTCACCTACTACTGCCACGAAAAGAAACAACATACACCACTCTAGTAGTATTCACTGACCTCTTAAGCAAGGAGCCAGGTAGGCGTGGATATGGTTGGTTGTTGGAGTTTTACATCCTGGCAACATCTAAGGTCATATCAGGACGGGACGTGGATATGGTGAAGACATCATCAAGCATAGACGGTGTAATGGTTAGCACACTAGCCCGGAATTCAAAGGGTGCAATCTAATCCTGCTCCACCACACTATTTCCAATGTTCATCACCCACATGACACTAGCATAGAAAGCTGGAGATGGGGAGGTGGAGAAACACTGTCACGTGTAGAAGTATCCAATTCTGGGAGAGTCTGCTATCAATCATTGTCATCAAAGACCCTATAATACTAAGACGGCTCACTCAGCCTGTACTGTGTAATCAAAATGATTAAACCCATCACTTGGTGTGCTGGCTGTTCTCTTGGTTAAACAGGTGCTATATTATATCTATAAATGTATATATAAATGTGAAAGATGTGTGATGATGGCGATGCTGAAGATGATGCTGATGATGATGGGTATTTGTTCATAGCAATTTCATATTGATCTGTATTCATACTTACCTATCTCATGTATAATATAATTGTATGTGTTTACATGTGAAACGCCAACCAGCAGCCGGCTGATCAAACCCACCACAAGGTGGCACTGCAAAATTGACATTACCATTGGAGAGATAGGGAGTGAGCCGTCTTAGTATTATAGGGTCTTTGTTGTCATGGCAACTTGATGGTAGCAGTCAAAATGTTACTAATTTTGCTTCCGAAAAGCACGAAGTGACCATAACGAAAATTGCTCAATTTGGAACTTATGGCTGCCATGAACAGTGCAGTAATATCGCCCCCCCCCCCCGCCCCTTCTGCCTTCATCCTCTGTGATAAAAGATGTCAAACTTCACTGAGCATGTCGCTCGCGTCGGGTTTTGTTTTAGTGTAGTTTTTATTTCTCTCAAGAAAAAGGACATTTTCTCCATGCCACACACGAGTGGTACTCTTTCTGTCTGTGCTCGTGGGTCAAGCCAGTGACCTTGTCCAGATAGTTTAATGTTCTGAATAGTCTCTATGGCAACGCAGGGTTCTGAGTTCTAGGTTCGGAAAGGAAGTTTATTAGTATGGGCAGAGCTATGGTAAGGTTTATTAGATTAAAGAGAACTGGTGTAGGCGCATGGTATGGGACTGAACAGGGGGGGGGGGTAATTTGAAAATAAAATCCATTAAAAACTAGAATCAAAGAAAACCCAAATGAATTAGTGTAAAAGAAATTGCAGCATTAGATTAATGGTTTGTCTTTTCTTTGCTTAATTTGTGTTGTGTAAATCAGAAAAGAAAACAAGATAACCATTCTTTTGGATCCTTAAAATATTCCCTGTTCCAGATTGATGCCCAAATGTGCGTCCATTAAAAGAAATCCACCAAATCACACAAATAGAATTCACAAAGGTTACCTGGGATCAGGGTGAGAAGACTAGGTCAAGGGTGGCGGGAGAGGGTGTGGAGGGATGGGGAAAGGGAGGGGGAGATTGGGGGGGACAGGGAGGTGGGACAGGAATAGGAGATGGCGGGAAGGGGGAGAGGTAGAGGGACAGGGGGAGATGGGGGAAGGGGGGGGAGAGGGCATGACAGAGGGAATGAGAAGAGGGGGAAAAGGGGGAGAGGCAGAGGGAAGGGGGAGAGGGCATGACAGACGGAATGGAAAAGAGGGGGGAAGAAGGGGAAGGTGGAGAGGACAGGGAGAGAGGGGGGAGCTAGAAGGGCAGAGGGAGGGGGTGGGGGAATGGAAGAGGGAATGGAAGAGGGAGGGAAGAGAGGAGAGGTAGAGGGACAGGATGGGGAGATGGAGGGCGAGATGGGGAAAGAGAGGGAGAGGGCATGGGAGATGGGGAGGGAGAGGGAGGGGTGGGAGAGGGAGGGGAGTGAGAGGGAGAAGGAAAGAGGAAGGGAAGAAGAGGGAGAAGGGATGGGAGATCGGGAGGGAGAAGGGTGTGGGGAGGGATAAGGAGAAGAGGAGGGAGATGGAGCGGAGGGGAGAAAGAGGGAGCTAGAGGTAAAGGGAAATGGGTATGAAGACGGAGATAGAGATGGAGAAGGATATGGAGATGGAAAGAAAAGGGAGAGGGGAGAGAGGGGAGAAGGAGAGGGAGATGCTGAGAGAGAGCCACATATATATATATATAGAGAGAGAGAGCCCGGGGGATCGGCTAGTACCCAACTAAGCCTGAAATTAAATGTGATTATGGAAATTGGTGATTCATTATTTGCATGGCTTAAATAAGGATGCGAGTGTGCCAGCGCTTGCAAATGTCCAACAGGGGGAGCCATGCCGATGAGACGCCAATGCGCCCCGCCACCCGGAACGTGCGGGCCCATAGGCCGGCCTGTTTGGGTCTCACCTCGAGCCTCGGTCTGACTACCAACGGGACCACGCTCAGCCGAGTGTTTGGAAGATTATGTGAAAACCTAAGATAGTCATATTTAACAAAAGTGAGAGAAACTCAAAATTACCAGACTAAGACAAAATAAAGTTGATTTAGAGTTTTTGTCATTTTCTGAGATAATTAAATTAGGTTGATCACCATAATCTACCTTACTTTAGGTTGAAGTAACTTTGTTTTTAAATTTCTAATTTAGAAGCTATTTGAAGTGTGAACCTGCCAAAGTAATTTTGACAAGCATGCCAACACTCAGACTTCATAGGCTTCTGATGTGACATGTTCTATTAAATTAACTCAGTATTCAATTCTAAGTTCTATGTGGGAACAAATGCTTAATACGTGCAGCACTATCCAAGGTAAATATTTAGAATCAAATCTAGGTCAGTGTCTTGGTTTTGAAAATGTTATGCTTTCATCAGACTATGCAGCTTTAAATAAATAAGTAATAACTAATATGTCACAGACCAGGGCTCTTGAGTCTTATGCCCGGCACACACCTCCCGTATAAAACCTAAAACTGCCCGTTTCGGGATGAATTTTAGTCAGTTCCAGTCTTTAGGTGTGTGACACCCTAATGCCTTGCGCACACCTCCCGTATACTATTCACGCGCTAAGACTTGGATGGCAAACAGACGGTGGGTATCACACATATACCGTATAAGATACGACTGACCGCTCACATATACCATTTCTCGAACGGCCCGATTCGTTTTTCGAATGTCTTGCGATTCGAGTCTTAAGCACTAAAACTGAGTTTTAAGTCGCGAATCAGAAGCATTAGCAGTCGGTATATGTGTGTTGTCCCTGTTGTCAGTTTTAGTCAGGAAACGGGATGGGTCGGGTTGTGACGGGTCGCGTCGGGCAGTCAGTTTTAGCATGTGAATCGTATATGGGAGGTGTGTGCCAGGCATAAATTACTCATGTATTTAAGTATGCGTCATATACTATATATTCTTATGTATTCCTATATATTTCCAGAGGGCTATACGCATAATCTATGCAACTCCTGTATCTTCATAAGGATTCATTTCCATGATGTAACTGTATTATATCCCATGTAATATTCCTAACTTGTTGAATACCATGATGTTATCGTTAAACTGTCAAATTGTTTAGATACTTTGGTAGTTACTCATCGTTTGGTTGGAGAGACACATGTGGGGGTACAGGCAGGAAGATTACCCCCTTGGGAGATGCCAACCAAAAACACCCTACCATATTTTATCGTAACATAAAATTCAAATTCAAATTCAGCTGGCGAACCAGTTAAAGCTGCATAACCCGAGGAAAGTATCACATTTTCTCAACTTAAAACTTGATCTCTGATAAACCATGCAACTGGTACGACGATGCAATACCTCACTCAGTCACGGTATCCTGACAAAGAGCCGAGCAAGTCCTTGTTCCATCCTCCTAATTCTCCACACCATGTGATGGACCAACTCTTGGGCGACATTCATTTGGATGAAGATATTGAATTGATTTGCTCGGGGTTCTAACGCATAACCCTCTCCCTCTGTTAGGGAACTGGAACATCGGACATCCTAGTCCATCCCATCCTCTTCAGACCGGAAGTTACCGAGCATGGCATATATCATTACAACACTATCAAATATCATCAAAAACATTCAATATGCATCAACTCAGTTATACAGATAAGGAAATCTCTATAAAGCACCCACACCCGACCCGATGCCCATTCAGTTGAGTGCCTGCCTCCCATGTTGGTAGGTCGTGGGATTCAAACCTGGTCGAGTCAAACTTTCGTGTGGGTGATGAAAGTGGGAAATATTTCACCTAGACCGGGATTTGGAACCCATATCTCTTGTATTCCATGCCAGTGTGCTAACTATTACACCACCTAGGCTTCCTGATGTCACAAGCATATCGACGCATATCTGTCTATGTGGCTCATTGCCTGAGATGTCAGTGCAGAATTAAAAACGTACACTTGTCGGTACCTAGCCTGGCTATCAGCATTAAGCTAGGATTCCTTACACATGGTATGCGGCATGCGAATGCGAATGCGGCATGCAGCATGCGGCTTGCGAATGGGTTGGGTCCTTTCACCCACACCCACACCCACACCCACACATAGTGTCAGGTTTCTCTACCACTGTTTTCTATGGCAAATGCAGCAGCATTCGCATTCCATGCCGCACCGATGGCTACATGGACCGATTCAGTTGCCACATTCGCATTCGCATTCACATTCGGACGCATGGAATCACCTCCATTGACTTAGACGCTTTTCGATTTTTTGCCGCATTCGCATTTGCATGCCGCATACCGCATCTAAGGAATGTAGCCTTTACGAGGAGAGGGCATGGAGCAGTGGACCAATTATCCTCGATTTAAATTCCCTCTGCTTAATCACATAACGTAAAAAAAAAAAATTTAAAAAAACAGTGGATTACGTCACATTGGATTCGAACTGGCCGACACGTCACGCGGCCGCCCGTGGCACATGCGCGAAGTGGCGGTAATGAGTCTGCGTTAGGTTTATAACACATAGAGTGGGCTGCGGTCGGGGCGCCGCTCAGTCAGACGTGTAATTTGGTCCCATCACCATGGCACATCTAAACAAATCAGTAACCCCCACCCACCCTACCCCTACGCTTTCAATCACCACCTCCACCCACCTCCCCACCCACCCTCCTCCAGCACCACCACCACCACTATAGCCGGTGAGACTAGACGCACACAAAAACGCCCCGTTATTTCATCTCCCGCGTTTTCTGCTGCGTCATCCGCGGGCGATAATTAAAGTTCGGTCGTCTGCCCACAATGGCAGATGACTTTCCATCGAACGGTACTACTACTACTACTACTGCTACTACTACTACTACTGCAAATGCTGCTACTACTACTACTACTACTAGATGTGCCTTCGGTGAAACATAGGTGCCTTGCGATGGAAATGACAGTGACATTCTGAGTGGAACTGTCGTTTTACGCACGGCATACAACATTTTTTTTGTAGTTCTAAGCGGGCACAACGATCGCTAAACTCACCCTTTCATGCACTCAGAAGCTAATGCTGCTCTATGAAGTCTTTCATCTAAGCTCCTCTCCCGCCACAATGACCGAAGCACTCCTGTACACCAACCACACCCACACCCACACCCACACCCATACTCATAGTACACCTTCCACACTCACACACCTTCCCCTCCCAGCGCCACGTTTCCCACGCTTGATCGGTAATGCCTTTACATGGGTGTTAAATTTGTCCGGAGCGGGTGTACACAGGTGGGACCAGTGTACTTTACTGGCCGCATGCTAGGTGAGGAGTAGTGGGTGAGTGTGCATCTGCACAAGTGGGACCAGTGTACTTTACTAGCTGCATGCTTGGTGAGGAGTAGTGTGTGAGTGTGGATGTACACAAGTGGGACCAGTGTACTTTACTGGCTGCATGCTAGGTGAGGAGTAGTGTGTGAGTGCGGGTGTATGCAAATGGGACCAGTGTACTTTACTAGCTGCATGCTAGGTGAGGAGTAGTGTGTGAGTGTGGATGTACACAAGTGGGACCAGTGTACTTTACTGGCTGCATGCTAGGCGAGAAGTAGTGTCTGAGTGTGGGTGTATGCAAGTGGGACCAGTGTACTTTACTGGCTGCATGATAGGTGAGGAGTAGTGGGTGAGTGTGGGTGTATGTAAGGTGGACCAGGGAACTTTACTAGCCACATGCTAGATGAGGAGTAGTTAGTTGAGTGCGGGCATACACAAGTGGAACCAGTGTACTTTACTGGCCGCACGCTAGGTGAGGAGTAGTGGGTGAGTGTGCATCTGCACAAGTGGGACCAGTGTACTTTACTAGCTGCATGCTAGATGAGGAGTAGTTAGTTGAGTGCGGTCACACACAAGTGGAACCAGTGTACTTTAATGGCCCATGCTTGGTGAGGACTAGCATGTGAGTATGGGTGTTACAAGTGGGACCAGTGTATTTTACTGGCTGCATGCTAGGTGAGAAGTAGCATGTGAGTGTGGGTGTACACAAGTGGGACCAGTGTACTTTACTGGATGCATGCTAGGTGAGCAGTAGTGTGTGAGTGGGGGTGTATGCAAGTGGGCCCAGTGTACTTTGCTGACTGCATGATAGGTGAGGAGTGGTGGGTGAGTGTGTGTATACGTAAGGTGGACCAGGGTACTTTACTAGCCACATGCTAGATGAGGAGTAGTTAGGTGAGTGCGGGCACACACAAGTGGAACCAGTGTACTTTACTGGCTGCATGCTAGATGAGGAGTAGTGTGTGAGTGCAGGTGTACACAAGTGAGACCAGTGTACTTTACTGGTCGCATGCTAGGGGAGGAGGAGTCTGTGAGTGTGGGCATACACAAGTGGGACCAGTGTACATTACTGGCCGCATGCAAGGTGAGGAGTAGCATGTCAGTGCAGGCATATACAAGTGGGACCATGTACTTTACTGGCCGCATGCTATGTGAGGAGTAGCATGTGAGTGCAGGCGTATACAAATGGGACCAGTGTAATTTACTGGACGAATTCCAGGTGAGGAGTAGCATGTGAGTGCAGGCGTATACAAGTGGGACCGTGTACTTTACTGGACGAATTCTAGGTGAGGAGTAGCATGTGAGTGCAGGCGTATACACGCGGGACATTGTACTTTACTGGACGAATTCCAGGTGAGGAGTAGCATGTGAGTGCAGGTGTATATAAGTGGGACCAGTGTACTTTACTGGCCGCAATGCTGCACACAATAAACACAATCGTTATCGCTGAAGGGGAAGCAATCCTTAATGAGGAGAAATGATAAGGTGTGTGCATGTTGTAGGCCATGCGTCGAGTCATGATACCAGGTAATATTAAAGATCTAGTCACGTGATTGTGCCATGTATTTATTTCATGAATATTCAACATATCTTGATGGAAGATCACAGTAAGAATAGGATATTTGAGCTCCAATACAGTTTGTTTGTTGTTGTTTTACGTCCTAGCAACATCTAAGGTCATATCAGGACGGGTCCAATACAGTAGGTCTGCACTGGTCTATCTAGCATCATTTAAAGGCATTAAAATTGTCAAAACCAAAATAATTATTTAGAATTGATTCCACATAAACTGTGATACTGATGTGGTCGTGGTCATTTAGTAAGCATATGTTGCCATATAGAAGGGAATAATGAAACAATTTAATCGAACATGTTACTGCTAAACCCTAATTTGATATGTCTCCACTTCAAATATCTCAAAACCATTCAAAATCAAAGTTACTTCAAAAGTGAAGTAAGGTATATTATAACAATCAAGTTAATATATTTATCTCTGACGGGATGGCCGAGTGCGACCAGACGGGATGGCTGAATGAGTTGAGCGTCCATCTCCCATTGTGGTAGATCATGGAATCGTGGGTTTGAACCCTCGTCGAGTCAAAGCAATGACGTAAAAATTTATATTTGTCACTTCCTAGCCTGGCACTCTGTGTTATTAGGATCGGGCAAGGAGCAGTGGAATGAGGAAGACCAATCATCCATGATTGAAATTTCCCCTTCTTAATCAACTAATCAAAAAACAAACAAAACACCAAAAAAGTAGTAAATGTTCCATGCCCAGCCGTATCCTTCACTATAACACCGCTGCTTTAAACCCCAATTTGCACAGATAACTTGACCAAATCTTGGTAGAATTATTGCCATACATTTGTTTCTAATGTCGACTACAGTAAAATTGACCTAGAAAATATTGTGTATGCGATAAGATACCATACCCTGTATCATCGTGTATGTGTATTCACTCCCCAACCCACCCTCCATTTTGTAAAGCTGTAGCTGTGAACCCGAGTGCTGGTTCTCAGATTCAGTCCTTAGTGAGGGACTCAGCTGAACTGGGAATAACCATATTACCATTGCTCATGGGCACATAAGACAAGTAGGCTGATGTTGGGACAAACATGACGCTTTATTCGGGCGGCCCCCCCCCCCCCCCAGCGGCAAGTACAACTTTGATCTTGTGATTGCATATACAGGCCTCCTCGGCAGTACCGACTGACACAAGGTCATTTGATATTATAATGGATGGGTATGTGATGGGAATGCAACAGGTGTTAATTATGTAGTTCAGGATGACGTAATGGACATATGATATTATGTAGACATTGGTATACATCAAGCAGGGTAATAGAACAATATTAATTTATGTTCAAACGTGATGATTTAATAACTGTTTGTTGTTCAATTGCTCGGGTGTCAATTGTGTGGTGATTTCGTTGAATGGTATATTTTTATTTTATTGTTTTATTTTATTTTTGGGGGTTATTTATTTTTGTGTTTGATTGTCTCGGCCAATCGCCAGTACTTGGTTTACCTTATTAGAGTCTCTCATGCTTATGTATATTTTGTGGGCATTCGAGGCCCATCACCCGAACCGTTGTACCTTCAACTCAGAGCTGCCGGATGCCAAGGCCACTGTTGCTGCGGCCTTCCTTATCGCATGCAGTGGGTAGGGTGATGTGACTTCCAATCGCGAGCTGGGCATTCCGCCATTCCCTGGCCATGTATGGGATGGCCACCGTGGCGCCATCGCCCGGGAAAGTCAGTAGCGCCTGGTTAGGTGTGGTGGTGGAGGCTTCCGCGATCATCGCACGATAGACTGCCACTGGGCAGAATCACATATCCGGTGATGGGGCCAGCCACCTATCCCGTGACAGCTGGCCGGCCTGCATGTTCTTGGCCCATTTTTGGTGCCCATAGGGCCTCCCATCCTGGATCTGTACATCCGCGAGGGTGGTGTGGTAGGTGGCGTCAAAGGTGGCGGCCGATCTTGGCACCACCTCCGACTGCCGTCTCCCCATGAAAAACATTATTATCACGCGCGGTGGCGACCACCCGCCCTTGTGGCATGGCTTGCAGGTGGTTCACCACTGCCTTCATCACCGGTATTGTCATGTTGGGCGCCGGTGATGGTGTGTGTGACTTGGAGCGCCTGAGTGCATCGAGTGCCAGTCGCACCGTTATATGGTCCATTGGTGCTGTTGGGGCCTCCATTATGCAGAGGAAGATGCATAGGTGGGAAGCGGAGGTTGCGACGGAGGATGGACACGATTGTCTTATAGGTAGACAGTCCCTGTGTATGCATGGGTGAGAACAGCAGAAAGAATCCAGGGTTGATTCCCATATGTTGAATGGATGTTATTTAGCTGCACTGCGTTTTATTGCCCATGTATGGAGGGTGGAGAGAGTTGCTTGTCGCCTTCCTATTGGCTGCTAGGTTGGGAAAGTGAATAGAAGTGTACTATAACGAATCAGTAGTAAATGGGGTAGCGCTAAGTGGGGTATACCTGTATATAATATGTGCATTAAATAACACATGTTACCAAAAGCCTTATTTCACTCTATCTGGAAATTTCCAATGTGATATCTAATAGAAATAGACGCGTAGTGTAAGTGGACAAATAAAACCTGATATTATTATTATTAAACACCCGTGCAATATGGCACAGGGAGCAGTGCATATCATGATAATATTAAAGCTTGACAGCTCATTTTGATGGTTATATCACCCTTGTGCCTAAAGATCATTTGCGGGGAGTGGGACGTGGCTCAGGCTGTAGAGTGTCCGTCCACCTGTGAAGGTGTGGGTCATCCGATCGATCCTGCTCAGTGGACACATTTGTAGTTTGGGCTAACCAGTGGCCCACAGCTGGTTCATCAAAGGCAGTGGTATGTGCTGTCCTGTCTGTGGGAAAGTGTATATAAAAGACCCCTTGCTGCTTATCGGAAAGAGAATATCTTTGTCTGGCACTCTACGAATGGGTTTCGACCATCTATTACACACAAGTGAAATTCTGGGTGATTAAGGGAAGTATAAGTGCAGCGCGGGTGCATGATGGCACCCTGAGATACAGTCACCTGGTTGGCTGCATTGAACAGCGATGAATGTGGTCTCTGGCAAAAAAAATTGGAAAACAAGCCGACCGCATTACACTGACGGCGAATTTCTGCGAAAACGTGGATTTCTTACCCCCCCCCCCCCCCATAGGATTAGCACTGTCAGGGAACCGCGGAAAATGCCAGAAGTCAGGTTTCAACTCTCCTTGTTGTGAGTATATTATCGCTCTTGTGATGGTTTTATATTCTAGCAACAACTAAGGTCACATAAGAATGGTATTCAAACTAACCAATTGTCATATGAGCCTCTCTCAAAAGCTGATAACTCTTTTTGTTGCTGTCCATTGTAACGATTGACACAAAAGAGCACAGAAACGATTACACTGAAAACACAAGGAGATTTGCTTCAAATCAAATATATTCTATTGGGATTATGAAACACCATGTAAAAACCAAATCAGTTTATCCTAAGCAAATGCATAAGCAGATAGTATGTTGATCATTACAATGAACAGAGTTTTGTCCCAAATTGCTTAGCACCTTTTGAGACAGTCTCATATTCATCCTTGGCATTTTGTTTAACATTAATCGGTAAATAATTTAATAAATCGCATAAATCCGCGAAAACGCAGATATCGTTCATCCCTGTTCAACACAGCCAACCAGGTGACTGTAGCTCAGCGTTCAATCATGCAGCCATGCTGCACTTATACTTCCCTTAATCACCCAGAATTTCACTTGTGTGTAGTAGATGGTCGAAACACATTCATAGAGTGCCAGACAGAGATATTATCATCCTAACTATAACTGCTTACCTTGTCTTTGACATAAGAACTAAATGTTCATGTGCACGTAGCTTACCTAAGTGAGCCATACACAAAAATAGAAAAAAGAAAAAAAAGGGACAACCTCATATGTTTAGCTCAGACTGAGGGTTGGGAGAATCCTCCGGGGGATTGAAGTCTTCTTGTAATATATGTATGTAAACTCTCTAAGCGCTCTTCTCAGGTCCCCAGCCTGTAGTAAATACACACCGACACCGCTCCATTTACCCATGTGTCAACCAATAAGTATAGCCCCTAAGCACCATTACACACACACACACATATATATATATATATATTTATTTATACGTGTGTGTCACTATATATATTTTTTTGTAGATATAAATAAAGGCAGCGCCTTAATGTTTCTCTCTAAACACCTTAACCTCCATATTATTCACTGCAGAGCGGACATTCTCTCCTCCCTGCCTCCTCTACACTGTGAGCTAACTGTCACTCTCCTCACTTTCAAAAGCCCATATATTTAATGTAGTTCATCATAAATATGAATATAGCACTCCATATTTATGTTGTGTAATTCATTATGTGAATATATAGAACCAAACCCACAGCCGATTGAATATTTTATTACAGTGTTTCTATATTCCTTTATATTGTACTAGTGTAGTGGTCTGCACTGACCTCTCAGGCAAGGAGCCGCATAGACAGGTAGGCATGCGTAGTGTGTTGATATCAGGGAGCCTAGGTGGTGTAATGGTTAGCATACTGGCCCAGAATGCAAAGAGATGTGGGTTCTAGTCCTGCTCTAGGCATAATATTTCCCATTTTCATCGCCTGCACAACACTGGTGTCATGACCAGGATCCTGTACAAGCTATGTGCTGTATAGTTGTTGAAACTACCCTGTGTATGTATATTTAAGTGCATTGCCTGTATGTATGTAATTGTAAGCATTAGAAGACTTACAATTCCAGGGGGACCAGTGTAGTGGTCTGCACTGACCTCTCAGGCAAGGACCCGCATAGACAGGTAGGCATGGGTGGTATGTTGATATCAGGGAGCCTATGTGGTGTAATGGTTAGCACACTGGCCTGGAATGCAAAGAGATGTGGGTTCGAGTCCTGCTCTAGGCGCAATATTTCCCATTTTCTTCACCCCCACCACACTACTATTCTGTCTGAAACCTCCTGGGTTCTCTGCTACCAGCGCCACCTATGTGTGTACCACGCACCACTGCGCACATTATCTATGCACCTATGGCAAAACTACTGGTCTCTTCTGTTCATTAGATACCAAACGGGGTGGCCGAATGAGTTAAGCGTCCGTCTCCTGTTTTGGGAAATCAGGGGATCCGAACCCAATGGCTTCGTGGATTTGAACCGTGGTCGAGTCAAACCAATAACTTTTAAATTTTTACTTGTCACTTCCTAGCCAGGCACTCGGCATTAATAGGATAGGGCAAGGACTGTTTGGCTCAGTTTCAGGATAATGTGACTGAGTCGGATACCTAACTCATTCGGCCACCCCGTCTGGTCGTACTTATATATAAATATGTATATTACGTATACGTACGTTTATGAATGCAGATATATGTACATATATATCAGCGTTCGAAATAAGAGCTTGTCCAAGCCAAGTGAGAGTAGGCATCGATAAGCAGACAAGTGACAGTTTTGAGCTGAAAAACAGGTATTTCACGCAGGGTGAAGTCATTAAAATGTCATTTACATTATTCATAATATTTCTTTTGTTGTTTTAATTTATTTGTGTAGATTTATTCCCATAATCATGGAAGTTAATTCAGATCATAAATGGAAATTCAGACGGACAAGTGGAAAGAAATCACACCAGACTTGTCCTATGGACAAGTGATAAATGATGTTTATTTATATCACTGTGTACAGTGCGTATTTATATCATGGTACATCCAGTGCTTATTTATATCACTGTATATACAGTGCTAATTTATATCACGGTATATACAGTGCTTATTAATATTACGGTATATACAGTGCTTATTTATATTATGGTATATACAGTGCTTATTTATATCAGGGTATATACAGTGCTTATTTATATCACGGTATATACAATGCTTATTTATATCACAGAAATATACAGTGGTTATTTCTATCATGGTATATACAGTGCTTATTTATATCACTGTATACAGTGCAAATTGATATCATGGTACACACAGTGCTTATTTATATCACTGTATATACAGTGCTAATTGATATCATGGTATATACAGTGCTTATTAATATTACGGTGTATACAGTGCTTATTTATATTATGGTATATACAGTGCTTATTTATATCACGGTATATACAGTACTTATTTATATCACGTATATACAATGCTTATTTATATCACAGAAATATACAGTGGTTATTTCTATTATGTTATATACAGTGCTTATTTATATCACTGTATGCAGTGTGAATTTATATCATCGTACATACAGTGCTTATTTATATTACTGTATATACAGTGCTAATTTATATCACGGTATATACAGTGCTTATTAATATTACGGTATATACAGTGCTTATTTATATCATGGTATATACGGTGCTTATTTGTATTGCTGTATATGCAGTGCTTATTTATATTACGGTGTATACAGTGCTTATTTATATCATGGTATATACTGTGCTTATTTATATCACTATACATCCAGTCCTTATCTATATCACGGTTTATACAGTGCTTATTACTATCACGGTATATACAGTGCGTATTTATATCATGGTATATAGAGTGCTTAATTATATCACGGTATATACAGTGCTTATTTGTATCACGGTATAAGCAGTGCTTATTTATATCACGGTATATACAGTGCTTATTTATATCACTGTATATACAGTGCTTATTTATATCATGGTGTATACAGTGCTTATTTATATCATGGTATATACAGTGCTTATTTATATCACCATCCATGCAGTGCTTATTTCTATCACGGTATATACAGTGCTTATTTCTATCACGGTATATACAGTGCTTATCTATAACACTGTATATACAGTGCTTATTTATATCATGGTATATACAGTGCTTATTTCTATCATGGTATATACAGTGCTTATTTATATCACGGTATATACAGTGTTTATTTCTATCACAGTATATACAGTGCTTATTTATATCATGGTATATACAGTGCTTATTTAGATCACTGTATATACAGTGCTTATTTATCTCATGGTATATACAGTGGTTATTTATATCATGGTATATACAGTGCTTATTTATATCACGGTATATACAGTGCTTATTTCTATCACAGTATATACAGTGCTTATTTATATCATGGTATATACAGTGCTTATTTAGATCACTGTATATACAGTGCTTATTTATCTCATGGTATATACAGTGGTTATTTATATCATGGTATATACAGTGCTTTTTATATCACGGTATATACGGGAGGTCCGTAGTTAGACGCCCTGAGGACCAAGCGGAGGCATGGCCAGTGTTCCACTCTTTGAATTTATTCTCTACTCTCCATGTAAACCACCTCCCAGTCACCCCTCCCCCCGCCTCTCCACATACAGTCACCCGCCCCCACTCGTCATCCCCCCCCCCCCCCCAGTCACTTCCCGAATCACTATCGCCCAGTCATTTCCCCCAGTCACTCTACCCCAGTCACTCTCCCCAATCACTCTCCCCCAAATGACTCTCCCCCAGTCACCCTCCCCAGTCACTCTCCCTCAATCACTCTCCCCCAGTCACTCTCCTCCAATCACTCTCCCAAATCCCTCTCCCTCAATCCCTCTCCTCCAATCACTCTCCCCCAATCACTCTTCTCCAGTCACTCTCCCCCAATCACTCTCCGCTGGTCACCCTCCCCCAGTCACTCTCCCCAATCACTCTGCTCCAGTGACTCTTCCCCAAGCACTCTCCCCCAATCACTCTCCTGCAATCACTCTCCTGCAATTACTCTCCTCCAGTCACTCTCCCCTGGGCACCCTCCCAGTCACTCTCCCCAATCACTCTCCCGAATCACTCTCCCCAGTCACCCTCCCCAATCATGCTCACCCAATCACTGTCCCGTAGTCACTCTTCCCATATCACTCTCCCCGAGACACTCTCCCCAATCACTCTCCCCCAACCACTCTCCCCCAATCACACTCCCCCAATCACTCTCTCCAATCACCCTGTCCAGTCACTCTAACAGAATTACTCTCCCGCAGTGACCCTCCCCCAATCACTCTCCCCAATCACTCTCCTCCAGTCACTCTCCCCCAATCACTCTCCACCAGTGAACCACCTCCAATAACCCTCTCTCCCAATGACTCCCCCAGTCACCCGCATTCCTCTCCTATCCCCCAAGTAACCACACCCCTCATCCCCCTTCTCCACCCCCTACTCCCCCTCCTCCTGAGGTGGGGAGGGAATCCGGGAGTCAGGCTCCTCAGTCACTCTTCCCAGTTACTCTCACCCATTCACTCTCCCCCAATCACTCTCCCCATCACTCTCCCCATGTCACCCTCCCCAGTCACCTTCCTCCAATCACTCTCCTCCAATCAATCTCCCCTAGTCAGCCTCCCCTAGTAAACCTCCCCCAGTCACTACCCCAGTCACTCTCCCCAGTCACCCTCCTGCAATCACTCTCCACATCACTCTCCCCAATCACTCTCCCACAATCATTCTCACCTAGTCACCCTCCCCAGTCACTCTCCCCTAATCACTCTCCCCCAGTCACCCTCTCCCTCAGTCACCCTCCCCCAATCACTCTCCCCAATCACTCTCTCTAGTAACTCTCCCCCAGTCACTCTCCCCCAGTCACCCTCCCCAATCACCCTCTCCCCCAGTCACCTCTCTCCCAATGACTTTCTCCTCCATCACCCTCATTCCTCTGCTATCCCCCCCGTAACTGCCCCCCCCCCCCCTCATGGCCTTTCTCCACCACCTACTCCCTCTCCTCCTGAGGTGGGGAGGGAACCGAGAGCCAGGCGGCCCGCCCTCCATCAGCCGCGGCGTGAAGCTCCCCGTTATCTCGGCGGACGCACCCCACTGCGCATCCTCCTGGGGCCATATGCAGGAGTCGGTGGTATTCGGTGTTAATGAGCCAAAACGGTGGTAAGCGGGAATTTCCCGGTTAGCGGCGAAAAATGGTATGCACAAGGCGGTGATAGACCTAACACCAAAACTTTAAACGAGGGTAAGGTAACCCTGATCCATAGGTGGTTTAAGGTTGGTGTTAGGCACCGATTAGGCCCAAATCTATTCAATGCGATCATATTTAACAGAATTACATACGCAATAAGTTACTTATTGCGTATCTAATTCTGTTAAATATGACAGCATTGAATAGATTTGGGCCTAATGCACTCGCTATACCTGCTATGGAAAACGGCGGCGGCGCCGGTTTGTTTACTGTACCTTCGTCGATTCGAAAATATAACTATTAATATCGCCGCCAATGCGGCGGTAGCCTTAATAACGCTTCGACTTCAGGGTTAAATTTATAAAATTTCACTTATTGCGTATGTAATTCTGTTAAATATGATCGCATTCAATAGATTTGAGCCTAATATATGGCTACAAACGCAGAGGGATTTCCCAAATCTATAAATAACTTCACGTTTAGCTATAATGAAAGCGTTACGCACTCCTGCATATGACTTGACACCGGTCCCGACTTCGGTGATAGCTAAACGGTAACAGGCTCTAACACCAAACCCCGCTAACACTGACTCCTGCATATGGCCCCAGAGGTTTCTTCCCACATCAGGTGCCCACCTGCCTGCGCCAACTAACGCGCCCCCTGGAGGCGCGGGGAGGCGAGGTGAGGCGAGGGGCGGCGGGGAAGGAGGCGAGGAGGGGCGGAGCAGAGGAGTTGGCCCGATATCTACCCTGCCAAGACCATTCCTTCTCCGGGAATTCCCAATCACCCTCTTCCCCAGTCACCCTCTCTCCCAATGACTACCTCAGTCACCCTCGTTCCTCTCATATTCCCCAAGTAACCGCTCCCCCTCATCCAGCTTCTCCACCCCCTACTCCCCCTCATCCTGAGGCAGGGAGGGTGCCGGCAGCCAGGCTCCTGCAGTCACTCTGCCCCAGTCAATCTCCCCCAATCACTCTTCCCCAATCACTCTCCCCTAGTCACCCTCCCCAAGTCACTCTCCCCCAATCACTCTCCCCAAATCACTCTCCCCAATCACTCCCCGACAGTCACTCTCCCCAATCACCCTCTCCCCCAGTCACCCTCTCTCCCAATGACTCTCTCCCAGGCACCCTCGTTCCTCTGCTATCACCCCAGTAACTGCCCCTCCCCCTCATCCCCTTTCTCCACCCCCTCCTCCCTCTCCTCCTGAGGCGGAGAGGGAGCCGGGAGCCAGGCGGCCCGCCCTCCATTAGGCGCGGCGTGAATCCCCCCGTTATCTTGGTGGACGCACCCCACTGCGCATCCTCCAAAGGCTTCTCCCCACACCAGGCACACACCTGCCTGCGCCAACTAACGCGCCCCCTGGAGGCGGCTAGGAGAATGAGGCGGCGAAGGGAGGCGGGGAGGGATGCGGGGAGGGGGCGGGGCACAGGAGTTGGCCAAAGATCTACCCTGCCAAAACCATTCCTTCTCGGTGAATTCCCGGGCGGTGAATGGCTGTTTTTTTTGGCTGGAAATGGCGAGTGTGGAAAGGCTTATGTGCTTGTGGGGAGGGGGGAGTGTGTGTGTGTGTGGTCTATAAGCGACTTACTGGTCGTCCGCACACCACCTCCCCTCCAATTCCGCCTGGAAAGCCATGCTGGGTCCTCTGGGTTTGCGTTGACTACCCAGTTCGGGGTGGTTTTACTCATAGTTGGCCAGACTGATCTGGTGAATATTTTTTTTTATATTAATGGTTGGTCGGTTGTTGGAGTTTTACGTCCTGGCAACATCTAACGTCATATCTAAGGTTCCCATGTCATCACCTCTGCCAATTTGGATTTCCACCACTATGCATAACTTCCAGCATCATCAAAGGCCAGTTGCTCTCATACCATGTCTATGTGGTGTGAGAGGTTAAAAATCTCTTGGGGTGGTAGAAGTGTAGGCTCAGGATTTCTATTGACCAACTGTCTAATGGTGAAAAGAAGACTATTCAGACTTATCCATGATAGGAAGTATATATCTGCAAGAAAGAAATATCAGGACGGCTACTGACTTGTGACAGTGCGCACTCATGTTGACTTTATATAGTGTTGCCCCACTGGGAAATCAGGCCGCCAGCACCATGACCCGTTATCCCACTCACATTACTACATTATCCTGACACTTAGCTAACCGGTCCTTGCCCTATCCTATTAATGCCAAGCGCCAGCCTAGGTATCGACAAGTAGCAGTTGTATCCCGAATTTGGGCTGGGGCTAATGAGGCCTGCGGGAACTCACGGAGCTGAAAATGAGGCCTGTGCATTTGGATCCAGGTGGGATAAGCAAAGCGACAAAGACCGCCATGTTTGTGTGATAAATAAGTATTTAGTAAATAGATTTAACTGTACAAATGGATGTAACTGTACAAATGAATAGTTCAGGCGCAAAACACCGTAAACGCCGATCCAAAAATTTAATTAATATAAAAGGGTTTTGCCTGAAAATAATGTTATTTCTCACTAATTCCAATTTTTGTTGTGATGAGATTATTATGAAGCAATGACCAAAATTGTAGGAATGTAAAAGAAAAAAAAGAAAAAATTGCTATAGGTTTGATTCCAATGCTCATCCTAATTTTTGGTTTGGCGTTTACGGGGTTTTGCGCTTGAACTCTTCCCCAATCACTCTCCCCCAATCACTCTCCCCCAATCACTCTCCGCCAGTCCAATCATGTGAATTGACAGCTGTTTAAAAATCCCAATGTTCATAAATATATCAATTTACAGTAGGACCTGTCGTCAGCCCCCCCCCCCCTACTATGTGCTAGTATGTGTGTTATTAGGATGCCTTATTATACATTTCTGATTATACAGGATATATTTCAAGTGTAAATAGTTGGGTTTCCTCACTCCACTGCCCCTTATCTTATTCTAGTGATGTCGAGTGCCAGGCTTGATGGCAACAACCATCAATATTTAAGTCATTGGATTGACATGAGCAAGCTCGATGTGCCAAATGCGAAGTGGGCACTCAATTCAACTCATTCAGCCATCCTGTCTGAGAATAACAAATAGGCGTTTGTTGCAGCAACTATGCGTATATATTTATGTGATGCATTCGAATTATGTGAGTATATAGGGGTGTAAGGGAATTTTCCTTAATATTATCACCCTTATGTTGTGTACTACTCTATGGGTAACCGCCTCAGTTCAGGCGAACCCCAACTTAAGCTGGCTACCGGCGCACTGAGGTACCAGCGGGATTAGTTTATAGCCATCCAGTCCATATGGTGTTGTTCAATATTAATATATACAGGTTTTTGTTTAAAGATTTATACTGCCTATAATGGATAAGTCCGAATACAGTAATTTTCACCATTAGACAATTGTTCTATAGTAAGCCCAAGCCTACACTTTTACCGACCCAAGGGATTTTTAACCTCCCACACCACATAGACATGGTATGAGAGCAACAGGCCTTTGATGGTGCTGTAAGTTATACATCTCATACATAGCTATACATAGTTATATATCTCATTCATATTAATATACTCTCGGGGAGTGGCTCCTATAAGTAACCATGTTTCTTTCAAAAAAATGTTTAAACAATTTCTGGGGTGAGTGATTGGTGCTCAGTTTGAGAGACTGCTCGCGACCTGAACAGCGCCCTCACGCGGCGATCCCTGTTGGCCGCTGCGGGCGGCGCGCAATACCAGCGCCTATATATCTATCTACGATTGTCCGATTATTGCTGAGTATGGACAGACAGCCAAACGCCTGGGGGCGCCTACACTGGTCCCTCAGCACTGCTTTACCCCCCGATTTACAACTGACGCACAGTCTCCCCGGGTGCATCAGACTTGAACTGCGCTATTGCTCTCGCTCTCTCGCTCTCTCCCTCTCTATCAGTGTCTATCGCAAGCTCGTGCTCTCTCGGCCCCTCTCCATCTCTCTCCATCTCTCCCTATCCCTATCTAGCTCTCTCCATCTCTCTCCCTCCCTCTACATCTTTCCATCTCTTTCCATCAATTTCCATCTCTCACCATCTCTCTATTTCTAGTTATCTCTCTTCATCTCTCTTCATCTTTCTTCATCTCTCTTCATCTCGCTTCATCTCTCTTAATCTGTCTTAATCTGTCTTAATCTGTCTCCATCTCTCTTCATCTCTCTTCCTCTCTCTCCATCTCTCTTCATCTCTCTTCATCTCTATTCATCTCTCTTCATCTCTCTTCATCTCTCTTCCTCTCTCTTCCTCTCTCTTCATCTCTCTTCATCTCTCTTCATCTCTCGTTATCTCTAATTCTATCCCTCACTCTCTCTGTGCTAACTGTGGCTCTATTCTGAATCGGCGAAATTGATTTCTGAATGTTCTGGATCTGGCTGCTTCCAGTCTGAAGTGTCGGTTCGATTTGAGGTGGTGATGTTATGAATGCTTTAATAAAATAGCATGGTTGTGAAGGAATGTGTACTTTTACGGCAGTTTCTAGCAGTGACCGGACTGCCAGGTTCACTGTGGTATGAATAGTCTCACATGCTCATATCGGACCAATTATTTGGGTTTATCTACCTACCCATTAAGCTAGCCCCATGTCACCCTTCGTACTATGTCACCCCTCTTACCATGTCACCCCTCTCACTATATCACCCCTCTCATCATTCCACCCATCTCACCATATCATGGCACCGCTCATTCACCATGTCACCTCTCTCATCATGTCACCCTCTCACCATGTCACCCACTCACAATGTCACCCATCACCATGACAGTGCTGTTATCATGTCACTCCTCTCATCATGTAACCTCTCTCACCATGTCACCCATCTCACCAGGTCACTCCTCTCACCAGTTCAGCCCTCTCGCCATGACACCCTCTCACCATGTCACCCCTTTCCACATGTCACTCCTATCTCTCACGATAACACCGTCTTACCATGTCACCCCTATCACCATACCACCCCTCTCACCATGTAACCCCTCTCACCATGCCACCTCTCACCATGCCACCTCTCAGCACGTCAACCTCTCACCATGTCACCCAGCTCACCTTATCATCCCTCTCACCACATCACCTCTCTCATCATGTCATCCCTCTCACCATATCATCCCTCTCACCATGGCACCCTCTCATCATGCGACCTCTCACCATGCCACCTCTCAGCACGTCACCCTCTCACCATGTCACCCATCTCACCATATCATCCCTCTCACCACATCACCTCTCTCATCATGTCATCCCTCTCACCATATCATCCCTCTCACCGTGTCACCCTCTCATCATGCGACCTCTCACCATGCCACCTCTCAGCACGTCACCCTCTCACCATGTCACCCATCTCACCATATCATCCCTCTCACCACATCACCTCTCTCATCATGTCATCCCTCTCACCATTTCATCCATCTCACCATGTCACCCTCTCACCATGTCACCCTCTCACCATGCCACCTCTCAGCACATCACCTTCTCACCATATAACCCTTTGCACCAGGCCACCACTCCCCCTATATCAGTGTGGGTGCTGTATTGGAGTGGACACATTTGGGGCTGCTACCAGTGCACAGTGGTGGGTCCAAAGGTGTATGTGTGTGTGTGTGAGTTACTATGGCTACTAATGAGATCAGCTTGTGATCCGAGACTGGGATCCTGGACGGCCAGGACCATGGACGACTGAGACCTGCAGACAACTGGGACCTGATTCATTAAACACTAATATGGTCTGCTACTTTGTTGCAAGGCGAGGAGGGACCAATTACCTATTTGTTTCTTGCAAACACTTATTGAATTATATGTATACACTGATCACAGTACTCCGAACATATAACTGTAAAAATCAGAGTTGGGGTCAAATACATAATTGAATATGATTTTTCTAAATGCTTATAACTGTACTTGACTTTTGAAAAGCCCGTATTTGGACTTCCATTGTATTTGACCATTTTCTGAAAGTATTATACTTGTATTTTTCCTTTTTGTAAATTTTTTTTGTGTAAACAAGAGATATTTCCATAAAGAAGATCAGAGGATTCGAATCCGCCCAGTTTAAATCCTGACAGAGTCAAACCCATGACTTGAAAATTGTACAGTTATCGCTACCTAACCTGTTTTTTTGCATTTACTAGGATGGGGTAAGGAAGACAAAATTGTCAGCGATTTACATTTACCTTGCTTAATTAACAAATACAATACCAACAAAACTGTATAAATATATATATATAACCTTTTTCCTGAAGCCTGTATTTGTATTCGAGAATAATCAAATAATTAATACCGCTAAGGAGAACCTGCATCAAAATTGTTTAGGGTCCCAGTGGCCCAGGGTCCCAATGGTCCAGGGCCCCAGTGGTCCAGGGCCGCAGTGGTCCAGGATCCTAGTGGTCCAGGTCCCCAGTGGTCCAGGGCCCCAGTGGTCTAGGGTCCCCAGCGTGCACACCAACCGTCTGGGAGTACTCCCACCCTAGATTCACCTACTGACGATCCCCCTGGGACTTGGCAGGGCACGGTGGGGAGATCAAAACTGAACAATTATCAACATCCTCTCAAAACAGACCTATTATCAACGTTCTACAAAGAATAATTCACAGGGCCCCCCCCCCCCCCGTCAGACACACACACACACGAGTATTAACTGTACTACTACCATCATTCTTTGCTCCGCTCCCTGCGGCGTCACAGAACCAGCATATCTGTCTATGACCGAGTGAGCGCGGTGGCCGAATTGGTAGAGCGCGGGCCTCGCGTGCGGTTCGGTTCCTAATCGAGTGAAGCTAACGACTTATAAAATTGATACCTGTCGCTTCCAAGCCTGGCACTCGAAATTAATAGGTTATGGCAAGGACTGGTTAGCACAGTGTCAGGATAATGTGACTGAGTGGGATATCGGGTCATACCTGATTTCCCAGTGGGACAGCACTATAAAGTCACCATGAATGTGTACTGTCAGTATCCATCCTGATAGTACCTTAGATGTTGCCAGGACGTAACATCCAACAATCAACCATCTGTATATGTGGCATGTGACCTTAGAAGGTCAAATGCACCTAACAACACTAATATAGTAATAAGCCTAACTCGAAAGTAATGTTGCTGTTATATCAATAGCTTTATCGCATTGTCCAGAAACCTGCATATGCACAACGGTAGTAATTGATCCAAGCTGCCCCCCGTCCTGATATGAGCTTAGATTTTACCAGGACATAACACTCCAACAACCAACAACCATCTGCCATTCCAACATACCTCATAAAGCAGGTGAAATAGCACGCGCATACTCCTCTTCCCAAGTAGTTTCAGACATGACCTGATAGTGATATCCCACTCAGTCACATTATCCTGGCACTGAGCCAACCAGTGCTTGCCCTATCCTAATAATGACGAGCGCCAGGCTAGGAAGCAACAAGTATCAATTTTTGAGTCATTGGTTTGACTCGACTAGGATTTGACTCGACTAGGATTCGAACCCACGAACTCATGGGTTCGGATCTCCCTCCCAAGCCTGGTAAATAAATATGAAAACACGCATTTAACTCTATTTTGAACTACTTATGAATGATCCAACGAACATCAATTCACTAGTGTAATAGTGTGCAATGAGCCCCCATCACCACCTGGTGGCAGTTTCGACATGGCTGACCCTTACCAATTACAAGGATCGGCAGGTAGTGCATGGCTAGTAGGAGCAATCCCTGTGATGGACTGTTCCACCCATGGCTAGCGGCCACCCTCACCGGTGGTTACATGTAACCCATCTGGGAGGTGGCCAGACGCGATGGCCGAATCGGTGAAGCACAAGATTTCCATGCGGGAGCTCGGGGGTTCGATTCCCATATAAGTCAAACCAATAACTTACAAAATTGATACTTCTCGCTACCTAGTCTGGCGATTGGCATTACTCGGAATAATAGGATACAGCAAGGACTGGTTAGCTCAATATCAGGATAATGTGATTGAGTGGGGGAAATCAGGTCATGGTGCCAGCAGCCTGGTCTCCTAGTGGGGCAGCACTAAAATGTCACCATGAGCGTGCACTGTCACAAGTTGGTACCCATCTTGATATGACCTTAGATGTTGCCAGGGCATAACACTCAAACAAACCAACCTTTTAGAAGCATCCTCGCACGAGCGTGTAAGAATATCGATAACTACGAAGGGAACCATTAGACCCCGTGGTGTAACCAGCTGCCTGAGTCGATGAGGTGGTGAGCATGCACTTAGATGTGCCTGGGAAGGCGGGGGCAACAAACACTGCTAGTGCTGATTCGATCAATTAGTTTGCACCCATGTCCCTAGATAAAAGATTCACCCGGTACTTGTAGTACACGGGTGAATGACAACGTAGTCTAAATACAGGCGAAAATAGCTTTAGTATAGAACAGGAAGTAGAATGCCTGCCTCCAGTATCAAATGGATACTTATACAGGCACAGAATTGGTGAAATGGGAGAGAATGCAAAAAGACAAGATGGCGGCCATAGAATGCCGTCAATTTCACTTTTAAATCTTATTAAACTAGATATTATATTATATTTTTCAACTCAAAGGTATCGGGCTAATAATAAGACATATGTAAAGAATAATTGTTGCTTCTTACATTGTGAAATTAGGCTCTCATTTCATTGACCCGCTTTTTCAACCGTTTTTATATAGGGTTGGTATTCACCCATGTACTGCGTCTGCGAGTACCGGGTGAATCCTTTATCTACCATGTCCCCTGTTGACGGCAAATGCTCAGACAATGCCTAATAGAGAAAAGGTCTAATAGACGATTTCCACCACAATCATACCCTCTGATGGCATAGGGAAGAACTAATAATGTGGGCAGTAACTCAGTGTGTAGCACAATGTGTGAGAAAAGGTCCAAAGCCTGATTTCCTCCACCAAGCTGCCCTCAGATGAAAGTGGCAAGAACTCATGACGATGGCAGCTCACTGTGCAGCACACTTTGTAGAAAAGTCTAATAGAGGATTCCCACCACCAACTTACCCTCTGATGGCATAACCAAGAACTAATGATAGTACTAGTATGAGCTCACTGTGCAGTATGTCCCTGTGGGAAAGGTCTAATAGCTGATTTCCACCACCATCCTTCCCTCTGATGGCATAAGCAAGAACCAATGATAATAGCAGCTCACTGTGCAGTATGCCCCTGTGGGAAAGGCCTAATAGCTGATTTCCACCACAACCTGCCCTCTGATGGCAGTGGAAGAAATAATGAAGGGCACCAGCTGACTGCGCATGCTCTGACTGACCATCGAGAAGAGCGGTTGTGTATGTGTAGGGGTGGGTGGGTGGGGAGGGATGGGGGCTAGGCGAAGTATGAAGGAAGACAGCACAAGAAAGTTTTGTTTGAGTGGCTATAGACAACCACAGCTGACTGTGGTCACCAGAACCTGAACCAGATGGCGGATGAGAAATTCAACAGGCCTCTCAAACCTAATCAGTTTGAAACTCCCATATAGATTTGTGTGTAATTCCATTGTCGACCGCCATTGTCGCAAAATCGGATTGGACAGTTGTGGAATGAAGTTAGCAGACACGGATGGTGGTCGGTGGAGCTTTACGTCGTGACAATATCTAAGGTCATATCAGGATGGGTACCGACTTATGGCAGTGCATACTCATGGCAACTTTATAGTGGTGCCCCACTGGGAAATGAGGCTGCCAGTACCATGACCAATATCCTACTCAGTCACATTGAGTTAATCAGGGCCCATATGCATGAATCGGAGCTAGGCTTAGCCGGAGCTAGGAGCTAGCTCTGGGATAGCTATCCGTGGCTAGGAGGGCCTTGGTTAACTAGGTCAAGCCGTATGCATGAATGTCTTAGCCGCCGCGGATAGCTAACCGTGAAGTTATTTATAGATGTGGGAACTCCCTCGATGACAATATGAATAAGCCGCCAATGTGGCGGCGGCTTAATATCGGTTCGAATTTAGGGTTAATTTGATTAAATTTCACTTAGGCATATGTAATTTTAAAATGACAGCATTAATAGATTTGGCCAATATATTGCCGCCGATCAGCGACCATGTTTAGTTGATTGGACATATGGATATCGCTCCGGCGGCGATTTGTTTACTTTACATTCATCGATTTGAAAATATTAATATCGCCGCTGATGCGCCAGCAGCGTTAATATCGTTTCGCATTTAGGGTTAAATTGATAAAAGTTCACTTATTGCGTATGTAATTCTGTTAAATATGACAGCATTGAATAGATTGAGACCCTCACACGCACACTAACCGACGCGGCTAGCAGTTAAACCTGACTTGTAATCAGGGTAACTTAGCCTAGGCTACGGTCGGCGGTTAGCGCTGGCACCGGCTCATGCATGCGGATTTTCCAACTTTAGCCGGGTGGAGCTACCCTAGCCGAGGTTAGAGCCCTAACTCCGATTCATGCATATGGCCCCAGTTCTTTCCCTATCCTATTAATGCTGGGTTTTGGTTTAGAAAAGTAAATGGCTTCATCGGACTGTGTAGAGGAAGAGAAAGTAGAGCGCCAGAGAGTACTGGGCCTGGTTTTGAAATCGGTAGAGCGCTAGCCACGCATGCGGGAGATCGGAAGTTCGGATCCCGGTCTAGTCAAATCGATGACTTATCAAATTGATACTTGTCGCTTCCTAGCCTGGCACTCGCCATTAATAGGATAAGGGAAGGACTGGTTCGCTCAGAGTAAGGATAATGTGACTGAGTGGGATATTGGGGCATGGTGCCAGTGACCTGATTTCCCAGTGGGTCAGCACTGTGGGTTCGCCATGGGTGCGCACTATCACAAGTCGGTGCCTGTCCTGGTTTGACCTTGGGTGTTGCAGGGACATGAAGCTCCAACAACCAAGAGGGCCAGAGCGGTAGGCGTGTTGTACTTGTCAGCGACATGAGGGGCGCTATGGAGCTTCCCGGTGTAATGATTTCAACTTCCCCCCCTTCCCAAGTTCCCCCCCGGGAATCTGAAAACGTTTTAAACTTCCCTCCGGGGAAATTAAAAACGTTTTCAGATTCCTGGGGGGGGGGACTTAAAAACAGTTTTCAGATTCCTCCCCCTATTTACAAATTCCCCCCTCTGGGAATTTAAAATTGTTTAAAAAACTTTAAAAAACGTTTTAAATTTCAGACCTATAATTTTTTTGTCTTAACCATCTTGGCGACTTTTTGTGTCATTTGTGGTTAAATATGTTTTGTTGTACTAGTAATAATTTCCATTATGCTATTCTCTGTATATTATAATATTTGTCATGAAAAATAATGAAAAATAACAAATTACAAAACTAAAGAAAATTCCCCCAAAATGGGTGGGGGAGGGAAAGTTAAAATGAGGGAGGGAATTTGAAAACGTTTTCAAATTCCCCTGGGAGGAATTTGAAAACGTTTTCAAGTTCCCGGGGGGGGAACTTGAATATGGGGGGAATTTGACATCTTTACACCGGCACAGTGAAGTATGCGTGTGAAGCACGTGAACCAAATCTGACCATAACGTATTTAGTATATAATGGGGCAACAGGAAGTGGCCTTGTAAGAAATGCACAGGCGGTTGGTTCTACACGCTACTTTTATGTGCGCCTGAAGTAGGGCCCGACGACGACTGAGTGGAGAGTGCTAAGGGTGGCTTGAAGCCACCAGGAGTTGCCTATTTGACACTTGGTCTGCCATGTTAACGACTGTCAGGGGCCTGTATGTCCTTCAGCTGTCAGTTACATGTGTGTCCACCAGCTGTCAGTTGCCTATGTTCCCCCAGCGGCCAGTGGCCTACTATGCTCCCCCTCTTGCGCTGTCAGTGATCTATTGTGCAATACAACTGTCAGTAAACTGCTATGCTCCCTTTGCTGTCAGTGGCCTGAGATGCTCCCCCTCTTAGAGTGTCAGTGATCTATTCTGCACTACATCTGTCAGTAACCTGTTATGCTCCCTTTGATGTGCAGTCGGTATGTTTAGCAGTTGTTGCTGGCTTGTATCTTCTGCAGCTGTCAGTGACCTGGTATGACCCACATTTGTTAGTTGATATTTCCCACAGCTTTCAGTTGCATACATGTTCACACAGCTGTCAGCAACACATGTCCACACAGCGGTCAGTGACATGTATGTCCCAACAGCTGTCTGTTACATGCTTCTCCCCACATGCATGCATGTCCCTACAACTGTCAGTTGAAGGCATGTCCCCATAGCTGTCAGTTGCATATATTTCCAACAGCTGTCAGTTGAATGCATGTTCCACAACTGCCAGTGGTATGTATATCCATACAGTTGTCAGTTGCATGCATACTCCAACAACAGTCAGGTTCAGGTGTTTCCTAACATTTGTTAGTTGCATACATGTCCCACAGCTGTCAGTGGCATGAATGTCCCAACAGCTGTCAGTTGCATGCATATCCCATATCTGTCAGTTGAATGTATGTCTCCACAGCTGTCAGCACCATGTATGTCCCCACAACTGTCAGTTGTACGGACATCCTGCAGCTGTCAATGGTATGTATGTCGTGTAGCTAACAGTGGCATGCTATGCCCACCAGCTGTCAGCACCTTGCTGTCAATGTAGTGCTGTCAGCATGCCGACCACCAGCTGTCACTGTGTCAGCACCTTGCTGTAAACATACTGCGGTCAGCATGCCGGCCACCAGCTGTCACGTAGCGATGTCTAGCGTGATCCTGTCACGTGTGTGGCAATCCTGCCATTTGTCGGGGTACGTCGATCACTGTGATTACAGGATGCTCACCCGACCAGGCCTAAGCCTGACTACTGCTATTCACAGTAATATAAGCCACATTAAAACACTCTAGTTGTGACCGCAATGGCAAAGTATTGCTTCACTACTAATCACTAAACATGTTAGTTAAAGCATCACAGTTTCTAAACCAAGACACTTATCTAGATTTGATCCTATATACTCAACTTCAAATTCGGACACACTTATTAAAGCTGCCTAGTCCGATGAAAGCAAAACATTTTCAAAACGACAACACTCACCTAGGTTTCATTCAACCTATCTAACTTAGATACTGATGCACTTATTGGGCATTTGTTGCCACATCGAAGGGAATACCAAGTCAGTCTATCAGAACCTGTTACTGCAGAAGCCAATGTTGTCCGAATTTTGGCATGTTTGCCAAAAGTAATTTCGCATGTTTGCACTTCAAATATCTAAAAATAAAGACCACCGGACTATGCAACTTTAAGGATATATATGTTCATGTACATAAGGAAATACAAAATCAGTGTAATAGAATCTGTCACTGAAGACTGTAGGTTTAGAGTTTTGAGAAGTATGCCCACATTAATTCGGCATATTTATACTTCAAATATATCCTGAATCAGCCATTTTAAATCTAAGTTTCCTCATAGTAAAGCAGGGTAGATTATAATATGTATAATTATAATATGTGTATCTAAAATATATATGACAGAAACTCAAAACCATTAGACTATGAAATTTTAATTTAATCCAAAATAAGTGATTATATGTTTGTGTTATTTTTAGTTCAATAATCGATAGCTTTGAGGAGATATTTTTTTTACACATATCAGGTGCATCATCATAATCGACTCTACTTCAATCTGAAGTCACTTGTTTTAAAGGCTTAATTTTGAAAATATTTCAAAACGTGTCAAATTAATTATGGTGTGTACGTATTTTAATTTATAGTACAGGAATACCAAACTGCAGTAAATGTTTAATGAGTGGCGTTCTCTGTGGCGGAGTGGTTAGAGTGTCTGACTTTTTTCTAGGTCAGACTCCTAATCTGAGGGTCGGCGGTTCGATTCCCCATGCCCCCAGCTCTGCCAATTTGGATTTCCACCGCTGTGTATAACTTACAGCGTCATCAAAGGCCGGTTGCTCTCATACCATGTCTATGTGGTGTGGGAGGTTAAAAATCCATTGGGTCTGTAAAAGTGTAGGCTCAGGCTTTCTATCGACCAGCAGTGGAGTGGGGAAGACCAGTCGTCTGTGACTGGGATTTCCCCTGCTTGGGACAACTAATATACCAAAAAAAAAAAAACAGAGACAAATAAGTGTTCACACTTCCTGTCTACCATTTGCTATATCGCTATATCGAGTGATGGAGTTAGTATCTAATGTACACACCAAATGTGATCACTTCAACGAATGGAAGACCATTGCCTCGGCGCTGACAAAATATGTGTTCATATGAATAAATATTTACCGCACAAATTGTGCATGTTATTAGTAACATGGGTAATTTACGGATGGAGGCGCTCAAACCCCAACACTCACCGGCCGCCGCCCTGGCGAAACCTCTCGGCTTACGAGAGAACCAACCCGAACTCCCCTGCAGCTGCAGCCACCTACTGGCTTAAACCCGAACTAACACAGCCAGACACTGAAGACGAGCGCACCTTTTCCCGCCAAAACATCACGTGATTTGAAAATTCAAACCATTCCTCCCCCTCCACGGTCTCAGTCCTCCTCCAGCCACCATCCAGGAAGGACCTCCACCACCTTTTTTCACCCACCCACCCACACATGAAATAGACATTAAGGTAGGGTTGAGGGTTCGAGTCTGGCTTTCACCAAGACCCCAGATGCCGACAACATGGAAGGGGCCGACCACATTGTACTGTAATTAACCTTGATGTCTTGTTGAAAAATAAAAGACCAATATATGTCACTGTCAGCCTCCGTCTTTGTAAATTATGTGTAGGTTGAAATCTAGTTGGTAGTGTAGATCCTTATGTAGATAACAAATTGTTTTTAAAGGTCTGCATAAAATGTGTGTTAACGGTGAACTACCACTTGATTCTGCATTATTATATCTTAATGATAACAAAATATTAGGTTGGGTATTTTTTCTCAACTTCTAACAATGGGTAAATTGACCAAATAATGATTTATACATTTGATACAATAAAGGGTTATGTAGTAGGATTAGGAACGCGGGTAGCTTAAAATGTGCTGTGATGCTCTTGGTGGAAGGGGGTGACTAGGGTTGGGGCATAATCGGCGATAGCCTGGCGATGGTTCACTACGAAGCACGCATGCGCAGGAAGCAATCCCGAGCAGACGATGTGGCGTAGAGCCCAGTCGTTTTTTGCGGGAAATGATGAACGCGGGCACATCACTCTGCACTCAATGAACGCCGCGCCCCTAACTAACCAGAAATGGGGACATCAAACGCCGGAAGCTCGCGTCCGTCGGAGATGTGAAAGCTAGGGTCTTTGGCGCTTTCATGAAGAGATGTGCAATACGGGATCGGAGCGGTCAACGGTGGGCGGTGAGTGGTGGGGGCGGGGTGGGGTAGTGGTGGGGTGGGGGCAGCGTGTGGTGTGCTAAGTGTCAACTTGTTTGTTTGTTGGAATGGGTGGGGTGGGGGCAGGGTAGAGATGTTATGTGCTAAATGTCAAATTGTTTGGTTGTTGGAGTGGGTGGGGTGGGGGTGAGGTAGGGGTGAAAAACGTTAAGGTACGGCAGGTTTTGGTATGGATAAATATGTTATGGCACAGATGCCTGGACCATTCAACTACGTTCAACTACGTTCAACTACGTTCAACTACGTTCAACTACGTTCAACTACGTTCAACTGCGTTCAACTACGTTCAACTACGTTCAACTACGTTCAACTACGTTCAACTACATTCAACATAGCCTCCACTACGGTTAACTATGTTCAACTATGTCCAAGTACACTAATGTACACTAAAGTACGCTAGAGTATATTAAGAGTATAGAGACTTCACCACAGTACGTTAGCCTCTAACGTAGCACTCTTTTGAACATGTCCAAAGATTATATCGGAACTCATGGCCCACCCATGTTATTACCAAGTTAGTGTGATGGAGAAGTATGGATGCTGGTACGTTCAACTACGTTCAACTATGTTAAACTACGTTCAACTACGTTCAACTACGTTCAACTATGTTAGCCTCCACTACGTTCAACTACGTCCACTAATGTGTATGTGCCCGGGAATTAGGTAGCTCAGTTTTGCAGTTAGTTGGGAGAGCGGGACGTAGCTCAGGTGGTAGCATGTCCACTGGTGAAACGATCCGTCATCAGATCGATCCTTCTCAGTGGATCCATTTGCAGTTTGGGCTATTTTCTCTTCCAACCAGTTGTCCACAACTGGTTCATCAAAGCCTGTGGTATGTGCTGTCCTATCTGTGGGAAAGTGCATAAAAAAGACCCCTTCCTGCTTATCGGAAAGAGTAGCCGATGTGGCGGCAGTGGGTTTCCTCCAAAGAAATATGTCAGAATGACTATATGTTTGACATCCAATATCTGATGATACAATTAAAAAAGCAATATGCTCTAGATGCATCTTAAATATAACAAGCTTTACATTTGTTTGCAGTTAGTTGCATAGTAGACACGCTCTATGGCATACCAGTGGTTGTAAGTGAGAAAGGTAGCGGTGTAGGGGTGGGGGTCGTTGGGTTAGTTTGTTGGTTGTTGGAGGGTTACGTCCTGGCAAGGTCATGCCAACATCTAAGGTCATATCAGGACGAGTACCGACTTGTGACAGTGCACACTCATGGTGACTTTACAGTGCTGTCCCACTGGGAGATCAGGCCACCAGCAGCATGTGACCTGATATCCCACTCAGCCACATTATCCTGACACTGAACCAACCAGTCCTTGCCTTGTCCTAATTATGCTGAGTGCCTGGCTAGGAAGCAACAAGTATCAATTTTTAAGTCATTGGTTTGACTCGATGTGGGTTCGAATCCCACAAGGGTGTCGTTGGGTGTGGATGTGGATGTGAGTGTGGGGTTAGCTGTGGGTGTGCATGAGTGTGAATGTGAATGTGGATGTGGGTGTGAGTGTGGATGCACGTGTGAGTGAGACACTTGGATGGTTGTCGGGTGACAGTGGTACGAAAGTGGTGTGACAGTAGGGACAGTGGGGCGACAGTGGAGTGACAGTGGGATGACAGTTGGGGTGACAGTGAGGTGACTATGTAGCGGTATAGTGGCGTGACAGTGGGGTGACAGTGAGGTGACAGTGAGGTGACAGTTGGGTGACAGTGGGATGACAGTGGGGTTACAGTGGGATGACAGTAGGGTGACGGTGTGGTGACAGTGCAGTGACAGTGGGGTGACAGTGGAGTGACAGTGAGATGACAGTGGTATTACGGTGGGGTGCCAATGGGGTTGTAAAATATTCTGATTTACGGCACTGGGGGGAATGCAAATGTTCTATTACTGATCGGGTATACGTGACCAGGCGCATGTATGTATATATATGTAGGTGCTGGTGGTGCCTGAGTGAGATGTAAATAGACATAGTGGTGCTGGCAGGGCTGTGGGTAAGGGGCACTCAAAGCCTACCCCCTCCCCCCTCTGGTAGGATCACCACACTCAGGCTCAAGGTTGGTGGTGGCCAGGGGAGCCACACAGCTTGGTGGGGGTGGGCAGACCACTGGTTACCATGGGGACCAGGAATGCTGGATACCTATTGGTAGGGCCAAGAATGCTTGTTTCCTATTGGGGGAAAAGGGTGGGGTGATACTCTATGCTGAATCCATGTACCATATAAATAATAAACCAGAGGGATTGACTCTCTCTCTCTCTCTTCTTTCACACTTTATACTCTTCCTTTCTCTTTGTCTGTATTGATTTCGCTATAGCCTGCCTACACAACCACAGATTCGAGCCGTATACTTTACAGGGTGACAGTGAATGAAGTTAGGTAATATTACTTTACCACCTTTCATATGTGTATAGTAAATCCCATCAGAATGCTGCAATTAATCTTGCTTCGTCCCAGTTACAAGTTAGCTATGATTATTCTGATTGATGTAGAATGTGTATTGCTATGACCGCCATTATGAATCATAGTGATAGTCCAGCAGAATACACATACCTGACAACACAGCATTTTGGTAGAGAGTCCTTTAATAACCACTAGTTTTGTCATATATGACTGGCACAACAATATCTGCTTGGAGAATATAGTAGAGCCCTCGTGGTTAGCTGTCTTCCTATTGGTTGTAGAGCTCCACACATGGTTGAATGGTTGATTGACAACACAAACATTAGGTGGGAGACAGGCCCAAGCCCTCCAACCCACCTATGTATGATGGCATGTGTGTTTGCTAGTGATGTCCTTAGCTGTATGTGATAACCCTCTGCCTGCTGTATCCCTGAGGTTCCCATAACCCTTCCTTGTTCTTTGCCTTAGAAGTTAGAATCGGAGAATTTAACAAGTGGCTTTGACAGTGAGGTGACAGTGGTGCGACAGCGAAATGACAATGGAGTGACAGTGGCATGACAGTGGAGTGACAGTGATATGACAATGGAGTGACAGTGATATGACAATGGAGTGACACTGGCATGACAGTGGAGTGACAGTGATATGACAATGGAGTGACAGTGATATGACAATGGAGTGAAAGTGGCATGCCAGTGGAGTGACAGTGATATGACAATGGAGTGACAGTGGCATGACAGTGGAGTGACAGTGAGATGTATATTCGAGTGACAGTGGGTGACAGTGAGATGATAATGGAGTGAAAATGTGATGACCGTAGTATGACAGTGAGATGATAATGGACTGACAGTGCGATGACAGTGGACTGACAGTGAGATGACAGTGGGGTGACGGTGGGGTGACAGTAGTAAAGAGGAATTCTATAACTGGATGAGCTATAATGGGCATGTGTGTTTTCAGTGCGTTTGTTATCGGTGTTAGTTTGGTGTTGCTGTTGATGTGGTAACCTGGCAACTAGATCAGTGGATGGTAAGCTTCTCACCAGCTGGTGTAATGCTGGTCATGCGATGTGACACAAAGACAATCAATCGGCTCGCGGGCTCTCTTCATGCACTTTGCCCAGAGTATACTGATGAGGTCTTCTCTGACTCTTTATCACCTGAAGCAGCTGCTGTCAACGGTGTGGTTCCCTGATCACCAAACAGGAGTGAGTGAAGAGTCAGCGCACATTATTCTAGTTATCAGTGTGCTTTTACTCGGACCACAAACCGTAGTGAGTGAAGAGTCAGCACACATCATTGTACATCTAGTCATCACTGCGCTTTTCCTTCCACCACAAACCAAAGTGAGTGAAGAGTCAGCGCACATCATTCTACATCTAGTCATCAGCGCGCTTTTAGTTCTACCACAAACCGAAGTGAGTGAAGAGTCAGCGCACATTATTTTACATCTAGTCATTAGTGTGCTTTTACTCCTACCACAAACCGAAGTGAGTGAAGAGTCAGCATGCATTATTCTACATCTAGTTATCAGTGTGCTTTTCTTTCTACCACAAACCAAGGTGAGTGAAGAGTCAGCGCGCATTACTCTACATCTAGTCATCAGCGCGCTTTTACTTCTACCACAAACCGAAGTGAGTGAAGAGTTAGCACACATCATTCTACATCTAGTCATCAGTGCGCTTTTACTTCTACAACAAACCGAAGTGAGTGAAGAGTCAGCACACATCATTCTACATCTAGTCATCAGCACGCATTTACTTCTACCATAAACCGAAGTGAGTGAAGAATCAGCGTGCATTATTCTACATCTAGTTATCAGTGCGATTTTACTTCTACCATAGACCGAAGTGAGTGAAGAGTCAGCACGCATTATTCTAGTTATCAGCACACTTTTATCGCTACCATAAACCGAGGTGAGTGAAGAGTCAGCACACATTATTCTACATCTAGTCATCAGCGCGCTTTTACTTCTACCACAAACCGAAGTGAGTGAAGAGTCAGCGCACATCATTTTACATCTAGTCATCAGCACGCTTTTACTTCTACCACAAACCGAAGTGAGTGAAGAGTCAGCATGCATTATTCTAGTTATCAGTGTGCTTTTACTCATACCACAATGTGAAGTGAGTGAAGAGTCAGCATGCATTATTCTAGGTACCAGCACACTTTTACCGCTACCACAAACTGAAGTGAGTGAAGAGTCAGCACACATTATTCTAGTTATCAGCACGCTTTTACTGCTACCACAAACTGAAGTGAGTGAAGAGTCAGCACACATTATTCTAGTTATCAGCACGCTTTTACTGCTACCACAAACCGAAGTGGGTGAAGAGTCAATGCGCATCATTCTACCTATGCTTATCAGCGCTCTTTTATGAGTGGCTACAGGATGTGGGTAGGGCTGTGGCTGGGAAGTAGATGGGTTCTTCTCAGTGCGCTTTTACTCCTACCACTGTTATTACATTGGCGCCGTGACCAGGTGGTACTAATGGGAACCTTCCTTTGATGATCAAACTGAAACTGTCAATTGAAGTAGGATTAATTGCGTTGTTAATTGGAAATCCTCTCAATGTCCCAGTCATATCTAGCTCAGATCTACATGTGTAAGTACCAGATTTGTGAGAGTACGCACTCATTCTGGTTAAATAGTGCTGCCCCAATAAAATACCATGCTGCCAGCACCATAAGCCATCTCACCCTTTATGATAATTCCGCCAACCTTTAGTAATCAATGATAGAACAGTGTTGTAACTCATTGGTTGGTTGGTTGTTGGAGTTTTACGTCCTGGCAACATCTAAGGTCATATTAGGACAGGTACCGACAGTGCGCACTCATGGCGACTTTATAGTGCTGTCCCACTGGGAGACCAGGCCTCCAGCACCCTGACATGATATCTCACTCAGTCACCTTATCCTGACATTGAGCCAACCAGTCCTTGCCCTATCCTAATAATGCCGAGTGCCTGCTTAGGAAGCAACAAATATATATTTTTAAGTCATTGGTTTGACTCGAACAGGGTTCGAACCCGTGGGTTCGAATCCCACGATCTACCAAAACGGGAAACGGATGCTCAACTCATTCGGCCATCCAGTCTGGTCTAAGTCATTGGTTTGACCCGGCCGGGATCGCAGCCACATGGGAAGCGGACGCTCTACCCATTCAGCCATCCTGTCAAGCAGATGAAGTTAATGAATGTTGACTGTGTTAGGGCCTAAGGGTCAGCTTGCCTGGAGTGCCTGCTACTGGGACCATCTTAATGGGGTACAGTTCTCTGAGGCTTTCCTCGTGTCGGCTGTCTCATTATTACATAACACTACCAACGCGGCTATTTCTGTTACTGTCTGGTTCACAGATGTATTCCCCTGAATGTAAATTCATAGCAAAGACAATGTATGACAAGACACGCCACTCATTGCTTTCCCGTTAAATACAGCAAAAAAGGTAATTGGACAGGTCCCCTAGCCCAGCCTGACTGCTGTACTATTGAAATAAGGTCACAGGTTCCCTAGCCCACCCAGACTGCTGTACCATCAAAGACAATGTACGACAATCATAGTGCATTATCTCCTAATATTAATAGTGAAAACAATAGTATCGTATAGTACAGTTAAAACATACTCTAAGCACTTTAAATATGTGCCATACATAAATAAAATTTGTGATTATGTCTGAGTAAGCAAAGTACTACGACACCTGATCAAAGACAATGTGCATTGTTTTCCATGGGCTGGCGCCACTACAGGATTATTTCAGAAATTCCTACGAGAGCTCTGAGTGGCGCGTCTTGTCGTACATTGTCTTTAGTAATAGGTACAGTCAGTAGCTGAAGCGCTGGTCTTTGCTCAAAGTTAGTGAACAACTGAGTTATATTGCGAAAAGTAGGTTGGTTTTCGTATAGAAGCAGTTAAAAAGAGGTTTCTTCGGTGCTTCCTGAAAGCAAGAATTTAGATAGAGAGAGGGAGAAAGAGAAGGGTTAAATAATGTGTGGAAGGCGTTTCCCTTGCTGTCAGCAGTGTCGGTACTATGACATAGTTAGTGCGCATGCGTGTGTCTCATTTCTAGGATATCTGTAAGTCAGATGGCATAGTGCAGGGTGAGTGTGTATATCAACTACCATGTCACTATGCACTTGTGATCTGTGTGTGCCTTTTTGTCTATTTGTTTCATTCTTCTAAACAAATATATATTTTGGTAGTCGAAGGTTTGGGATATCTGTAAACCAGATGGCATTGTGGGGGATGAGTATATATATCAATTTCTAATTTGTTCTTCTTTTGGGGGTAGATAGGTTGGGGAAGACAGAGAATGGCATTGGTATTATGTTTAAAACTGCCTGACAAAACACATATTTTGGATGGGACAAGGATGTTCTTTCTGCCACAACACCCCTGCTTCATTTCATAGTTAGTCACAGTTCAGCAAAAGTAATATGCAATTTATGTAAGTAACAGCATTCAGTTCACAAAATGCTGATGGATTCTACAGCGCCTTGGACAAAGTATGGAATGCTGTGGCTCGTTTTTCAATGAGTTAATATACCTCAAGAACACCCTATATCATATGGCATAAGCATTTCATTACTCAGTCCATCCGTTCATGTGCATATACATACAGTAAAACCTCCCTAACCGACCACCTCCACATATCGACCATTCCCCTATATCGATCGCTTTATTTGGGTCCCAACAATACAATTGTAAGGATATCCTAACTCTCTAAACTGACCACCTCCCTAAATGGACCACTTAAAGTCGGTCCCAAGGTCGGGCGATTTAGAGAGGTTTTACTCATACCACAGAGAGACATTAAGTCCGACATTAAGTCCGACTCATGGACATCACTCTAACAGCAGAGAGCTAAATGGAGAGCAGCAGTCAAGTAATGAAAGCAGTCTTTGTCGCATTGTGACCGACAGCATGATGATGATGACACATACCACAATATTTTAAACCCTCCCCCCTTTCCTCCCCAAACCAGACGTCATCAATACACTCATTTCTCATTCATCATTGCTGCGTATATATATGTGTATGTGTGTATATATATATGTTTATATATATATATTTTGCTTCGGCAGGTCATTAATGCTTGTGTGACTCAGCAAAATGACCACTGAAGCGTGGGCGAGTAGGTAGCACCATGTGGGGAGGTGAGGTCGTATCAGTAAATGACCTAATGAATAGAGGTACCAAGCTGATGACTTATTGGCTGGGGGTTAGATGGGATCTTCCAGCTTATTAATACTAGTATAATGTATATACAGCATATACATATCGCTTCAGCGGGTCATTAAATGTTTGTTGCCTATAGACATATATAATTGTATATACATAATAACATATTGCTTCAGGTCTTTAACACTTGTATATATAGAGAATGGAAAGAGACACATAAATAGGTAGGCGTGGGTAGGGTGGTGAAATCAGGGAGCCTAGGTGGTGTAATGGTTAGCACACTGACCCATAATGAAAGATATGTGGGTTCGATTCCCGCACTAGGTGCAATATTTTCCATTTTTATCACACCTACAACAATATTATATATATATATATTAATATATATAAATGATATATATTAATATATATAAATACTTGCTGACTGCACTGTCCATATTGGGTTGTCATGGTGACACAGCTGGCTGCGCATGCGCACGATCCTGTTGTCTATAGTTGGCTGCGGGGCATCATAAAGGTGAGGGGAGTACTTACTTATACACCGACTGTTACCGGCGTGTATACCGGTGTTGCAGTTTCCGCGCTACGCCAATTTGCGAGGGGCATATACATTCAAATGCATTGTCAATGGCCGTGAGCAAATCTTCATACAGAAAAAGTCAAATATCTCTCAAATTACACCACCTGGAAACAAACAGCTTGGCACACATACAGAAAACATATTCAACAAACAGATTATATAAAATTTATATGGTTAGGGTTCTTGATTTCTATTAATTTTGAATAAAATTAATGTTTTGCACTGTGTGTACCATCAAACTCAAGGCATTGTCAATGGTTGTGAGCAATCTTCATACAGAAAATACAGAAAAAGTGAAATATCTCTAAAACCACACCAACTAGAAACAAATCGATTGGTACACATATAGAAAACATCTTTACCAAAAACATTATATTAAATTTATAAGGTTAGTGACGATGCTGTTCGATTTTGATGCACGCGCAGAAGCGATGTGTCCCTCGCAAACTGGCGTACCGCGGAAACTGCAACACCGGCACACCGACGCTTTTAAAGAATAAAAGGTCCGGCCTGCTGCTACAGGCGGAAGCACGTGGACTTGTCACGTGGCCACTAATGAGAAGGTGCTGGTGGGTGCGGGTTCACAGGGTCAACATTGTATGTGGGGGAGATGCGGGTGTGTGTGGCGGGGGGGGGGGGGATGAGCAGAGAGGGAGGGTTTAAGATGGTGGGTTGCAGGTGGTGAGGGAATGTTGTGTGTGTAGGAATGGGTGTGGGTGTGGGAGTGGATGTGGGGATGGCTGTGGGAATGGTGTAGGGGTGGAAGTAAAAGCGGGAAGGAGTGTGGTTGTGGGTGTTGGTGTGGGAGTGTGGAAATGGAAGTGGATGTGGCCATGGCTATGGACGAGTTTGAGGCACCAGTGGTCTAGCAGTTGGCGGGTGTTTGCTGTTGGGTGTTGTGTGTTGGAAAACAAATGGGAAGACCACCAGGTGGAAGATGCTATAGCATAAACTCCTGCATGTAGACATAACATAACTCAACATGTTGGTGCACTTGGACGGTTTTTGAAACAGCGTGTCAACGACGCCCTCCCCTCAGGCAGGGAGCGAGGGTTGTCTGCACTAGGGGCCATATGCATGGCGCGGTGTTAGCGAGCCAAAACGGGTTTTGGCCGGGTTTTCCAGCTTAGCGGCGAAAAGCAGTATGCAAGGAGCGATGATACGGAAACACTGCAAGTTTAACGTTGTGTACACTAACACCACTCCGTAGCTAGTTTACGGGTGGTGTTAGGTTCCGATTAGGCCCTAATCTATTCAATGCTATTGTAGTCTGTATATGAGTCCTACTACCACGCGGTAGCGGCGGAGACTACGCCACGCATCTACGCAGTTACACTGAACTGCGCTAGGTGGTGGCAGGTTAGCCACAGGGCAGACCCTGACTGGGCTGCCCTACGCCCAGCGGGGTCTCCTCTATGGTGTGCTAGCTCACCCCCCCCCCCCCCCCCACCCAACCTATAGAGTCGATGTGCGATTCTGGCGAGTCAGGGGACGGGTCAGTTGACTGTTGACGCCAAGGAGAGCAGATTGGTTCAATAAACCAAGTTGAAGCGTACTGACATTGAATCTTGGCGTTCTTCCATGTGTGCATGTCAGTTTGGGGGTCGGAGGACCGTGGGCCATTACACTATCATATTTGAGCTGTTGGAAGTGCAAACATGCAAACTTAATTGTGGCAAGAAATAGGGTTCAATAGAAACAAGTTCTATTAAATTTACTCAGTTTTCCATTTTATGGAGCAACTAAGTATTTACATACTCAAAAAGAGAAATTTCATTAAATTAACAAGAAAAGCGAAGCGATATTAACGCCGCCACTACATCGGTGGTGATATTCATATTGTTGAATGACTAATCAAAACAAATGGCCGCCGATGCGGCAGCGGCGTTAATATCACTACGATTAGCTTGACCAATTTTATTTAACAGAATAACATACAAAATAAGTGAAATTTGGTGAAATTGAACCCATATTAACCGCACCGCCCAAATTTGGTCAAATTAAACCAAAAATCGAACCGATAATAATGCCGCTGCCATTGCTGCTGTCGCCGAATTGGCGGTGATATTGGCAAATAGCAGTGCTTGCCGGGAACAGGCTTAGTGGGATTCCCCAAATCTATAAATAACTGCACGTTTAGCTAACATGAAGGAGTTAGGCACCCGTACATACGGCGTGACATACTTCACGACGGCAGTGATAGCTACCTGGTGTTACTTGTTAACACCACAGGACGCTAACACCGTGTCATGCATATGGCCCCAGGACTGTTTGTCTGGGGGTGTGAACACTAAGTATTCGACCAGTATGGCCTCTGGTTGTTCTCTATAAGCAAGTATTGAATTGAAGGCATTTGCTATAAGCGGTTAGTTGGTTGTTGAAGTTTTACGTCCTGGCAACATCTAAGTACACCATAAAAATTATAGGGGTCGGTTGGTTGGATTTGGAGTTTTACATCCTGGCAACATCTAAGTACACCATAAAAATTAAAGGGGTCGGTTGGTTGGATGTTGGAGTTTTACGTCCTGGCAACATCTAAGTACACCATAAAAATTAAAGGGGTCGGTTGGTTGGATGTTGGAGTTTTACATCCTGGCGACACCTAAGTACACTGTCGGAATTTAAAGGATATGCTATAATGGGTTGGTTGTTGTTGGAGTTTTACGTCCTGGAAACATCTAAGTACACCATCGGAATTTAAGGCATATGCTATAAGGAGCTGGTTGGTTGGTTGTTGGAGTTTTATATCCTGGCAACATCTAGGTACACCGTCGGAATTACAGATATTTGTTATAAGGATTTGGTTGGTTGTTGGAGTTTTGCATCCTGGCAACATCTAAGTATACTGTCGGAATTTAAGGCATATGTTATAAGGGGTTGGTTGGGTGTTAGAGTCATATATATGTCTCAGGTCAGATCAGGATGGGTACTGACTTCTGACGTGACTTTATAGTGCTGCCCCACTGTGAGACCAGGCCACCAGCACCATGACCTGATATCCCACTCAGTCACATTATCCTGGGACTGAGCCAACCAGTCCTTGCCCCATCCCAATAATGTTGAGCGCCTGGCTAGGAAGCGACAAGTATCAATTATTAAGGCATGGTATGATATAAGTCCACTGCTCATCTCTGGCTTTCTTCTAGTCTGCATGTACAAGATAAGATCCCCATAATTTTAATAATACCGTATTGCTACCAGCTATTGTCTATATTGTTCATTCCATCTCCTCATTTCATCCATAAATAGTTCACATGTGCCAATTGCTAAGGCTGGAAGGCCAACGCATCGATGCTAAAAAAGACAAGTTATTTTTTAATATATATATATATTGTCGTGGGGGTGATGAAAATGGGAAATACTGCGCCTAGAGCGGGACTCGAACCCACATCTCTTTGCATTCCGGGCCAGTGTGCTAACCATTACACCACCTAGGCTCCCTGATATCAACACACTCCCCACGCCTACCTGTCTATGTGGTTACTTGCCTGAGAGGTCAGTGCAGACCACTACACTCGTCCCCCTGGAATTGTAAGTCTTGTAATGCTTACAATTACATACATACAGGCAATGCACTAACACATACATACACAGGGTAGGTTCAACAACCATACAGCGCAAAGCTTGTACAGGATCCTGATCACGGCAACCAGTGTCGTGGGGGTGATGGAAAATGGGAAATATTGAGCCTAGAGCGGGACTCGAACCCACATCTCTTTGCATTCCGGGCCAGTGTGCTAACCATTACACCACCTAGGCTCCCTGATATCAACACACTCCCCACGCCTACCTGTCTATGTGGTTACTTGCCTGAGAGGTCAGTGCAGACCACTACAATATTGATACCTCGTAATGTCTCTGAGACATTGAATGTGCCATGTTTGCGGTATGAGATATATTCTGGTTCCAAGTTTAAAGTTGCATATAGTCCGATCGTTTTAAGTTGCTGCAATTTTCTGAAATAAATATATTAGGTTGATTATTACAATCTCTGTTAGTTTACTTTGAAGTAAATATTGTTTTAATGGTTTCACTTTTGAGCTGTTGGAAGTGCAAACATGCAAACTCAATTGTGGCAAGAAATAGGGTTCAATAGAAACAAGTTCTATTAAATTTACTCAGTTTTCTGTTTTATGGAGCAACGAATGCTTACTAAGTGTATCGGTATCGAAGTTGGATATGTTTAATCAAATCTAGTTAATTGTCTTGATTTTGAAAAGTTGATGCTTGAATTAAAGGTGCAATATATTGATGGTTTTGAGGGTTTAGCATCTTTTTTAAATAACCCTGTTAGGTTGATCGCTATAATACACCTTACTTTAGTTTGAAGCACCTTTTATTTTAAATGTTTATCTTTGGAGTTATTCGTAACTTCTATTTTAAATGACTGACTTTGGAGATATTTCAAATACAAACATACCAAATTAATTTGGATCTGCACATCAAAACTCTTGACACCATTAGCTTCAGCAGGACTAGATGCTGTTAAACTGACTTAGTATTCCCTTCTATGCAGCAAAAAAATTAATAATAAGTGCACCAGTATCTCTAAGTATCAAATCTAAAAGAGGGTTTTGAGATTGACAGTTGTATGCGTTCAATGGACCATGAAGATTTAAGGGGCTATATATAGTCTGATCATATTAATTTTCTACCATTTAAATTGTTAAAGATAACATTGTACATACAAGTTTTAAACTCTTTTTTTAAAGGAAAAAATAAAGGCATCAACTTGTCTCTTTCTGAGGATCTGAACGAACCAAGAACCTCCCGCGCGTGACACCAGCGCTCTGCCGACTCGGCGTGACAAGGTTTCACACGAGTGTCTGGTGAGGGCTTCGTGAGGCTGGCGGTGCTGGCTGCGTGCGCAGTACACAGTGCGCATTACACAGTGTGCATTACACAGTGCGCATTACACAGTGCGCAGTACACAGGGTGCAGTCCACAGTGCGCAGTACACAGTGTGCAGTACACAGTGCGCAGTACACAGTGCGCAGTACACAGTGTGCAGTACACAGTATGCAGTACACAGTGCACAGTACACAGTGCGCAGTACACAGTGTGCAGTGCACAGTGCACAGTACACAGTGTGCAGTACACACTACACAGTGTGCAGTACACAGTGTGCAGTACACAGTGTGCAGTACTCAGTGTGCAGTACACAGTGCACAGTACTCAGTGCACATTACTCAGTGTGCAGTACTCAGTGTGCAGTACACAGTGTGCAGTATGCAGTACTCAGTGTGCAGTACACATTGTGCAGTACTCAGTGTGTAGTACACAGTGTGCAGTACACAGTGCACAGTACACAGTACACAGTGTGCAGTACACAGTGCGCAGTACACAGTGTGCAGTACTCAGTGTGCAGTACTCAGTGCACAGTACTCAGTGCACAGTACTCAGTGTGCAGTACACAGTGTGCAGTACACAGTACTCAGTGTGCAGTACACACTGTGCAGTACACAGTGTGTAGTACTCAGTGTGCAGTACACAGTGCGCAGTACACAGTGTGCAGTACACATTGCACAGTACTCAGTATGCAGTACTCAGTGCGCAGTACTCAGTGTGCAGTACACAGTGCGCAGTACTCAGTGCGCAGTACACAGTCACACTGCACAGTACTCAGTACGCAATACTCAGTGTACAGTACTCAGTGCGCAGTACTCAGTGCGCAGTACACAGTGCACAGTACACAGTACTCAGTGCGCAGTACACAGTGTGCAGTACACAGTGCGCAGTACACAGTGCACAGTACACAGTGCACAGTACTCAGTGCGCAGTACTCAGTGCGCAGTACTCAGTGTGCAGTACCCAGTGCGCAGTACTCAGTGCGCAGTACACAGTCACACTGCACAGTACTCAGTTCGCAATACTCAGTGTACAGTACTCAGTGCCCAGTACTCAGTGCGCAGTACACAGTGCACAGTACTCAGTGCGCAGTACACAGTGTACCGGACACAGTGTGTAGTACTCAGTGTACAGTACACAGTACACAGTGTGCAGTACACAGTGCACAGTACTCAGTATGCAGTACTCAGTGCGCAGTACTCAGTGTGCAGTACACAGTGCACAGTACACAGTACTCAGTGCGCAGTACACAGTGCACAGTACACAGTGTGTAGTACTCAGTGTGCAGTGCACAGTGTGCAGTACACAGTGCACAGTACTCAGTGCACAGTACACAGTGCGCAGTACACAGTGCGCAGTACGCAGTGCACAGTACACAGTGCACATTACACAGTGTGCAGTACACAGTGCACAGTACACAGTGCACAGTACACAGTGCACAGTACACATTGCACAGTACACATTGCGCAGTACACAGTGCGCAGTACACAGTGTGTAGTACACAGTGCGCAGTACACAGTGCGCAGTACACAGTGCGCAGTACACAGTGCGCAGTACACAGTGCGCAGTGCGCCTGCGCGCCGTGGGACCTGGGCACATGCGCACAGGTGCGCCACCGCATTAGCGCTCAGTGTCCGTGTCACCTGCGACACACCACTCCCCTTCTCGCCAGATACCCCTCCCCCCCCCCCCCATCAGCTCTAATGGACCCTCCCTCCCCGCACTCCAGATGTCATCAATACTGGCTAGACTCATTTCTCATTTATCACTGCTGCATAGTCCGATATATATATGTATATATATATTCTTTTTTTCTATTTTTCTTTTTAGTGACAATTTGTTTATTCGCCTCATAGCGGTTAAGTGAATGCACTTGTTTTCGCCGCTGTGCAGTAGTGGTCATTCTTTTCAGCAGACAGGCTGGCCGAAGGAGATGAGCGTCCGTCTCTCGTCTTGGGAGATCGTCGGATTCGAACCCACCCTGGTCGAGTTAAGGCAATGACTTAAAGTTGTATAGTCCGATGGTTTTGAGTTGCTGTCACTTTTCTATTGAATTGATCATTATGACCTACATTACGTTAGTTTGAATTACCATTTATTTTAAATGGCTAACTTTTGAGATATCTGAAGTGTAAATATGTCAATTTAGTTTTGGCTCTGGATGTTCTATCAAATTGGCCCATTATGCAGCTTTAAAAATGTATACGTGTCGCTTCCTAGCCAGACATTCGGCATTATTAGGATAGGGCAAGGGCTGGTTGGCTCAGTGTCAGGATAATGTGACTGAGTGGGATATTAGGTCATGGTGCTGGCAGCCTGGTCTCCCAGTAGGGCAGCACTATAAAGTTGCCATGAGTGCATAGGCACAAGCAAAGACCCTATAATACTAAGACGACTCACTCCCTATCTCTCCCATGGTAATGTAAATTTCACAGTGCCACCTTGTGGTGGGTTTGATCAGCCCAGCTGCTGGTTTGTGTTTCACATGTAAACACATACAATTATATTATACATGAGATAGGTAAGTATGAATATACATCAATATGAGATTGCTATGAACAAATACACATCATCATCAGCATCATCATCAGCATTGCCATCATTCCACATCTTTCACGTATACATTTATATATATAATATAGCACCTGTTTAACCAAGAGAACAGCCAGCGCACCAAGTGGTGGGTTTGATCATTTTTATTACACAGTACAGGCTGAGTGAGCCGTCTTAGTATTATAGGGTCTTTGGCACAAGTCAGTACATGTCCTGATAAGACCTTAGGCGTTGCCAGGAAGTAAAACTCCAACAACCAACCCTTATTAAGCTCTTCCGTCAAAGACAAGGTAAGCAGATATATCTTGGATGAGAATGGCAGAACGTCTGCCACCTTCGAATAAAAAATATAAGGCTTGATTGTTTATTGACATAGAAGTCTAATTTTGGTGGAAGATAAGGAATCATCCATGTAACACTAACACCGTGAGAATTAATGACCTGGTTGGCTACCGTAGAGGAGTTGACCAGGGCGCTCATCGGTTTCCAGTTCTATAACCATTCGGAATTAGAAATAAATACATAATCACTATATGTAGATTAATACATGTATATATATATATATATATATATATATATATATATATATATATACATGTGATGTATAACGAATTATGCGAGTATAAAGATATATATGGAAGGGAATTATTATCATTATTGTTGTACTCCGTAAGACCCAACACTGTACCGGTCGTGTCACCTGCGGCCTCCTCGCCTACCCCGGATGTAGACCAGTGTCAGTCGCACCAGAGAATTTTACATATATATATATATATATATATATATAAATTGTGAAGCTTATTCTATTTAATGATGCCTCTAGTGCACATTGACTTTTATCATTGGCTATTGGACATCAAACATATGGTCATTCTGACATATTTCTTTGGAGGAAACTTGCTGCTGCCACATAGGCTACTCTTTCCGATAAGCAGCAAGGGGTATTTTACTAGCACTTTCCCACAGACAGGACAGCACATACCACAGACTTTGATGAACCAGCTGTGGACCACTGGTTGGAAGGAAAATAGCCCAAACTGCAAATGTGTCCACTGAGCAGGATCGATCGGATGATCCAAACCTTCACAGGTGTACGCTCTACCGCCTGAGCTATGTCCCACCTCATCTTACATATACTATATGATATACATATATATATATATAATGGAGCAGGTTCATGCAAAATGTGGAGTGGAGGACAGACAAGAGATGTGGCTGTATGAGCTTGTTGGAATTTAACTGGGTGTGCTGAGGGTGGTAGGCGGGTGGCAGTCGTGGCACCCTTAGCTACGGGAATTGGAGTGGTGGCATGCCTGATAGGACATGCTGCACCACTCCCTAAGTAGTAGAAAGAAGGAAAATCCTCATATTAGCGCTATCTGCAAAGACACACATAAAAGCGACACGTGTTGTTTGATAAATCATCCGCAGGTGATAGGAAATAGCAAGACAGTGCATCTATTTAAACTTTTAAAGAGAACATTTTTCTTTTCGTCAAAACAAACCTCACAATTAGATAATATTTTCACTAAATTGCATTTGAGACAATTTTGAGTGGACTTAGGCGTCTCCTCCCCACGCACACCCCGACACTACCCCCACCGCCTTCCCTCCCCCCCCCCCCCACCCCCCCACCGAATCCTCTCATCCCGTCCTCCCTAAACGCTCCCTACAACCTCCCCCCTCCCCATACGCTCACATTCCCTCCTCTCCCCCAGCCTATCCCTCACAGCCTCCCTACACCCCCCCCCCCCCACACACACACACTCTCCCCTTCCCCTCCGGCTGTCACGCCCCCTCCCACTCCCTACCCGCACTTCTTCACCTCACACACATTAGTGTCGACAGCAGACGAGCCGGTCCAGTAAATACCCAGCGTCGTTCAAGGACGTAGTTGCAAAATGGCCCAAGTATCAGACACAGACAGGCACACAGATAGGCACACATACAGACAGGCACAGGCAGACACACATACAGACACACAGACAGACAGACAGTCACACAGACAACCACACAAACAGACACACAACCAAACAGGTAGACACACAAACAGACACACACCGACACACAAACAGGCACACATACAAACACACATATAGACACAGACAAACACACACAGACAAACACACAGACACACACATACAGACAGTCACACATACAAACACATACAGACACACAGACAGACACACAGACACACAAACAGGCACACATACAAACACACATATAGACACAGACAAACACACAGAGACAAACACACAGACAAACACACACAGACAGTCACACAGAAACACACATACATACACACAGACATACACACACAGACACAAAGACAGACAGACACACACCGACAAACACACAGACAGACAAACAGTCACACAGACAGACAGACAGACAAAGACACAGACATACACACATACAGACACACAAACAGACACAGAATACAAACACACAGATAGACACACATACAAACAGACAGACACAAACATACACATACATACACACACAGTCACACCTACAAACACACAGATAGACACACAGACAAACACACGTACAGACAGACACAGACAGACACACAAACAGACACACAGACATGCAGGCAGACACACAAACACACAGACGGGCACACAAACACACAGACACACAGAAAGACACGCAGACAAACAGAAAAGCAGACAGCCAGACACACAGACAGAGACGGTCGCACTTGGACCAGGCTTGCGTACTCACTGCTGCTCAGTGTCAGGATAATGTGACTGAGTGGGATACCAGGTCATGGTGCCGGCGGCCTGGTTTCCCAGTGGGACAGCACTATAAAGTCGCCATGAGTGCGCACTGTCAAAAGTCGGTACCCGTCCTGATATGACCTTAGATGTTGCTAGGACGTAAAACAACAACAAACAAACAAACAAACACTGCTGCGCCCACAGTGCGTAGACTCGGTGTGAGTGCAGCCAATGGTTGGGTGCGCCCCACACACTCACGGTCTCACAGAACCGATGTCGCGGATTAGATTCTCCATCGGTTTACATTCTACGCGAGGGTTCTGCGCATGCGTCAAAATCGAACGGCATTTCCGCCAAATTGGGCGAATTCGATTATTCAACTCGTGTGACCCGACTGACTTTTTGGTGTATGCGCTTCTCCACGTTCAGGGTGGGACAAATGGTGGCTTAATCCAAAACGGCATGGGTTTTTGTCAACTCCACTCGCGGTGTTCTATAGAGGGGGTGTAATTACGTCACAAGACAACTTTCGGTGGCCATAATTGGATGACATACAGAAGGTTTGCAACTGCCTACACTGTTTAATGATTTATTGGTTTATTTCTCACTGGTTTGAGCAGTTTGACCTCAGAAGTTGTTGCTAAAGTGCTGTAAGTAAACACATTGGATGTAAACCTCCCAGAACCTTCCATAACACAAGAAAACTCTGTTTTACTGCATCTGCATGCATTCACAACATGGCTAGGGAGGGTGCTCGTAATCCAAGATGGCAGCCCGCTGACTGCTGATTGTTAAGTAATGACATCACATGCACTCCCTCTATTTAAATTTTTAGCAACTTGGGTGACCCGAGTCGCCCGGGTCGTGTTAATCGAATATGCGCATGCGCAGAACCCCGAGCAGAGAATGTAAACCGATGGAGAATCTAAACCGAGACACCGGGTCCGCTGGGCACCCGGCTACCCGCCGCACACCCGGCAGCCTCTTCGCGGCACACAGTGAGTGATTTGTGCTTTGTTAAAGCAAACACTGCAGAAGTTCATCTCCCGGGTGTTCAGGTGTCGCTGTTTAAATTCTCCCTAGGTTTAGATTCTACGTGGGAGTTCTGCGCATGCATCAACATCGAACGGCATAGCCTGCGCATGCGTCAAAATCGAATTTGTTTTAATAGACTACATCACCATTCCAGTCACATGGTGCATTGTGGGATGCGTAGAAGAAAAACAAACCCGCGAGAAGCACATGGCACATGCTAATACACTGGGTGCAGCTATGAAATGTGCTAGTTTCAGCTCATCTCAGCTCTTGTTTGAAACATAGAATACCAACTAAAAATGTGATGTATAAAACTTATGCGAGTATAAAGGCGCGTAAGGGAATATCCCCTACTGGCCACCCTGATTCTGTGTACTACTAATAAATTAAGTTATTAATCTGTTATCCAACATTGCATTTACATCAATATAATCAGCACATCTTATGCCATGTGCATTTAGATTTAGACAAATCTGGGCACTCAGACTAGTGTTAGAGCCATAGCCAGCCAGTTTTACTTATTTTATTAATGTTTTTATTTATATCCTATGGTTAATGACATATGTAGAACTAGAACATAAGTATGGTTAATCAGATATTGGTTATATATTTCTCTAAAACAAGTGTCCGTTGACACATTTGGCATCTTAATATTTTTTTTTTTTTTAATTAATGGTGATGTGGATATCAGCCTTAAAGTGACTGATTGTTTTGTGTGGAATTGTATGTTTCTTAGCTCAACATGTTTAACTATGGCTAGTTTTGTCATAGCTATATTCATCAGATCATTATATTGCATGTGTGCATACATGTTTATGCCAAATTGCTATGTATTTCTATTCATTTTGAATCAAATCGAAGTTTTGCCCTATGCGTATCGCCAAACTCAATGGCCAGATGCATTTGATTTGCTGCCAACGCCGTTTTCAGTTCAGCGCATGCGCAGTCGGAACGGTGATCTCGTCTATTTTTTTATAAACAACTATGCGTGACCTCATTTTCTCTTTTGCTCCTTCCACGTAAAAATTGCAGTTTACACTCGATATATATATTCAACATGCCATTGTATTTCTACTGCAGTTTGAAAGCGCCAGTCGATTTTTGACGCATGCGCAGCGCGACGGCGCATGCGCAGAACCGACAGCATAGAATCGAAACCCATGGAGAATCTAAACCACGACACCGGCGCGCCACTCGGGCCATTGCATGCATGCATCTTTTATGGCGGACCCAGCGAAGCGGCAAGACGGTGCTGGGTTCTTTGTTGGAATGTTACGTCCTGGCAACATCTATAGCCGTGTTCACACGGGAAAAGTTTAAATCGATTTAGACAAGGCGAATTATATCAATCGATTTAGATGCGCGTTCACACGGGCAGTACTTGGGCCGGAAATCGATATCAGCGCATGAGCAAGTCCAGACTAACCAGCGCCAGTTTCGCTTAGTCGACGTCGGCACGAGAGAGTGTGGGTTCGACCTAGATCTGTTTCAACTGAATCGTATTGTTTTGGAACGGTCAAAACTTCTGCTGGGCAGTGAAACCCTAAAAATAAATTATGAAAAAAATATCTGTGCACAGCTAGCATTTTCATGAAGCAAATTTACCAGAAAGTCAACACACTCAGATCTCGACTGTGACGTGCTTAATCTGCCTCGAGTAAGTCGGTTGCGTTCACACGGGCGATATAAGTCGAATCATAAAATTTGGTTCATATAAACCACCTACAGAGGTGGTTTATAAAATCCGATTTATATGAGTCGAATCAGCCCTAAACCGACTCAGACGCACGTTCACACGCCAAATGTGAGCCGAACTAGGCAAGTCGATTTATATGATTCGAATTAACTGCCCCGTGTGAACACGGCTTTAAAATATCATATCAGGACGAATACCGACTTGTGACAGTACACATTCATTGTGATTTTATAGTGCTGTCCACTGGGAGACCAGGCCGCTGCCACCATGACCCAATAACCCACTCAGTCACATTATCCTCACACTGAGCCAACAAGTCCTTGCCCTATCGAGCACCATCCGAGGAAGCAACAAGTACCAATTTTTTAGTCTGGTTCGAATCCCCCGATCTACCAAAATGCGAGACGGACGCTCAACTCATTCGGCCATCTCGTCTCCGTTGCTGGGTCCCAGGTCTGTGTGGTACCCAGAAGGTTAGGAAAGTAACTGATTTAGGGTGTTATGTACTAGCATCGTCACCGGCCCCGGTTGCGGGAGTTCGGTTCCCGGTCGAGTCAAGCCAATGACTTTAAAATTGATACTTGCGTCTTCCTAGCCTAGAGCTCGACATTAATAGGATAGGGCAAGGACTGGTTGGCTCAGTGTCAGGATAATGTGACTGATTTCCCAGTGGGACAGCACTATAAATTCGGCATGAGTGCGCACTGTCACTAGTCGGTACCCTTTCAGATATGACCTTAGATGTTGCCAGGATGTAAAACTCCAACCAACAAACTAGGACCATTTGAGGGCATTTATCTGGATGAGCATCGACGCTGATAGCAGCTTTATTGTGCTGCTCATCAGCTGCCGATCTGTTGACAGTGTGTGGTGGCCGAACAGCCTCAAGGAGAGAGGGGCGGGGGACTTTGCGAACCTTTACTTGTCTAAATCCCAAGACTTGTAAATAAAGAAGGCATTGCTCAGCAGATAAATGAGGTCATGTGGGTTCTCAACGGCAGGTGAACGGCGATTAGTTGTTGTTTCTTTGTTGGCCAGGTTCGGCGGGTTTGTTTGTTTGTTGTTGTTTATATCCTAGCAACATCTAAGGTAATGTCAGGATGGGTGCCGACTTGTGACAGTGTGCACTCATGGTGACTTTCATAGTGCTGCCCCACTGGGAGACCAGGCCACCAGCACCATGACCTGATATCCCACAGTCATGTTATCCTGACACTAACCTAACCGGTCCTTGTCCTATCCTAGTAATGCCAAGTGCCAGGCTAAGTAGCAACAAGTATCAATTACATAAGTCACTGGTTTGACTCGGCTGGGACTTGAACTCTCGACCTTCCGCATGGCAAGCCTGCGCTCTACCGATTCGGCCAACTCGTCCGGTGGTTTGGTGGGCATGAATGAGTAATGTTTTTGAAACAACCCACCCTCATTTCATCGAATTCAAGTCCAAAGTTAGCAGGTGGCAGAAGTAGAAAAGCATCACGCTAGGCATACACTAACTGACATCTGCGAGCAATGAACGATAGGCAAAATTTAGCAAAGAAGTATACATATATATATATATATATATATATATGTATATATATATATATATATATATAGAAAAAATGTCCCGACGCGAGTGAAGTATTCGGGGTAGGCGGGTACCGGGCGCAGCCGGGGGTGGCACCACCAGTCACGAGATGGAGGAGGCAGTACAGTATGTATCGTAATAATAACAATAATTAGGAGATAATAGTAATAAGGAGGGGTTAATTCCCTTCCACGCCTTTATACTCGCATAATGCGTTATACATCACATAAAGTGGTCCTTAGTGTGAAAGGAACCCATTTTGATCAAATAAATATAATATTCGCAGTACGGCAATTTTTGTTTTTAATCCAGAAAATAATAAACAACAAATGACGCCTATACAAAACTCACTCACTAAATCATATTATGTCACGTGATCTTCGCGGATATCATTGTTAGCTTATAAATGTATCAGTCTATTGACAGATACTTGATTGGAAGCATTTACACTCAACCTAAAAGCGATGGTTGAATTTTTTTTAAACAATTCTCACAATGAATATGGCCTAAGCTGCTGACACAGCATAAAGAAACCAATCAATAAATCGTGATCGTTGTCTGTTGCAAGTCTCCTTTGTTGCATGCTTGGTATATCGCGAATAGCGTGTATCGCCTGCTGAATATGACACTCAGCCTCTGGCTTCGTATTATATTCAGCGCGCAATTGCATGCACCAGCAGTGAACAAGGAGTGCATGTCCACTCGCATGATGTACCTGGCCACCACTGGGACGTATGTGGCCCCATCAGAGAATAAGCCCAATAAGAGAATAAGCCCAATAGGAACATTAATGTCCGAATAAGGTTCCGCTGAGCACCGATTACAAAGACGGTGGCGCCACCTGCACAAATGGAATATCTGCATCCGGTGAGCTTAACACTGATTACAAGCATGGTGGCGCCACCTGCACAAATGGAATTTCTGTATTCCGAATGTTTAGTACTGATTACAAATGTGGTGGCACTACCTGCACACATGGAATTTCTGTATCCCACGAGATTAGAACTGATTACAAGCATGGTGGCACCACCTGCACACATGGAATGTCTGTGTCCTGCGAGATTAGAACTGATTACAAGCATGGTGGCGCCACCTGCACACATGGAATTTCTGTGTCCCACGAGATTAGAACTGATTACAAGCATGGTGGTGCCACTTGCACAAATAGAATTTCTGTAATCCGCAAGTTTAATACTGATTACAAACATAGTGGTGCCACCTGCATATGGCAATTTCTACCCCCCCCCCCCCCACTGAATTCAGGACCAATTAGAATCATGTTGGAGCCACATCTGTGCTGAACCTGTCATGATATGACCTTAGATGTTGATAGGATTACAACTCCAACAAGCACACAAACACACTGCGCTGGATTGCTTGCATCCCTGAATGTATAACCGATTACCGACCAGGTGGCGCCACCTACCAACTAAATCTGTGATTACCTTTCATTTCTAGCTCTTTGATCGCCAGCTACAACCGAAACATTGCTGAGTGTATGCAATGTATGAAACAAGATCTGAGTATAAAAACTCCATAGTCTGATGAAAGACAAAACTTGTTAAATCAAGGCACTTAAGGCCAGATAAAAAAACTACTTGTTTAGCGTCCCCGCCCGACCTCCAAATATATATATATCTCTCTTTTTAAATAAAATATTTAAACTCATAACGTTTTCTCGCCCATTTTAATGATTTTGCAATAAAAATATAGTTGAGCTTTCAGTTGAATAAAGATGTTATAGTAATTTTAATGGTTTCTTGTTTAATTCCTAGCTAGGAAGTGTCTATTGTTTTCTCTACCTTCATATCATGCCTTCTGACCATCAATAACATGGTTAGTTTTCTTCTTCATGTACACCGCCATTCTACATACAAAATAAACAAATATTTTTTTTAAACCTCCCACCGGACCTGGACAAATTTTAATGGGTGGACGCTAAACAAGTTTTTTTTTGTATGTGGCCTAAGGTACATTTGATCCTACATATCCTACTTACAGACTAATATACTTATTAAGCATTAGTTAATAGGATAGGGCAAGGACTGGTTTGCTCAGTATCAGGATAATGTGACTGAGTGGGATATTGGGTCATGGTGCCGGTGGCCTGATTTCCCAGTGGGGCAGCACTATAAAGGTGCACACTGTAATGTACGTCTGACATAACACACACTGTCACAAGACGGTACCCATCCTTATGTTGCCAGGACGTAAAACTTAGATGTCACCAGGACGTAACACTTAGATGTCACCAGGACGTAAAACTTAGATGTCGCCAGGATGTAAAACTTAGATGTCACCAGGACGTAAAACTTAGATGTCACCAGGATGTAAAACTTAGATGTCGCCAGGATGTAAAACTTAGATGTCACCAGGATGTAAAACTTAGATGTCACCAGGACGTAAAACTTAGATGTCACCAGGACGTAAAACCTAGATGTCACCAGGACGTAAAACTTAGATGTCGCCAGGATGTAAAACTTAGATGTCGCCAGGACTTAAAACTTAGATGTCGCCAGGATGTAAAACTTAGATGTCACCAGGACGTAAAACTTAGATGTCACCAGGACGTAAAACTTAGATGTCGCCAGGATGTAAAACTTAGATGTCGCCAGGACGTAAAGCTTCAACAACCGACCAATCAAAATGAGTTTAAAATGTTGAGTTTACACTGAAGGATAATAGTGCTGGGTAGGGTACCACCCCCCCCCCCCCAAGGTCTGCCATGTAAGCTGTAGCTGCGATCCAGCATGCTGGGTCACTGCTACAGTCCTTACTGATGGACCAGCGGAACTTGGAATACACCTGTTACTTTATAGTGCTGCCCCACTGGGAAACCAGGCCGCCGGCACCATGATCTGATATCCAACTCAGTCACATTATCCTGACACTGGGCCACCCAGTCCTTGCCCTATCCTAATAATGCAGAGCACCAGGATAGGAAGCGACAAGTATCAATTTTTAAGTCATTGGTTTGACTCGACCAGGATTCGAACAAACGAACAAAGAACTAGCAATATTTCAATTTGGCGTTTTCCTTTTGGAGAGCAACATCAATATGAGAAGAGGCGAGGCTTTAAATTTTAAAAGGCTGTGGCTTTCTGATGGATGGGGGTGTTCGTTAATTAGTTCGTGGCCATTTTTTGAGGTTCAACTGTCTCGTGTGAGCCGTAATGACCAACTAGTCAGTGAGAGATGGTGCATAGTGTAGTAGTCTGCATTGATGTCACACTCACAGACAAGGAGCCACGTCAACAGGTAGGTTTGGATAGGGTGATTGCATCAGGGAGTTAAGGCAGTGTAATGGCTAGCACACTAGCCCTGGATTGGGAAGATTGGTTGTTGTGGAGTTTTACATCCTGGCAATATATAAGGTCATATCAGGATGGGCACCGACGTGTGACAGTGCCCACTTATGAGGACTTAATAGTGCTGCCCCACTGGGAGATCATGCCATCAGCAACATGACTTGATATCCCACTCAGTCACATTATCCTGACACTGAGCGAACCAGTCCTTGCCCTATCCTAATAGAGCCGAGCGCCTGGCTAGGAAATGACAAGTATGAATTTTTAAGTCATTTGTTTTGACTCGACCAGGGGTTCGAATCGCACGATCTACCAACACGGGAGACGGATGCTCAACTCATTTGGCGATCCCATCTGGTGGATTGGCAAGAGGGTGGGTTCAGATCCTACCAAAGGTGCAATTTTTCGCATTTTCATCACCCCATGACAATATTTTATAACGGATCACTACAGACTACTAGGCCTACCTGACTAAACCTGCATATTTAAAGTGATGCCAGCTAAGTTGGCAGAATTACTCACCTGATCATTCCCATGTTACAGGTCCCGGCCGAGTCAAACATGGTACCTAGCGGTTGGCATTATTACTAGGTTATCACAAGGACTGGGTGGTTCAGTGTCGGCATAAAGTGACTGCCCTTGGATCCAGTGTCATACCTCTAGCGCATCGGTAGGCTACTGATGCAGCACTATAACGTCAGGGTCCATACACATGTGAAGATATGGAATGTCAAGGCTGTTTTTGATAGGAATTCAAAACTAGTTTCATGTGAATTTCAGGGAAAAACAACAATCGCGAAGGGCGATTTCAGACTAATTTAGATCAGTGGGGACAGTTTAATAGAATTCAAGACTTTCCAAGACAAATTACCAAAAATAGGTGGAATTCAAGGCTTTCCAAGGCCTTGAAAAGGACAAGTGAAGTTCAAGACTTTTCAAGACTTTCCAGGCCCCGTACGGACCCTGTAAGTTAAGTGTAAGGTCATCATGAGTGTACACTGTTTCAAATCGGTACCATGTCCTGATTATAATCTCAGCTGGTGCTAGGACGCAACACCAAATCTCTCAGTCAATCTGCCTACATTAATTAATGTCCAACTAGAACCGTAATAAAGTGATTGTTCGCTATGAAGACCGAAACTTTCTTTTTCTCCCTAATTTTCTTTCCTTCTTTCTGTCTTTCTTTCTTTCCGTACCCTTCCCTCCTACCACCTTTTAAAAAAATAAAAAATTTGCTCAGGAGGTGGCCGGGTTGCAGTTCATTTGCATGTGTGCAAACAGCCAGCCCGACCCTGCGCTGACTGATCGCTGCGGTGGGCACGGTTGCTATGGCTTGGTTGCTATGGCCAAAGTTGCTATGGCAGGCGGAGACGGTCGCTGCAATCGTTAAGCTAAGATTCCTTACATGCGGTATGCGGCATGCGGTATGTGAATGCGAATGTGGCAAAAAATCGAAACGCCTTGAAGTCAATGGGCTACAACCCTTACACGCGGTATGCGAATGCGAATGCGAATGCGAATGCGACAACTCGATCGGTCCCTGTAGCGATCGGTGCGGCATGCGGCATGTGGTATGCGAATAGAAACGTCAGTCGCACTTGCTCATTAGTTTTAGATGAGGAGAGGTGACTGAGCATTACGGAATAGACACACACCAGGGTGCAGAGGGGAAACATATGGTAGTGGTTGTGGTGGGGTTACGGGTTCGCATACCGCGTAGAAGGAATCCTCGCATTCGCATACCGCATACCGCATGCCACATGCCGCATACCGCGTGTAAGGAATCTTAGCTTTAGTCTGCCGAAGTGGCGGTAGTGGCGACAGAGGGAACGTGGCTGACCGGAAACCAGAGGGGACTGCACTAATCCGACAGCTAATGGTTCCCGTCCTTAACCACGCTGATTGCAGGTATCAGCTGTATCGTGGTAACTTCCGGTTACAGCGACATCAGCCATTTTGGTTTCGCAAGCACTGCATGTCTTTCCGTACATGGGGTTGTTTGTGTGTTTGCTGTTGCTTTGCGCCCTAGCAACATCTAGTGTTTGTTTGTTTGAGTTTTACGTCTTAGCAACACCTAAGGTCATATCAGGACGGGTACCGACTTGTTACCTGATATCCCACTCAGTCATATTATCCTGACACCCGACCTTCCGCATGGAAACTCTGCGGGTAGGCTAGGAAGTGACAAGTATCAATTTGATAAGTCATTGGATTGACTCGACCGGGAACCAAACTCCTGATCTCCCGTGACTTAATAGTGCCGACCCACTGGAATACCATGCTGCTGTCACCATGACCAGATATCACACTCGGACACATAATCCTGATACTGAGCTAACCTGTCATTCATTGCCATATCCGATTAATGCCATATGCCAGACTAGGTAACGAGAAGCCTCAATTTGATAAATCATTAGTTTGACTCGGCCGGTGTTCGAACACATGACCTTCCACAAGGAAAATCCGCTAGCGTTCTTACCCATTCAGCCACTCCGTCCGGTTCAAATGTATTATGAGTGTGTTATTTGAATGGCATGTTCAGAATGCCATACAGTATCCAACGGGCATTACACATTTGCTCCTCATAGGAATTTCATTGCTTATAGGAGCTCAAACAGTTTACCTCATGTATATTGACTTGGGAACTTTCAGAATGTCACCAATTGTCCGCCTGGTATTGTACACGTTCATAGGAACTCCTGTAGCTTACCTCATGTGCGACTTAGAGAATGACATACAGTATCCACCGGGCATTGCAAACTTATTGCTGATACAGTCAGCTCTGGTTTATCCAACACATTCCGTCACACACCAAATAATGTCGGATAGCAAATTGTCTGATTAACCAATTTAGACTATTGTGTGGTCATTTGTGTTATTTTTCTGAGCCTATATAGGCCTATGTGTGACTGAATTATGTATGCAATTGTTCATTAAAATAATAATAACACCTAAGTAGCATAGCTACATTTAGCACAGATAAACATACATATAAATCATTCACACTAACATTATTTGCTATTCAAAAACTTTGACAAACTGGACTGCACAGCCACTGAAAGAAGGTCTAAATCTGGGATATTACTACTAATTCATATTTGATAGATTTCAAGTGTCGGATTAACCAGATGTATACGGATGTTATACGGATATCTGTTACAAAAGAAACAGTGTCAGTGTCAGAAAGCGAGTGTCGGATTAACCGGAGTAATTAGCATTGATTAACATTGGGGAAATCTGCTACACCTGAAATTGTGTTGGTAAGCAAAACGGTCAGATTAATCAGTGTCGGATTAATCAGAGCTGACTGTAGGAGCTCCAGCAACTTAGCACATGTTAAACTGGGGCACTTTAAACTCTTTAATTATTTAAGCGCAACCATGTTCCCAATAATCCCGCAAAGGGGTTTCCAACCACCCAATCTCCTGACCCCCAACCGAATCGGAAGCGGAAGTAATAGCCGGATGGGGAGGGGGGGTGGGAGCGGAGTTTGATTGCCAGCTGTCCACAGAAGAGGTGGGAGAGGAAGTGATCTCAAGGGAAAGTCTTGAAGAGGACAAATGTTAATAACGTGAAAGAACTGCGCACTCAATTACCAAATTTACAGATTCTTTTGAATTTAAAAAAAGATTTTGTTGTTATTCATCTGAATACATATTTTGTCAGGCCGAGGCAAATAGATATGTTGACGCAGTCGTTCACCCAGGTTCTGATCTATGCTGTGTCCGGTGAACAGCATAAACCTCCGAAGCATTTCCTATTGTATTATGGAATGAAAACTCTAATGGGTAATGTAGAACTTATGCAAATGCTAAACAGACTCGGGCACACAATATCATATTCTCAGCTGAAGGAGAACGACACTGCACTTTGCCACCAGAAACTTGCAGCAACGTCAACCCAGGGTGTGGTCCTCCCAGAGAATATCCAGCCCTATATCTTCATGAATCTAGCATTTGACAACATCGATGACATGGAGGAGACCCTCACAGGTAGAGGGATGTCTCACTAGGTGAATGGCATTGCCGTCCAGGCAAGAGTATTTGGTCCAAACCCTCCGAAAAAAACTCTTCCAGCCATACCAAAGACAAAGCAGGGTTCAGTTGCAGTTAAAGGCAAGCCTCTCCAATGTTACATATCTGGAAAGCGAGTCGGTCCAAATGCCATGGGTATTATTGAGGTGTCTGCCGATGTCCATGCAAAAGTCGCACAAGAAGCACAAAATAAGAATTTGGCATAGATGCTAACTCGACAATTAAACACTTGCAATCAAATTGTTCCAAGCTGGAGAGGATTTAATATCAAGAGACAAAATATGATAGCGGTATCCCAGGATATTTTCGAGTATTTACCCACAATTAATGCTCCTGCAACTGAAATGTCAACAGTTCTAGAAACGTTCAACCAATCAGAGCTCCTTAGGCACCAAGTGAAGCTCCATCAAATTGTTGTTGTAATGGATCAAGCATTATATGCCAAAGCCATTGAAATTTTGTGGAAACACTAGGAGCAGTACAGATATATAAAGATCAGGATGGGCACTTTCCATACCATCATGACAGTACTGGCTATCATCGGGAAACAATTTCAGGATGCAGGTCTCTGAGACATCTGCATAGAATCGTGTTTGGTTGTTCAAGGTTCAGTCTCTGGAGTAGTAGAGGGCAAAGCTTACAACCATGCAGTGAGAGTGTACAAATGCATCTATGAAGGTCTACTCTATACTGCCTGGAAAGGATTCCTCATCTGGCTAGAAACAATGCATGCCAGTTGTTTTGAGAGGATTACAACATTGTTGGAAGAAGTAACCAACCTGCATGATGACTTATGTCAGACAAATCTGGAGATTCTATTGCCACATGAAGACCTGACACACACACCACTGTTGTGGGATGAATACCTACAATACCTTTGACATGAGAATAGGGACTTGTCTGCCTTCTGAATGTCATATGTTGATATAGTGGGTGACATCCTTCTTGGCCTGATAAGAGCATCTAGAGAAGTGAACTGGTATCTGCACATGTTCACAGTTGGGAAGTTGATCCCTTGGTGCTTCGCCTATGACTGTGTGAATTATGCCCAGTACTTACCAGCTTATTTTGCACAGATGAACAATCTCCAGAAAGATCATCCAGAAGTGAACGAACACTTTAAAAACAGAGGTTTCACAGTACAGTTGGGAGGCAAGAATCCATTCAGACATCTTCCAGTTGATCAGACAATTGAGAGATCATCAACAAGGACACACAGACAGTGGGAGGCCCCACCAAGTTCAGCCAGAAACCATGTGCTGTAAAAAGATACTATCTGACAGCTGAACACCGAAGCGGTTTCTTGGGACACTTGAGAGACATGACACACACAGCCAGAACTGGTCCACACCATCCAGATTTCCAAAAGCCTTGAATCGAGAAAGATGAGAGGAATGTGGCAGCTGTTAGTGATGTCTTGGAAAATTGGATCAATCCATTCGTCGAACACAACATAGTTTTCATCTCTACAGCCACCGCAGCAACAGATGAGGTTAGAAATGATCTCATCAAAGCACCCGCTACAGAAGAAGAAACATTCGCAAAGTTTAAGACAGCGCGACTTGAGTCTGATCCACCAAAGAAGAAGTTTCATGAACCACTTGTGAAAAAAACTTGAAGACATTTTCAAACATGAGTAGTAGAGTCAGAAGAAAACACAGACTCATGGGAAGACCATCATGCTGAAGACTGACCGATCTTTGTTTGGACGAATACTAGTGATAGCCCAAAGCCGAAGTCTGGACATGAGAGAAGTATTTGGTCATCCTCTTGGACCATTTCCTTGGTCACTCTCTACACCAGAAGGGACCCCTAGAAAAACACTAAAGCTGTCCTGGCAAAGCAGTTACAGAAACTTGCAGCACCAGCTGATGGACTTCTGAATAATTGTAATCCAGCAACAGTCATTGATGGAATGTTGCTGGTCCAGAAAGTCAAGAATGATGTGACAACCTTCGCTGACATTTCTACTGCTATTCACAACATGGGTTTGTAAGGAAGCAATGCAGAGCAACAGATTAGATGTGGTTGAAAACAAATTATGTTAGGATATGTGATGGTTGAAACACAAAATAATGTGAAAGCTGCTTCAGAGAGTAAATGATGTTTGACAATTATGTGCTAGTCTAGTTGAATCAGTGTCATGCTCTTTACTGTAATACATGTGTCATTGAAACACATCGCAGACTGCACATGTACTATGTGCCTATTAAGAAGTATAAATGAAGGCCCTATCTACAAAATGAATGATATTGACATTACTATCAGTGTCAATGGAACATTTATGTATACGGATTGAAAAATTGGATATTTGTTTTTATTTTGGCAGCCATCTTGGATTTTGGTGGCCATATTGGATTCCATCATCAGACATTTTTGGGGGGACCATCAAATGTCATATTCTACTTCACCAGCTTTGATGTTTGGGGCTTTAATAGACCTCCTTTGTCTGTTAATACCAAAAAAACTCACTTTGGTGAAACTCAAAAAAAATCCAATAGGGGGGTCTACTCATCAGGCTGTAAAATCAAAAAGCTACTAGATCTCACTTGCTATCATACCAAATATACTCTAGAGATACACATCTTTCAGAAAAACATAGTGGCAATTTGCCCCCCCCCCCCCAAAGTGGTACCGATGACCCTATTTTAAGGGGATTGGCTCATGCACTATTTGTGGGAGCATATATAAAGTACGCTATGCTTGATTTAGTATTTTTCAACGGAAATGTCTACCTTCCTATTGCTTTCCTAAACATCTCCTTCTTATCGACATAGCTCTTCCTTTCAATATTTCAACATCCTCCCACCCACCTACCCATTGTGACTTCAAAACCCGACCTAGTTGAACCAAAGACTTACAAAATTGATACTTGTCATTACAGAGCCTAGATAGGAGTAGATAGGAGGGCTTATGAGGAGTATAGGGCAAGGACTGGTTTGTGTAGTGTCAGGATAATGTACCTGAGTGGGATATCACGTCATGGTGCTGGTGGCCGAGTCATAAGTGTATACTGTCAAAAGTTGGTGTTCATTCCAACATGACCTGACGTATTGCTAGGACCTAAAACCAAAGTAAGCAACAACAATCAACCCATTATGTGCATAGCTAGCTACAAATGGAATAGGCTCCCACCCGAAATAGTTGAAGCTCCATCACTAAATGCATTGAAAACAGAAAAACGTTTATCTTTTAACAGGATTTTGGAGTCATTATCAGTATAGTCAGTTCTCACAGTATGAGCACTATATTTATGACAGGTCATATATACTATATAGACAGGCTGAATCTGGCAACAGGCAGTTATGTCTAAATCTATAAACAGAAAAGGATAAGTAGAAGTATATATGCATATACAAATACATTATGATATATCTAAGTACTGCATAAATGCTGCCTAGTTTGATGGTCTTAAATTTTTGCCATGTTTTATGGATAAATATATTCGGTGGATTGTTATCATCTACATTACTTTAATTTGCAGAAACATTTATTATAAATGACAAACTTTGGACCTATTTGAACTGAAAAAGTGCCAAATTAATATTGGCACGCATATCAAAACTCTAACGCAACATGCTTTAGCAGTAACAACTTATAGTAGTCCACATGCTTAACAAATGCATCGGTATCTAATCTAGATATGTAGAATCAAAGCTAGCTGAATATTTGTGGGTTTTGACAAATGTGATGATATCGAAGTATGCCAGTTTATTATCAATTATGATAACTTTCTGAAATGTTATTTCCATATTTCTGGCCCTAAGATGGATGTAGTGATAGTTGTTAGTTAGGCGGCAGGGAAATGTATCATCATCGACCGACACACCGGCTCAGAGACATATTCAAAGCGGACAGAAGGTGAATGGGCGCGTGTCAGTCTGGGAGCCTGGATGTCGATCAATACTGCCGAGATAACCCGAGCTGACCCCAATTATTACGGGCGATAATGAGAGCTATTACTGTCAATATATAGGGTTACATATACTTTGTTTACTCTTTGACTATCCTCATTTTATGGATCAAATCTTGGCACTTGTACCGACCACCTGCTTGCTGACTAAATACTTATATACTCTTGGTACGATGTATGCCATACAATGAAGTTATATAATTTATCACGCACTTCATGTTATGTGATATATCATGCACTACCAACTCCCTTAGTGTCCGTCAGACAGTTGGTGTATGTTATCTATCATGTTATATCCACCCGATATTACCCATCCTACAATTGATGTTTGTTTGTTGTTGTTTTACGTCCTCGCAACATCTAAGGTGATATCAGGACGGGTACCAACTTGTGACAGTGCGCACTCATGGCGACTTTATAGTGCTGCCCCACTGGCAGACCAGGCCACCAGCACCATCACCATGACCTGATATCCCACTCAGTCACATTATCCTGACACTGAGCCAACCACTCACTCCTTGCCCTATCCTAATAATTCTGAGCGCCTGGCTAGGAAGCGACAAGTATCAATTTTAAAGTCATTGGTTTGACTCGACCAGGGTTCGAACCCACGATCCCATGGTTATGTTAGCGATCATGTACTACCCACTCCGTATTACCAATCGTAAGTTGATGCTATGTTATCTTATCATGTAGTACCCTCCCCATATTACCCACCATACAGTTGAATTTATGTTATCTAGCATGTACTCAATCAATCAATGGGTGCCGTCTTCTCGAAGAAGGTTGGCTGCAATGGACCTCCATCTCTTCCTGTCATTCGTTCCTCTCACGCATTCCGCATAGCTCATTGCTGTCCACTCAGTGATGTTGTCCATCCATGTTGTTCTCCTTCTCCCTCTTGGTCTTTTCCCTTCTATCTTCCCTTCCAGTATTCTTCTCTGTGATTCCTGGTGTCGTATCATGTGGCCAAAGTATTTAATTTTTCTGTTTTTGATCGTTTGTATTATCTGTCTCTTTATTTTCATTCTTGTTAGGACCTCCACGTTGCTTATCATTGCTGTCCATGGAATTTTTAACATTCTTCTGTATTGCCACATTTCAAATGCCTCGAGCTTTGTTATTGCTTTCTTCAAAGTCCATGTCTCGCAGCAATATAAAAGTGTAGACCACACATAGCATTTTAGCAGTCGGAGTCTTGTTTTTATATTGATGTCTCTAGATGTTAGTACTTTCTGCATCTTTAGAAATGTTGTTTTGGCAATGTTTATTCTCCGTTTAATCTCTCTTTCACATCCGCCATCACTAGTTATTAAATGGTCCAGATACACAAATGACTCTACCTGCTCCAAGATTACACCATTAACTTTTATCTCTGCTCTTGGTTTGTATTCCTTTCTGCTGACAACCATGAATTTTGTCTTCTTTACATTCATTTTGAGGCCACATCTCTCACCTTTTTCTTTTACTTCATCCACTATATCTTGTAGTCGATTTGATGATAAGGCTAGCAGTGCTGTATCGTCTGCGTATCTTGTGTTATTGATATTTCCACCTCTAACATGTACTACCTACCCAATATTACCCACCATACAGTTGATGTTATGTTATCTATCAGGTACTACATACCCCATATTACCCATCCTACACTGAATTGCTGTCATCTATCATCCATTACCTACCCCTGAATTACCCATCATACAGATGATGTTATGTTATCAATCACATACCACCTACATCGTATTACCTGTCAGACAGTTGATGTTACCTCATCTATCATGCACTATCGCCCCTTCCCCTCTACCCTCTTTCCATCAGACTGGGCGTGGCACCCTCTATATCCAAGCACGCACAAAAAGAAAACCCACCCACACACATTCACACAAAAATACTTGAAAAACAGAATATGCACACATGACTGCAAAGCAATGTTACCTATGTATCGGATAGCAATGAGGCATATCTTATACCCCTGTCACACTACAACGTAATGAGCGAACGTGAGCCTAACGTGGTGATATTTGGTCATTACGTTGATGTACGTTGGATTACGTTATGATGACGTCATAATGACGTTAGAGTGACGTCGAACTACGTCACATTATGTCGTCTTACGTCGAGTTACGTCGAGGTTTTGGACATGTTCAAAAGTTTCGACGTAGGTCGAACGTAAGGGTTTACGTTCGCCGTACGTTCTGTTCACGTTCAGCGAACGTCAATGACGTTAAACGGACGTTATTCCAACGCTGCTCACTACGTTCAACTACGTTCCACTACGTTGACCCACATTAAACCAAGTGCAAATGCCCACGGGGCGTAATGGGAATGTCAGGAGAACATCAGGAGAACATCAGGAGAACGTCAGGAGAACGTGCATTCAACGTACGTTCAACGTCTCATGACGTAGATAACGTCACGTAACGTTCTTCTGGCGATGGAATAACGTTCATAACGTTCCGTGAGCGTCATTACGTTGACCTCTCTCGTTGAATGACGGTATCACTACGCTTTACCGACGTTACGCTCTCGTCCACTACGCTGCATCCACGTTCAACCTGTGCCCAAATTTGCATACTACGCCGAGAAGTTCAACGTTCTTCACGTTCTCCCTACGTCGACGTCGTTGCGTCGTAGTGTGACAGGGCCATAAAGGCGCACATCATATGTGTACTGATTGAGTTGATTGGTTTTGGAGTTTTACGTCATTACAATAACTAAGGTCATATGAGGATGGGTACTGACTTGTGAAAGTGGGCAGTCATGGCCACTTTATAGTGCTACCCCACTGGGAGACCAGGCTGCTAGCACCATAATCTGATATCCCACTCAGTCACATTATCCTGACACTGAGCCAACCAGTCCTTGCCCTATGCTATTAATGCCAAGCGCGTGGCTAGGAAGTCACAAGTATCAATTTTGTAAGTATGACTCGACCAGGGTTCGAACCCGTAGGTTCGAATCCAACGATCTGCAAAAACGGGAGGCGGACGCTCAACTCATTCGGCCATCCCGTCTGTTTGTGCTGATTGAGAGCTGGCGTCGAGTTTCTGCTGTGATACTGGAGGTGTGGGACCACCCACCTTTAAGGCGACCGACAGATAGTCAGTCTGAGAATGCGGGGCGTTTACAGTTGTCCGCACCCGACGAGCAGCATCGTCTGTTTGCTGCACTTGCAAATCACCTGCTGCACTCACTTCCCGGTGGCGTTCGTGGAAGATATCGAAATTAATTCCACCATCTGGAATCCCCTAGTCTACACTCTTATAAATTGAAATGCATTTTCTGTGAGCAAAATAATTCTTTTTTTTAAAGAGAGTGATTTCAGGGAGTTTGTGCAGTTTGGGTTCATTCAGTGAAATTTTACCGACCGCGAACGACATTTAGCGGTTGCAGACGACAATCGAAAAAGTCTCCGCTGTTGCGATGCGCATGCACAACGGGCGGGCGGGCGGGTGGGCGGGTGGGCGGGGCGGAGCGGGGCGGGGCGGGGCGGGGCGGGGCGGGGCGGGGCGGGGCGGGGCGGGGCGGGGCGGGGCGGGGCGGGGCGGGGCGGGGCGGGGCGGGGCGGGGCCGAGCCGGGCCGGACCGGGGGGCCAGTTTGGGTCGGCCAGCGGGCGGACATTGGCGCCAAATACAGCTGCACACGGGGAAACAGCGAGGCGGCGCCTAAATGTCGTCCGGACACTGGCCGCCCCCTTCGCCGGCCTCATTTAGCCGCGCCTCCGTAGCCTTTAGTCTCCGTGTTTACCATAAGGCTTTGACCGACTTTGATCTCAATCGCCGAGAGCCGTTAAGACAATAATTACCCCGCTCAGAGCGTCCTTTGTCTCGTGATATTTTGAGGGTATGCGCAGGGAGGGGGAGGGGGGAGCAAGGTGAGAGGGAGGCCAGGGAGGTGGGGAGGGCGGGGGGTGCCTACTTTTATTATAGGTACGGGGGGGGGGGGGGGTAGGGAGGAGGGATTCTTTTCTTATAGGAACAGGGACGGAGGGAAGGAGGGGGTGTGGGGGGAGGGGGGGGGCGGTGGGGGTTTCCTTTTCTTATAGGTACATTGTTGTTTGTTTGTTTGTTGTTGTGTTACGCTAGCAACATCTAAGGTCATATCAGGACGGGGTTATAGGTAACAGGGAGGGAGGGAGGGAGGGTGGGTGGGGCCTCCTTTTCTTATAGGTACAGGGAGGGTGGGTGGGTGAGGGCTCCTTTTCTTATAGGTACAGGGAGGGAGAGAGGGTGGGGCGTCCTTTTCTTATAGTCACAGGGAGGGAGGGAGGGTGGGTGGGGCCTCCTTTTCTTATAGGTACAAGGAGGGAGGGAGGGTGGGTGAGGCCTCCTTTTCTTATGGGTACAGGGAAGGAGGGAGGGTGGTGGGGGCCTCCTTTTCTTATAGGCACAGGGAGGGAGGGAGGGAGGGTGGGGAGCTCCTTTTCTTATAGGTACACAGGCTGTGCCCGATGCCCACGATAAGAACCGGTGATGACGTCACAACGTCCATCCCCCCCCCCACACACACTCCTCATCCTCTTGGCCACCCCCCCCCCCCTCCAACTTTATCCGCCACCTAGCCAGTGCGCACGAGCAGGCACGCACACGCACTTGTTGCTGTGCCTAACAGTTTGACGCTGTCCTATTATAAAAAACACACTTCCCCCAAAGCTCACCAAAATATGTAAAACACAAAACAAACAAAAAACCACACACACAGAAAACAACGCACATATTAACAATTGTCGAGTTACAACTATATCTTCTACGATCAGAATCACATCACCCACATTGGCTAAACCTGTGTCATGTATGCATGTCTTCAATGTGAAAACATGGAGATCGCCAGAGTGGATAAAAACCAATGAAAAAGTGATGGAGGACATTGTAATGGCCAAATTCACACAAAACAAAGACCTAAAAGAGAAAATCCTGAACGCACCTGGGAAAGCCTTCAGGGAATGCACGAGATGCCCCTACTGGGGCACAGGATTATTTCTTCAAGATGCAAAGGCAGGAGAAATGATCAAACCGGGATACAAAAACAAAATGGGTGAAATCCTCCAAAAAACAAGAGACAACATCCGTGCTAACTGCCAGAAATCAAGGTAAATGCCAAAGTTAATAGAAAAATAGAACCATTGTTAACAATAATAATAACACAAATAATATAATAAAACAGGATAAATTAAGCCCAACTGAAGCTTACGCCACACCTGCTACGAGGCGGGCGTAAACATAAACGGAGAAACTTTTATGACACGCCCATAGAATGAGCGAAATTTCTCGTTATGCTATAGAAATTTAGAAAATGTACCCAAACTGATCATGTTGAAATGGCTCTGTTAAGAACCATAACATAATTTGCCACAATAAATCCTTTAATAATTATTCAAAGTCTACCGAATCGGATTATTTTAATTGTAAAATAAAATAATATCGGAATATATATATACTCAGCGGCCACCTTACTAATGCTGCACAGGAACAGTAATGTGACCGCATGCACTGGCGGCGCAAGCACCGACACCAAATTAAGGTAGGTGACCACTTAATGCAGGCTGAGTAGTTTTAAATACAAATCCCAATTCCACACTAAAAACCACCTCCAGAGCAAACAGCTATTGCGACCTGACTGCCGCACAACTATGGTGGAAGAGATTGATTGTAGACTAGGCAGAGGCATGCATTTTGCCCATCTAAACTGCCAAAGTGCCTACAACAAAATTGACAGCATTAAACTACACTTAGATATCTGTAAATTTGATGTGTTAAGACTATCAGAAACATGGTTTCATGAACTGCATAGTGACCAACTACTAGAAATTGGTGGGTACAGGCTTGTGAGAGAGGATAGAAAAACACTGACCAATGCACAAATACAAAAGAGGGGTGGAGGAGTTGCAATATACACCAAAAAATACCTAAGCTCTGGACATAAGCCATTACAAGAAGCAAACAGATCAGACACAAATATTGAACTAGTATGGACACTCATAAAAAATGAAAAACAAGCTAATATAGTTGTAGGGACTCTATATAGACCACCAAATGGAAACATCGAAGACTTCATCGCACAACTGGAGACATCCCTAGAAAGTGTGTCGAAACTGACGAAGGCGGAGATATTCTTACTAGGGGATTTCAACATAAACTACAAAACAAACAACAAAAACAAACACTCACTAGAGAACTTAATCAAAGGCAGAGGGCTAAAGCAAAAAATTAGTGAGCTAACAAGGCTTGGAGAAAACAGCTCGATAATAGACCTAATAATAACAGACTCAAATCATACCCACACCTCAGGAACAAGAAACTGGGGCATTAGCGATCATGAATTGATATATGTTACTAGAAAGAAAATAAAAACAAAAAACAAAACTACTCCCAGTATGGGTAGATCATACAAAAACTACACTAAAGAGGCACTAGAAACTCATCTGAAAGAGAAAATTAAATTGCCATTTCCAACTGAGATAGGTGTAACTGACCAATGGAACTATATCATTGGGGAAGTCAGAAAGCATCTGGACACTACCTGCCCAATAAAAAAACTTAAAATCAAAAACAACCAAGACCCATGGGTAACCCCAGAATTAATCAACCTAATTATGGACAAATATAAAACAGGCAAATTAGCCAAAGCAAGCGAGCGACTCCTAGACATAGAAAACTACCACAAAGCAAGAAATCGTAGCCAGAAATCAGTGAGAAAAGCCAAAAGACGGTACATTGTCAAACAAGACCAGCAATGGGGAAAAAACTCACACAAATTCTGGAACAATGTGAAAATACTAATACCAAATAATAAAAATAAATAATGGATTACCCTTTACAACAACGAGGGGGTGGAAATCAGCAACAACGATACTGCTAATATAATGAACAAACATTTTTCAACCATAGGCAATAAAGTATCCAGACAATTCAACACAAACTGGACCACGAAAGCGCAACAATTAAACACAGACATTGGAGATTGCACAACCACAATAAAAGAGATAAGTGAGCTCATAAAATCAATTGATTGCAACAAGCCTTTGGGCATTGAAAATACCTCGAGTATAGTATTGAAGGATGCATTCGGATGCATCCCAGATGTTATATGTGAGCTATACAACAAATCGTTCACAGAAGGTACTTATGTGGACTGCTGGAAACTAGCCAAAGTAACACCGCTCCACAAAGGAGGGGATAAACAGGTACTGGGAAACTATAGACCGATCTCCATAATCCCACTGCCTGGTAAACTAATGGAAAAAATAATGCATAGACATATTATGGACCACCTAAACGAACACAAAATATTAAACAGTAAACAGGGCGGTTTCAGAAAATACCACTCGACAATAAAAACAATTGCTAACTTAATAACTGATATTGCAAACAGTATCAATAAAAAGAACCTCGTGGGTGCAGCGTTCATAGACTTCAGCAAAGCGTTTGACACGGTGGACCACCCTATCCTAAGGAGCAAACTAACCCAAATGGGAATAACGGGAGTAACAGGAAAATGGCTAGCGAGCTATCTAGAAAACAGAAAGCAATGCACCACAGTAAATGGGTCCATATCCAATCAGGAAAAGATAACTTGCGGAGTACCCCAAGGGTCAGTCCTGGGGCCACTTCTCTTCCTCATATATATTAACGATCTAAACAACTGGCTAGAAATTGAAAACATCCAACTATATGCAGATGACACCGTGGTATATGCTGCAGGCAAAACAACCGAAGAAATAGAAATGAAACTGAATCTAACACTAACAAAACTAATCGAGTGGTGCCAACTAAATAGGATAACCATAAACAACAGCAAGTCAAAAACAGTACTATTTGGTACCAGGCTAACAAGTAATGAGAAAATTAAGTGTCTTCTGGGAAACACCGAACTAGAACAAGTAGACAACTACCGATATCTGGGAGTGGATCTAGACAGACACCTAAATTATGACCTCTGCATAACAAATACTATCAAAAAAGTAAACCATAAAATATGGCTACTGGCTAAACTGAGATACTACATGACTGATAGCATGGCAATTAAAATATATAAAGGCATGATCCTCCCCTACTTTGACTATGGTGATGTAGTATACATGGGAGGAAATACAAAACTATTAAACAAACTACAGGTGCTACAAAATAGGGCCCTCAAAGTATGCCTCAGGTGAACAAAAGATATCCCACAATCGAATTACACAAAAAATGCAATGCAACACTACCAACGAGTAGAAGGGAAATGCACCTCAAAATACTGGCACACCATTACACCACAAAACCAGGCTACACAGCAACCCCCCGTAGGGACACCAGGCAAATGGCAGCCCCAGTGCTACTGACAGCAATAAGTAACACCAAAATTTATGAGAGAAGTGTATTTGCCATGGCGGCACATGCCTGGAATAATCAACCCACACAACAACGGGCAATCAAAAGCATGGACCACTATAAAAGGTCCTTAAAGAAAACATAATATACAACCACCTACTGAAGAAACAATATCTCACCTGATCTTGGGCGCAGTCACTGCTTGCTGTGTTCTGGCACAAAAAGCAAAAGACCGCCAGAAAAGATGGTAGATATTACAAATACGGAAACTATCCCTACTAAGTACTAAGGAATTCTAAATGACTATCACCATAGGGCGTAGTCCGTCTGGGTATGTGTACTGGCACAAACCAAAGCAGAACCAGGCAGGCCACGGTCATGCATCCGAATCACCCTGAAATACAAAATGGCTAACCATGAACAACACAGCCATCCCACCTAGTCGCAGTCCTGAAGGGTCCAGGGATTCCTGGCATCACGGTGTCACTATCATGGACAGGGGCAAGGAGGTGAGCATCTCTAGTACATAAACCACCCCACACCGGATCCTCTCACCACAGCCTGTATGTCATCCAGCGTAGATGGTACATAGTAGGCAAGTTATCATATACAGGTTAGGAAAAAAACTTGAAAATTAAAAAAAACTAATATAGAAACTACTAACACCCAAAACCGCAAAGGTTGGCCCGAGAAAGATCAGGTAAAGACTCCTGAGAGCGGGACCAGACCAATCCAGTATCACAGCTGTCCAGGGTTGAAAACAAGCACCCTCACGGGAGCTTATACGTTATGGGCAGAATAAAAAACTTGTCACAAAAAAAAGAAAAGAAAAAAAAAGAGCAATCCTTTTTATCCCCCTCCCCCCCCCCCCACCTCCCGCCCTTTACTCAAAACCATCTACAAATAACACATAGAGCCACGCTGTGATTACCAGTTTTATATTTGGCGGGAATCAGTGCGGCGGCGCCTTAAGCCAGACCTCCCGGCATGCACTGCGGCAGCTCGGTGTTGGCGTGCCGATCCTCGCCGATCCTCACCAATCCTCGCCGACTCAGTCAGTAATTGACACTCGAAAGTGCTTGCAATAATTGGAACCGTCAGTATGATCTAATCTGGGCTATAAGCGCGCCTGGCCCACATCATTGTAACTAGCCACCCATATAGCTTAGCAAGCATAGCAACACTGCAGGCTGTTGCTATGGTACATTCGGGGACCCGGTTTACTAACAGGACGCACCAGTAATATCCGCTAAATTTGAATGCCGATCATTTGTCACTCAGAAAGTATCCAAGAACTGTTTTCAATTTAGTGGGTTTTTTTTTCAGCTTTCTATTGGCCTCTGAAAGAAAATTAACTACTACATTTGGAGGTTGACAGGAAGCTCAAATGTGAGTTACTCACCGGACGCAGTAGCCGAATCGGTAGAGTGCAGGCCTCCCGTGCGGGTGGGCGGGAGTTCGTTTCCCGGTCGACTTAAACCCATGTCTTACAAAATGTATACTTGTTGCTTTGTATCGTAGCTTGCCGCTCAGCATTAATAGGATAGGGCAAGGACTGGTTAGCTCAGTGTCACGATCATGTGACTGAGTAGAATATTGGGTCATTGTGCTGGTGGCCTGATTTCCCAGTGGGGCAGCACTACCAAGTTGTCATGAGTGTACATTGTCACAAGTCGGTACCCGTCCTGATATGACCTCAGATGTTGCCAGGACGTAAAATTCCGATAACAACATTTGTGTTACTCTCTTTGCATGTGTATGTGCTACATTTTGTGTTAGCATTGGACTTAACATGTATCAGCGTTTATACTTGTTACACCTGTGAATGTGATCACGACTGGTTTTCATAACTTAATTAAAGTTGCATAGTCCGATGAAAACATCAAATTTTCAAAATCAGAACACTTATCTAGATTTGATTCTACATATTCAACTTAGACATTGGTGCACTTATTAAGCATTTGTTGCTGCATAGAAGGGCGTAATAAGTCAATTTAATAGAAACCGTTATGACTGAAGTCTATGGTGTCAGAGTTTCGGCGTGCTAGCCAAAATTATTTTGGCATGTTTTGATGTCAAATATCTACAAACTTAGCCATTTAAAATTAAAGTTACTTCAAAGTAAAGTAAAGTAGATTATAATGATTAGTATAATATATTCATCTCAGAAAATAGCAAAAACTCAAAAGCATCGGGCTATGCAACTTTAATGGTTATGTATCATAACATTCAGCACGTGTTCATACGTCTGGCAACAATGAGAAAGTAGGTCAGCTTTCATGTAAATTGTAATTGTTGTTCTCACTGCTTCTGTCAATGTTTACATAGCTAGCTATTTATATTTATAGCTATGCACACTAATGTTTACACCCAATTAAAATATTTTAATCCATCCTTGTGTTGTGGTTTTATCAGTGAACTATGTTTATGTCGTTCGCTTAAAGTTGTGTAATGGCCCACGGCCCTCCGACTCTCACACTGCCACGCGCACACGGAAGAACGCCAAGATCCAATATGAGTATGCTTCACCTTGGTTTATTGAACCAATCTGCTCTCCGCGGCATCCACAGTCATCTGCCTCGCCCCCTGACTCATCAGGTCCCACATCGACTCTATAGATGTGTGGGGGGATGAGCTAGCCACATTCAGTAGAGGGCAGCCCAGTCGGGGTCTGCCCAGTGGCTAGCCTGCTGTCACCTAGCACAGTTCAGTGTAAATGCGTAGGTGTGTGGCGTAGTCTCCGCCACTACCACGTGGTAGTAGAGCTCATGTACAGACTACTACAGTTGCATTACCCGATATAAAAAAATCAATTAAAAAAATCAAAAACGTCACCTAGATTTGGTTCTACTTCTCCAACTTAGATACTGATGCACTCATTAAACATGTATTGCAGCTTGGTGTTCCTGTGCTATGCTGGTACGCTCGATAACAGGTAAACAAAGCCAGAGTCCAGCCTCTCAATGTGCATACCAACATTAATGTGGCTTTTTTTTGTAATACTTCAAATATCTTAATGCTGAAAAATACCAGTTACTAAGGTAGAGAATAATATAATGATCAACCCAGTAATAACATAGTTGGTTGGTTGTTGGAGTGTTACGTCCTGGCAACATCTAAGTTCACATCAGGATGGGTACTGACTTGTGACAGTGCACACTTATGGCGACTTTATAGTCTTGTCCCACTTGGAAGTCAGGCTGCCGGAACCATAACCTGGTATCCCACTAAGTCATATTATCCTGACACTGAGCACACCAGACCTTTCCCTGTCCTAATAATGCCGAGCGCCAGGCTAGGAAGTGACAAGTATAAATTGTTACGTCATTGGTTTGACTCGACCAGGGTTCGAACCCACGACCCCACGATCGACCAGCACGGGAGACGGACGCTCTAACCCATTCGGCCATCCCGTCTGGGATGAGTCAACCAGAGTTCTAACGTATGGGTTCGCATCCCACGATTTACCAAAACAAGTCAGAGGCGGATGCTCAACTCATTCGGTCATCCAGTCTGGTCAGTAATAGTATATTTCGCCAAATGAAACGCAGGGATCGAGGTGTGCTGGGGGGCGGGGGGGGGTCGTTAAACAAACAAACAAACAAACACAAGGAAGGCCGACTACAGGAGGTAGGTCTAGTTCCGATGGTACTTCGTGAACGCGGCCTTGATGGCGCTGCAGATGGCAACATTCCTTAGGACACGATAGCGTCCTATACAAAAGTGTAATATGTCAGTGAGGGTCACGTGACGGGCTGGATGCTGCACTCGTGACGCAACCTTCGTACTTCTCATACATGCAAGCTTTCCCCGAGAGGCGCCCCCGTGTGGAAGGGTGGGGCGGGGCGGGGTACGGAGCGGGGAAGGGCGAGGCGGGGCGGGGTGGTAGGGGGCGGGGAAGGACGAGGGGAGGGAGATGATCAGGAGGAGTAGAGGTGAACAAGATGTGAAGGGAAGTGGACGAGGGGAGGACGAACTGAGGGGAGGTGGGAGGGAGGTGGAGAGGAGGTGGAAGGGAGTTGGTGGAGGAGAGATGGGGAGAAGTGGAGGAGAGGTGGTGAAGGAGAGATGGGGAGAGGTGGAGGAGAGGTGGATGGGAGTAGGTGGGGAGGTGGAGGTGAAGGAGAGATGGCTGGGAGTTGGTGGGGAGGTGGGTGGTGGGGTGGTGGGGAGATGGAGGGAGGTGAAGGAGAGGTTGGGGAGATGGTGGAGGGGAGGTGGAGGGGAGGTGGTGGGGAGATGAAGAAGATATGGAGGAGAGGAGCGGAGATGGAGGGGGTGGAGGGAGGTTGTGGAGTGGTGGAGGGTGTGTGGAGGGGGTGGAGGGGAGGTGGAAGGGAGGTGGAGGAGAGATGGGGAGAGTCGTGGAGAGATGGAGGGAGGTGGCGCGTGAGGTGAGTGGAGGAGGTGGTGGAGAGGTGGGAAAGATCGAGATGCGGGTTAGAGGTGGAGTAGAGGTGGGGTAGAGGTGGAGTAGAGGTGGGTGGTAAGAGGTGGGAAGTGGGAACGGTGGGGGGAAGAGGTGGTAACGTGGGGGAGAGGTGGTGGAGAGGTGGGGGGAGAGGTGGGGGCGAGATGGAGGGAAGGTGAAAGATGGTGGAGTAGGGGGGAGGAGAGGTGGAGAGGAGAGGTGAGGATGAGAGGTTGTATACGAGTGAGAGCGGAAGGAGAGGTGGAGGGGAGGAGATGGGAGGAGATGGGAGGGGAGAGGAGGGGAGAGGAGGGGGTGGGAGGGAGGTGGAGGGGAGGGGAAGTGGAGGGGAGGGGAGGGGACGGGAGGGAGGTGGAGGGAGAGGTGGGGGTGGGAGGGAGGTGGAGGGGAGAAAAGCGGATGGGAGGGGAGGTGGAGGTGGAGGGGAGGGGAGGTGGAGGGGAGATGGGGGGGGGGGTTGAGACTGGATCAGGTTGGGAGGGAGAATGGAAGGGCTGGGAATCTCAGTGGGGTGGCTCTGTAATTGATTCCTTGCCAAACATACATACACACATACACACATACATAATATACATACACACCGATATACACACGAACACACACAACACGCCGGACTAACTCCCGCAGCATCACCCATAAAATACACTCATTTTGGAGCTTCAAGACCAAGGACATATACTTGTAGAATAGACTCAGTCATACTAGAACTAATGCGTCATTGTGTGACTGACTCACAGCTACTACCTACTATCGCTACATCACCCGGTCATCGGGTGACCATTTTCCTGTCCAACATCAGGCCACCACGACCCCCAAAGCTCTGAACAACAACAACACTAAGATTAACTCTTGAATGGGCCTTTAGCTATTGAGTTTGTGAACTAATAAGTAGACAAGATAGAAACATCACAACGACTGGTTAGCACAGTATCAGGATAATGTGACTGTGTGGGATATCGGGTCATGGTGCTGGCGGGATGATCTCTCAGCACTATAAAGTCACCATAAATATGCACTATCACAAGTCAGTACTCTTGATTATATGACCATAGATGTTGCCAGGACGTAAAACTCCAACAACCAACCGACCCATCTACTTCCTTCCTCATGCGACCAATAAGAACACCCTGGGAGATTGTGCTAGGTTTGCGCATGCTCGAGGTCACCGGAAGTGAGGTATCCTCACCTGTGTAAACCCGAGCGTATCTTCCGGGGTCACAACCCCTGCACCTGCCGTCCCTATGTCTACCGCAAACCCTAAATCTCTCCACCCACACCCACAACCACACCCACTCCACCCACTACCCATCCTCACCCACAACCACCCACACCCACCCACACCCTGCCACTAACGCCCGACAGCATAGGCTTCAGCAGGAACATGTTCTTTTACATTTATTTAGAATGCCTATACAGCAACAAATTCTTAAAGCTGCACAGTCTAATCATGGCGTTCTCTGTGGCGGAGTGGTTAGAGTGTCTGACTTTTTTCTAGGTCAGACTCCTAATCTGAGGGTCGGCAGTTCGATTCCCCCTGCCCCCAGCTCTGCCAATTTGGATTTCCACCGCTGTGTATAACTTACAGCGTCATCAAAGGCCGGTTGCTCTCATACCATGTCTATGTGGTGTGGGAGGTTAAAAATCCCTTGGGTCGGTAAAAGTGTAGGCTCGGGCTTTCTATCGACCAGCAGTGGAGTGCGGAAGACCAGTCGTCTGTGACTGGGATTTCCCCTGCTTGGGACAACTAATGTACAACAAAAAAAGAAGAAAAAAAAGAGAGACAAATAAGTGTTCACACTTCCTGTCTACCATTCGCTAATGATATGACCTAAGATGTTTGCAGGACGTAAAACTCAAACAACCAAACTAGTCCAATGGAAACATGAAATTTTCAAAACCAAAACAGTGATCTAGATTTTGATTCGACATTATCTAACTTAGAATACTGGTGCACTTATCAAACATTTGTCACCACATAGAATGGAATAGCGAGCTAATTTAATAGAACCTAAGAGGGGATGGCCGAATGACTTAGAGTGTCCGTCTCCCGTGCTGGTAGATCGTGGGGTCGTGTGTTCGAATCCTGGTCGAGTCAAACCAATGACTTAAAAATTGATACTTGTCGCTTCCTCGCCAGATGCTCGGCATTACTAGGATAGGGCAAGGAGCAGTGGAATGAGGAAGACCAGTCGTCTGTGACTGAAATTTCCCCTGCTTAAACAATTAATGTACCAAAAAAAACAAAAAAAACTGTTGCTGCAGAAGCCTATGGGGTCTGAGTGTTGGCATGCTTGCAAATATTAATTTTCTATGCCTGCACTTCAAATATCTCAAAAGTTAGTGATTTAATATAAAAGTTATTTCAGAGTAAAGTAAGGTAGATTGTAATGATTATCTCAGAAAATGACAGAAACTCAAAATCACTGGACTATGCAACTTTATTGAGTGCATCCGTATTTATTTCAAATGTGTATAATAAAATTTAGATAAGTGTTTTGGTTTTGAAAATCTGATGCATTAATCGGACTGTACATCTTTAATATAGCCACATACTCGCGATCTGTCATTGACTGAGGTGATGCTGACCATTACATATTAGATAGTGAATAAAAGAAATGCTTACTTTATTCCTCATTCTTATGCTAAGGATTTGTTGGGTTTTTGTTTTAATTTGGTAAATAATTTATTCTTCTGAAGAAATTATTTGGTTTCCCAGCGATTATTGATGGTTATTTACACTTTTCTTAAAAGATTTGTTAAATTTGATTCTTCATTATATAATAAAAAATAAAATAAATTGTGAACATAATGGTTTCTCATATATATGTTACAGTAAGATTGTGTAATTAGGGTTTTCGTGAAATCCCTGAAATTTTCAGGGATTTAATGAAATCCCTGTTTCACTTGGGGATTTCATGAAATCCCTAAAATCTCTAGGGATTTCATGTAATCACTGAAAAAAGCAGTGCCATTTTACACAATATTACTGGTCAGATTTCAGGCAGATTATGAAATAGCAGTGATTCAGTTGATAATGATTCTTTAATAAGCATTTAAGCTTGTGAATTACATACTTTCTCAAATTATTTTACAATTGCAATTACATGGTATTGTGATGAATAATTTAAGCTTAACCAAAAGCTCTTACTTGTTTTGATCTATATTTGAACAATTGTTGTAGTAGTCAGTTAGGTCTCAGTCACACTATGGCTAGCAACTATTTTGCGACCACTTTGTGAACAAAAGCCGATAACCTTGTGAGGAAAGCAAATAAAGGTGGGAAAAACATTGGTTGGCGATTGGTCACCAACTGGTCATTGACTGATCATTGACTGTTAGTTTGACTGTTAGAATGAGTGTGAGGGTGGGAGTTAGGGTAAGTGTGGGAGTTAGGGTGAGTGTGATGATGGGAGGCCAGGTGGATATTCAGGTGAATGTGAGGGTGGAAGTTAGGGTGAGTGTGAGGGTGGAAGTTAGGTGAGGGTGGGAGTCAGGGTAGGTCTTATGGCCCTGTCACACTACGACGCTTCTCTCGGCGACCCGTCAGCGTTGAAAATGAAATCTTGGGCGTCGAGAAACGTCAAACTTTTCGGCGGTTTGGGGGAAAAGATCGGCGTCAGCGCAGCGCGTTATGCGCGCGCGGCCAACGTGTGTCGGCCCAGTTTGCGCAACGCGTGAGCAACGACCCTCCCGCGCGCGCGCCGTCTTCCTAGCGTTCCCATAACGTTATTCCGGCGCGTCCAACGCAGCGCGACGCGCGCCTAACGTCCTTACCCATATATTTGCGCGCGTTGCCGGTCGCTGGTGGTTTTTGACATGTTCAAAACACTCAGCGACCAATAACGCGCGCCGACTTTCGCCGGCGACTCGCCGGCGACAAAGAAGTGTACCGACGTGTACCGACGCGCCCATAACGCGCCACCAGCGCTTCTCGATATTTCACCAAATATCGCCCAAAAACACCACACGTTGACGGGTCGCCGGCGAGAAGCGTCGTAGTGTGACAGGCCCATGAGTGTGAGGTTGGGAATCAGGGTAGGTGTTAGAGTGGTCTGAGGGTGGGAGTCATGACCTATGTTAGGATGAGTGTGTGGGTGTGAGTTAGGGTGAGTGTGAGGGTGAGAGCTAGGGTAAGTGTAGGAGTTTGGGTGAGTGTGAGGGTGGGAGTTAGTGTGAGGGTGAGATTTAGGGTGAGTGTGATGGGAGTCAGGGCGAGCGTGCGGGTGTGAGTTAAGGTGAGTTTGAGGGTGGGTATTATGGCTGCATTCCATATACGCGTAATGCGTAATGCGTTATGCGTTATGCGAATGCCAGCATTCCATATATGCGTTATGCGTTATGCAGTGAAGTATATAAAAAGTACAGTATAGACATGTATTATATAGATATAATAAAAATATAATATATATGTACTTATATATGCATGTATTATATCTATACTTATATGTACATACATATATGAACATACATATATGTACATATATATATGTAGATATATATACACGTATAGACATGTATTATATATATACATATTAACATATGTACACATATTTATACATATATACACATATTTATACATAGATATAATAATATATGTACATTCCTTGCTTGGATTTAACAGACAGTGTAGATACAGGGATAAAGACTGGGGGCTAGCCTTTGGTCATTTAGCTAGCCTTTGGTCGTGTAGTTACAGGGTTTAAAAGACTCTTTGCTGCCTAACTTCGGCTGTCCGTTATTATCAGTCGCCTCCTCCAACGTTATATCAATGGACAAATGCGACTGATGCTTTTCTATTCGCACCGCCTTTACGCATTACGCATTACGCACCGATCGCTACATGGAGCGATCGGGCTAATGGATTTCTGACGCATTCGCATTCGCATTACGCATTACGCGTGTATGGAATGTAGCTCATAGGTTTCAAGGCGTTTCGATTTTTTGTCGCATTCGCATTCGCATTCGCATTACGCATTACGCGTATATGGAATGCGCCCTTTATGCTGAGTGTGAGCTGGAAGTCAGGGTAGGATGAGTGTGAGCGTGCTAGCATGAGTGTGAGCGTGCTAGGATGAGTGTGAGGGTGGGGTGTGGTAGTCAGGGTAGGATGAGTGTGAGCGTGCTAGGATGAGTGTGAGCGTGCTAGGATGAGTGTGAGGGTGGGGTGTGGTAGTTAGGGTAGGTTTGGGAGTTAGGGTGAGTGTTAGGTGAGTATATGTATAGTTAGGTGAGTATATGTATATTGCATGTGGTGAGGATTTTGGTGTGTGTGGAGATTTAGGGGGGTGTGGGTGGGTGTGTAGGGTGTGTGTGGTGGAGGTGTAGTTGGTTTGTGGTGGAGGTGTAGGGGTGTCGTGCAGAGCGGCACCTCACAATCTTTAGCATCCCTAAAACTCCCACCACACACCGACACCCCCACCACAGCCCTGAACCCCCACGACATAATTCACACCAAGGCGTCCAATCACCATCATTGCACTCACGCCATCATAATGATTCCATCAACGCTTCTGGCTGGGACGGCTTACAAGTTAGAGGTACAGTGTTTGATTCCTGTATGAGAGGTCATGTGGATTTAATCTCTAGCCAACTCAAACCATCTGTCACTCACCTGCCACTCACGACCAGACGGGATGACCGGTTGAGTTAAGCCTAAGTCTCCCATTTTGGTAGATGTTGTGACTCTGGTCAAGTCAAACCAATGACTTAATGACTTAAAAATTGATACTTGTCGCTTCCTGGCCAGGCGTTCTGTATTATTAGGATAGGGCAAGGACTGATTGGCTCAGTGTCAGGATAATGGAGACCAGCTAGATAAGCATCGCTTTTCTGGGATCCTTTCTGTCTGTAATGAATTCGGCTGCATTTATTGTATCACCTCAGTTTATTGTAAACATACCTTGCAGAGAGTTAACATAAAAGAATTGACTGAGTGGGATATGAAGTCATGGTGCTGGCATCCTGGTATCCTAGTGGGGAAGCAGTATAAATTGGGAGATACTGGAGGATTGGTTTTTGGGGGGTCTTACGCCATAGCAACGTCTAAGGTTATACTAGGTAGGGTACTGAAAGAACCCTAGATATGTAGCACCTGGAACAAATCGCATAACCAGTAACTGCAGCCATTGTATAATTACAGGTGTGTGTGCATATGGATTACAGGTAAGAATGGCAGTAAAGTAAGTACATGCAATATAAGGAGGGTAGTATCATTTACACCCATTCCACATTCCCAGACGGGATGGCCGAATGAGTTAGAGCGTCCGTCTCCCATGCAGATAGATTGTGGGTTTGTGGGTTCGAAGCCTGGTCGAGTGAAACCAATGACTTAAAAATTGATACTTGTCGCTTCCTAGCCAGGCGCTCGGCATTATTAGGACAGGGCAAGGACTGGTGTGCTCAGTGTCAGGATAATGTGACTGAGTGGGATACCAGGTCATGGTGCCGGCAGCCTGGTTTCCCAGTGGGACAGCACTATAAAGTCACCATGAGTGTGCACTGTCACAAGTCGGTACCCGTCCTGATATGACCTTAGATGTTGCTAGGACATAAAACAACAACAAACAAATAAAACAAAAACATTCCCAAAACTAGGTAGCTGCACTCAGCATTCACACCTAAATGCCGCAGGAAACAACCTGCATTCATGTACCTTCCTTTCAGCTGGCCGCAACCTGCATTCATGTATACTCCACACAGCTGGACATATCCTGCATTTGTGTATTCCCATACAAGGACGCAGCCCGCATTCATATATATTCCATACAGCTGGGCATAACCTGCATTTTGTAACCCCATAAAAGGACACAGCCTGTATTCGTGTATAATCCATACAGCTGGAAATAACCTGCATTTGTATTCCCAGAAAAGGGCACAGCCTGCATTCATGTATACTCCACACAGCTCACAACAACTTGCATTCATATATTCCCATAAAAGGACACAATCTTCATTCATGTTTTCTCCACACAGCTGGACATAACCTGCATCTATATATCTCCATAAAAGGACACAACCTGCATTTATCCATACCCCATACAGCTATGCATAACCTGCATTCATGCATCCCCCGTAGCTAAAGCCTGCAGTGCAATTGTGTCTATATAACGGAAACATTATTTATGACAGTTCGGATTTAAATATAGCTTAAGAGATCATGAACAAACACCAACCCGCACCAATTCAGATGGCCCTCCAAATGGTGTAGTCCTCTTCACACCTACACTGCCGTCATCAATCCCAAACACCCCCACACATCTACCTCCCCATCCACCACATCACTAACACCTCACATCTCCCATCGCAAACCCCAAATACCAGCACACACTCATCACTAGTGGGTGAAACCACTACCAGCACCCTACACACGAATAACCAGGAGCTGACACCACTACCAGCACCTCCCACCTCCCACCATTAACCGCAAATACCAGCACCCAACATACCCAACACCAGCAGCTGCCATTACTACCAGCACCTCACACTCCGATCACCAGCAACTGCCATCACTACCAGCACCCCACACACCGACCACCAGCAGCTGCCATTACTACCAGCACCTAACACGCTGATCACCAGCAGCTGCCATCACTACCAGCACCTCACACACCGATCACCAGCAGCTGCCAATCACTTCCAGCACCTCGCACACCCATCAACAGCAGCTGCCATCACTACCAGCACCTCACACGCTGATCACCAGCAGCTGCCATTACTACCAGCACCTCACACACCGATCACCAGCAGCTGCCAATCACTTCCAGCATCTCACACTCCGATCACCAGCAGCTGCCTTCATTACTAGCACCTCATACACCCATCAACAGCAGCTGCCATCACTACCAGCACCCCACACACCGATTACCAGCAGCTGCTATTACTACCAGCACCTCACACACCGATTACCAGCAGCTGCCAATCACTTCCAGCACCTCACACACCGACCACCAGCAGCTGCCATCACTACCAGCACCTCACACACCGATTACCAGCAGCTGTCATTACTACCAGCACCTCACACACTGATCACCAGCAGCTGTCATTACTACCAGCACCCCACACACCGATTACCAGCAGCTGCCATCAATACCAGCACCTCACACACCGACCACCAGCAGCTGCCATTACTACCAGCACCCCACACACCGATTACCAGCAGCTGTCATTACTACCAGCACCTCGCATACCCATCAACAGCAGCTGCCATCAATACCAGCACCCCACACACCGATTACCGGCAGCTACCATCACTACCCGCACCTCACACACCGATTACCAGCAGCTGCCATCAATACCAGCACCCCACACACCGATTACCAGCAGCTGCCATCAATACCAGCACCTCACACACCAATTACCAGCAGCTGCCATTACTACCAGCACCTCACACACCGATTACCATCAGCTGCCATCACTACCAGCACCTCACACACCGATTACCAGCAGCTGCCATTACTACCAGCACCTCACACACCGACCACCAGCAGCTGCCATTACTACCAGCACCCCACACACCGATTACCAGCAACTGCCATCACTGCCAAGACCTCACACACTGCTCGCCACCAGCTGCCATCACTACCATCTCCATCCTGATCACCACCATCCTCCCTCCCCCTGCCCTCCCCCACACCCCAACACCCCCAACACCAGTCAATCCGTACCGTGAGCTTTGCACGGCGCGTCCCCTGGTGGTGACCCCGGGCAACGCGGTCACGCCCCGCCACGCGCAGCATCACGTGACCATGATGGATTGCGGTGCTCGTGCCGCTCGGCGTCCATTAGGCGTTTTCTGCGATAGGAGGAGGCCAGTCTGGCGCCCTACGGAAACCTCTCTGTAGGCAGCTTTCCCAGCCCGCCCAGCCAACCCAGCCTGCCCAGCCCGTCGCCATTTCGTACCCAGCTCGTTTCTGCAGACGGCAGCGAATCACAGACAATAAAAGGCGGTTAGAGCTTTATATGTGATGCATAACGCATTATACAAGTACAAATGCTAGGGAAACATAATTATATACTTTGCTACTTCCTCCAACGGTGCATTGGTGGAGTGCCCCCCACTCCCCCCCCCCCACCCACGCCGGCTGAATGGGAGTTGTATATGGGTTGGCCCCTTTGCGCCACACACACTAAGGGAATTTTCTTATAAGTTATATATACTGCATATACACTAAATTGGTTGGTTGTCGGAGTTTTACATCCTGATCACCAGCAGCTGCCATTACTACCAGCACCTCACACACCAGCTGCTGGTGTGTGAGGTGCTGGTAGTAATAGCAGCTGCTGGTAATCGGTGTGTGGGGTGCTGGTAGTGATGGCAGCTGCTGTTGATGGGTGTATGAGGTGCTAGTAATGAATGCAGCTGCTGGTGATCGGAGTGTGAGATGCTGGAAGTGATTGGCAGCTGCTGGTGATCGGTGTGTGAGGTGCTGGTAGTAATGGCAGCTGCTGGTGATCAGCGTGTAAGGTGCTGGTAGTGATGGCAGCTGCTGTTGATGGGTGTGCGAGGTGCTGGAAGTGATTGGCACTCATGGCGACTTTATAGTGCTGCCGTATCCTAATAATGCCAAGTGCACGGCCAGGAACGATAAGTATCAATTGTTAAGTCAGTTTGACTCGACCAGGCTTTTATATATATATATATAATATAGCATAATAATTATATGTTCTATAATCTATTATAAACAATGACACAACCACTACCACTTTTGGGGCTCCTTATAAAGATATTGCATTAACATTTACTATACATTGTTTCTTTGTTTCTTTGTTGTTTTGAGGCCCTAGCAACATCTCATGTCATATCAGGATGTGTACCAGCTTGTAACAGTGCACACTCATGGTGTCTTTATTGTGTTGCCCCACTTCACTAGGGCAGTAGGCCACTGGCATCGTAGCCCAATATTCCACACATTCACATTATCCTGATACTGCGCTAACCAGTGCTTGTCATGTCCTATTACTGCCACACGCCAGGTTAGGTAGCGACAAGTATCAATTTTATAAGTCATTGGTTTGACTCAGCTGGGATTCGCACTCTAGGTCTTCCGAATGGGAAGCCTTCGCTCTACCGATTCGGCCACCGTGCCCGGTATTATACATCACACCATGGCCTAGTTCTCCCTTCGACCACGGCGGCGCCACCTGCGAGTGGTCATTATTGCTATCTGACTGACACATAATTGGTCTGGAATTATATATGGCTCGGTTTGACAACCATTGCTGACCAGCCCACCCTGATAAAAGTGATATCAGAGCAGCCCATCTCGGATAATACTGTGTATTGTTAAATATATGTATGACACTAATGAAACTGTATTCACTAAACCAGTGCAGAGTTTAAAGTTGCATAGTGCGATGATTTCGAGTTTCTGTCATTTTCTGAGATAAATATAGCAGGTTGATCGTTATTACCTAATTTGACACCGACACCGCATATGAGTTTAAAGTTGGATTTATTTCTTTTCGATAATGAGTCTGTAGTAACCACATGTCAATTTTAGTAAGCACATATTAAATTCAAGAATAAGCACAGTAAGATAAGCCAATGAGTTATGCACAAAGAGGTCAATAAGCTTTAACCCTATGCCCTATATAGTCTTTAGCAGGGGTGGGTGGGATGGCAGTTCAAAGCCAGCTAGTGTCCGCCTGTGGCCGTGTCAAAGTGAGCTCTCTGCCGCTAAGACGGTCCTTATATAGGCACCTGGGCCAGTAGTTCGAGCTGGCGACCGCAGGTGGCAGGTCAGTAAGACAGAGTTAGCATCTCGAAGTATTACGTATCAAAGTGCGAATAACCAGACGGCGCTGACGCAGGAGTCAACAAGAAGTATCGCCGTAAGTAGATAGGTGGCAGCACAAGTATTTAAGCTTAAGTCTATGAGGCTATGGCGGCGATCGAATGCCAAATTACCCATGTTGCTGAGCATCACGAACAACTTTACCAAAGCAGCTTTGATTTCAAATGACTAACTTCAGAGCTATTTGAAGTGTAAACATGCTAGATTAATGTTGGCATGCGTGTCAAATGTCTAACACCATAGGTTTCAGCACTAACAGGTTCTATTGAATTGACTTAGCAGGCCCTGTATGTAGCAACAAATACTTGATAAGAGTAGCAGTATTGAAGTTAGATATGTAGATTCATATCTATATGAGTGTTCTGCTTTCGAACATGTGATGCTTTCATCGGACTATGCAACTTTTAGAGCAAAGAGTATTCAATGTTTGTTTGTTGTTGTTTTACGTCCTAGCAACATCTAAGGTCATATCAGGACGAGTATTCAATGTGCACCCTAATATCCTGTGAAGGTTAAATAGATTGTGTGGTAGAGAATCTTACACTGTATTGCATCTTGCATTGATCAAAACCGGAGAGAACATGAACCCATACAAGAAGAGTATAATACCTATTTTTCGCATCTAAATAGGTTGTATTTAAAGCTGAATACATAGTCCGATGAAAACATAACATTTTCAAAACCAAAACAATTATCCAGATTTAATTCTACATGTCTAACGTAGATACTAGGGCGTTTATTAAAGCTGCATAGTCCGATGAAATATCAAATTTTCAAAACCAAACCAATTATCTAGATTTGATTTTAGATATCTAACTTAGATACTGATGCACTTATTAAGCATTTGTTTCTGCATAGAAGGCAATTCTGAGTCAATTTAACAGAACCTGTTACTGCAGAAGTGTATGGTGTCAGAGTTTTGGCAAGCTTGCCAAAACTAATTTTCCATGTTTGCACTCAAAATATCTCAAAAGTTTACCATTTAAAATAAAAGTAACTTTGAACTAATGTAAAGTAAATACTAGAGATCGATCTAATATATTTATCTCAGAAAAAATACATGAATTCAAAACCATCGGACTATGCAACTTTAAACACGCATCCCTAGATAGGGGGTGGTGGGATGAGTGGTGACGGTAGGGGTGGTGCAGAGTATCATGGTGCAGGGTGTGTGTGTAAGGGAAGGGGGGGGGGGGATGCAACCTCGGACATAGAAGTTACTGTGTACCGGCATTCCCGTATGTAACGAGGTTAATGTGGCATAATATTGAACAGGCCCACTTTTAAACGTAGTAAGTGACAATACACCAAGCACAGCTAAATAAGCCCGCGTGGCGCGCACGAAAAGTGCAAAGGAAAAGAAACTGGTAATGTGGTATAGTCCTCTGGTTGGACCCACGAAAAGGACTACCAATCATTTATTAAGTCGTGGTGTTCTCTGTGGCGGAGTGGTTAGAGTGTCTGACCTTTTTCTAGGTCAGACTCCTAATCTGAAGGTTGGTGGTTCGATTCCCCGTGCCCCCACCTCTGCTAATTTGGATTTCCACCTCTGTGGATAACTTACAGCGTCAACAAAGGCCAGTTGCTCTCATACCATGTCTATGTGGTGTGGGAGGTTAAAGATCCCTTGGGTCGGTAAAAGTGTAGGCTCGGGCTTTCTATCAACAAACTGTCTAATGGTGAAAACAAGTCTATTCAGGCTTATCCATGATAGGCAGTATAAATTTTCAAGAAAAAAAAACAATTTCTAAAGAAAAGCGGTGGTTACAGCAGTCTATACCCACATGTGGCAATTCACAGGATAAAGTAGGCCTGCATGCGTGCATTTGAGCGGGGATCCAGGTCACTCAGCAGTGCATTTGTTTGTTGTTGTTTTGCGTCCTAGCAACATCTAAGGTCATATCAGGACGCCCCAGCAGTGCCTACGCCAGCACATAAGCAAAGGTAGAGAACTACCAACAAATATACATAGGAACAACATATAACAAAACATGTAACACTGCAGCCTAAATAATATTGGCATAATAGATTATGCATCGCGAAACTGGTATGACTATAAGTTGAAAAATTGTCTCCAGGTGATATTTTTGTAATTTTTATTATTTTACAGTGTACCTGTTCTAGTCTAATGGAAAGCTATTGATTGAATGCTGGCGTCTATAAATATAAATGCAATATCAGTATTTGTCTGATCCGGCGACAAGAGGGAACAGCTGTCATTCAATGTCATCTGGGAGGTAGTGTCATTGTCAGTTCACACAATGCAATCAGCCAATGGAAATATAGTATGTTGGTCACGCGACCCTAATACAATGACAAAGTGTCGATAATGAGAACAAGGATTTCACTCCACATCCAATGACTCCATTCCCTAATAGCCCTGTCACACTAGGATGCATCGCGCAAGTGCGCACCGATGTAGGTGATTTTGCGCCGATATGTTGGTGTATGTCAATATGCGTTACTCGAATGTTACGCATTCATTATGCGTATGTTGGTATACGTCGATGTTCGTCGTTATACGGCTTCGCTCGTCAAGGGGTCATGAGAAGTTTTGTGCATGCATCTGATGAAGCCATAACATTATCAAAACTGAATAGAAGCTTACCCACATTCGATTGTATATATATCAAGCGTTGATACTGGTGCACTCATTGAACATATACAGTTAAAAAATCCTCTCTGAATCGACCGACCATGGGAGCGACTTTAAAGGGTCCATTTATGGAGGCGTTCGGTTTAATGACGGTTTTTTTATTGTTACAATGGATTTGTATGGACGATCATGTGGGATCCAAGTAATGCGATCGATATAAGGGAGTGGTCGATCTGTGGAGGTGGTCGGTTAGAGAGGTTTTACTGTAGGCCCCCTACTGCTAAATAGGTAGAATATTAAGTCATTGCTGGTGCTTCAAGCTATATGGATCATCAGCATTTCGGTGTGCACACCAAATTTATTTTGCATGTTTTTACCCATCTTTAATTGATAAAGCTGAAGGAATTTTATTAGGAGCCCAGAACCATATATTGTCGGTCTCATTTATTACCATTTTTCTAATAAACCCAACAAGAATGCGGAATGCCTAACAGGAATTTCAGCCGAATCTTTCAAACTCTTAGCAGGGATGAAAGTGGTCTCCAGCAAAAATCGCGGAAATCAAGCTGAGATTATAACACCGACGGCGAATTTCCGCGAAAATGCAGATTTCTGCTCATAGGATTAGCACTGTAAGAGAATCGCACGGGAAAATGCTGGAAGTCAGGTTTCAACTATCTTTGTTGTGGCTACATTATCGCCTATATCTAACCCTTTCTAGTTTGGGTTCTAGGTTCTCGCAATATCAAAGGTCGCATAAGATCAGGATTTGAATCAACCAATTGTTGTCATATACATCCTGATTCCATGACATTTTATTTAATATTAATCAGTATGCATAAAAAAATGCGGAAATCCGCGAACATGGAGCAGTCACACTACGACGTTTTGGCCCGGCGTTGGACAACGCGTGGCAACGTGTTGGGTTTTTGGGCGAAACGTCGGGAAGCGTCGGGACGCGTTACAAACGCGTTATAGACGCGTTACCGGCGCGTTGGTACACGTCGGTACACTTTGAGTGACAGGCACGTCTGAACCAACGCGTCGGTGCGCGTCGCCCAGCGCCAAAAGTTTTGTGCAAGCACAAAACTTTCGGCGCTGGGCGACGCGCACCGACGTGTTGCGTAGCTTAAGGCCCTGTCACACTACGACGTTTCCCCCGGCGCGCCGGCAACGAGCAAAATATTTGCAACCCGTCGAGAAACGTCAAACTTTTCGGCGTGTTGGGGGGTAGTTGGACGGGCGGCAGCGTGTTGGTAGCGTGATCATAGCGTGTTATTAGCGCGCCGTCAACGGGTATCAACGTAGCAGCCTCCCTCCCTCCCTCCCTGTGTCTGTGTGTGTGTGTCTCTGTGTCTGTATGTACGTCTCTGTGTCTATGTGTGTGTCTGTGTGTGTGTCTCTGTGTATCTATGTGTGTGTCTGTGTGTCTATTTGTGTGTCTCTGTGCGTGTGTCTTTGTGTCTCTGTCTCTGTGCATGTGTCTCTGTGTCTGTGTCTCTGTGTGTGCGTATCTGTGTATGTGTGTGTGGCTCTGTGTCTCTGTGTGTGTCTCTTTGTCTGTGTGTGTGTCTGTGTGTGTATGTCTGTGTGTCTCTGTACGTGTCTGTGTGTTTCTGTGTCTGTGTGTGTGTCTGTGTGTGTCTATGTGTCTGTGTGTGTGTCTCTGTGTGTGTCTGTGTGTGTATCTCTGTGTCTGTGTGTGGGTGTCTCTGTGTCTGTGTGTGTGTCTATGTGTGTGTCTATGTGTCTGTGTGTGTCTGTGTGTGTCTCTGTTTGTGTCTCTGTGTGTGTCTCTGTGTCTCTATGTCTTTGTGTGTGTATCTGTGACTGTGGGTGTGTCTCTGTGTCTGTGTGTGTCTCTGTGTGTGTTTCTGTGTCTCTGTGTCTCTGGGTGTGTCTCTGTGTCTGTATCTGTGTCTCTGTGTCTATATGTGTGTCTGTGTGTGTATGCGTGTGTGTGTCTCTGTGTCTCAGTGTGTGCATATGTGTCTCTATGTGTGTCTCTGTGTCTCTGTGTGTGTGTCTCTGTGTCTGTATGTGTGTCTCTGTGTCTATGTGTGTTTCTCTGTGTGAGTCTGTGTGTGTGTCTATGTGTCTCAGTGTGTGTATCTGTGTATCTATTTGTGTTGGTGTGTGTGTGTCTCTGTGTGTGTGTGTCTCTGTGTCTCTGTGTGTGTCTATGTGTGTGTATTTGTGTCTGTGTGTGTCTCTGTGTATCTGTGTGTGTCTCTTTGTCTCTGTGTGTGTCTGTGTGTATGTGTGTGTCTCTATATGTGTCTCTGTGTCTGTGTGTGTCTCTGTGTGTGTCTGTGTGTGTGTCTCTGTGTCTGTGTGTGTCTGTTTCTGTGTCTCTGTGTCTCTATGTGTGTGTCTGTGTGTGTCTCTGTGTCTGTGTGTGTCTCTGTGTCTATGTGTGTGTCTATGTGTCTTTGTGTCTCTGTCTCTGTGTGTGTCTGTGTGTGTGTCGCTGTGTCTCTGTGTGTGTCTCTGTGTCTATGTGTGTGTCTCTGTGTTTGTGTGTGTCTCTGTGTGTGTCTGTGTGTGTGTCGCTGTGTCTCTGTGTGTGTCTCTGTGTCTATGTGTGTGTCTCTGTGTTTGTGTGTGTCTCTGTATGTGTCTCTGTGTGTGTCTCTATGTGTGTCTGTGTGTCTGTGTGTGTGTCTCTGTGTGTCTGTGTGTGTCTGTGTGTGTCACTGTGTCTGTGTGTCTCTGTCTCTGTGTCTCTATGTGTGTGTCTGTGTGTGCGTCTCTGTGTCTGTGTGTGTCTCTGTGTCGATGTGTGTGTCTCTGTGTCTTTGTGTGTCTGTGTCTATGTGTGTGTCTCGGTGTCTGTCTGTGTGTGTGTCTCTATGTGTGTATGTGTGTCTGTGTGTCTGTGTGTCTGTGTGGGTGTCTCTGTGTCACTGTGTGTCTCTGTGTTTGTGTGTGTGTCTGTGTGTGTCTCGTTGTCTCTGTGTGTGTCTCTGTGTGCGTCTCTCTGTGTGTGTCTGTGTGACTATGTGTGGGAGGGAAGGGGGGATAGGGAGAAAGAGAGGGAGGGAGAGAGGGGGGAGGGAGGGAGGGAGAGTGTCTGTGTGTCTCTCTCTCAGAGACACACACACAGACACAGACACACACATAGAGACACACAAAGAGACACAGAGTCACACACACAGAGACACACACATAGACACACACAGACATACACAGACACACAGAGACACAGAGACACACACACACAGACACACACATACACATAGACACACACATAGACACACACACAGTCACAGAGACACACACACTGAGACACAGAGACAGAAAGACAGAGACACAGAGACACACACATACACAGAGACAAACAGAGACACAGAGACACACACACAGACACAGAGCCACACACAGACACAGACCCAGAGACACACACACTGAGACACAGACACAGAGACACAGAGATACACCCACAGAAACACAGAGGCACAGACACAGAGACACACACACAGACACACACACAGACACACACACACACATATACACAGAGACACACACATGGACACAGAGACACACACAGACACAGAGACACACACACACAGACAAACACACAAAGACACAGATACACACACAGACACACAGAGACACACATACACACACAAATACACAGAGACACAGAGAGACACACAGAGACACACACATAGACACACACATGGAGACACACACACAGATACACACAGACAGAGAGACACACACAGAGACACACACACAGACACAGAGACACACACACTGAGACACAGAGACAGAAAGACAGAGACACAGAGACACACACACAGACACAGAGACACACGCAGACACAGACACAGAGACACACACACTGAGACACAGACACAGAGACACATAGATACACCCACAGAAACACAGAGACACAGACACAGACACAGAGACACACACAGACACAGACACACACACATAGACACAGAGACACACACACATACACACACATACACATATACACACACACAAAGACACAGAGACACACACACACACAGACACAGAGAGACACACACACAGACACAGAGACACACACATAGACACACACATGGAAACACACACAGATACACACACAGAGACACATAGACACACACACACACACACACAGACACAGACACACACAGACACACACACACAGACACACACAGCAACGTGCGAGCAACGCGCTGGTAACGCGTGTCGACGTCCTGCAAACGCGCCCGTCGCGCCCGTAACGTGGGTCAACGTCATGCCAACGCGCCGGTAACGCGCGATCCAACACGTTGGCGCACGTCGGCGCGCGTCCAAAGTTTTGTGCATGCGCAAAACCTCGACGCGCCCCGACGCGCGCCGACGCGCGCCGACGTTTCCATTCACACGTTGCTATGTACCGACGCGCCGGTAACGCGCCGGTAACGTGACGGCAACGCGCCGGTAACGTACCGGACGTGTACCGACGTGTTGAACAAAAACCCAACCCGTCGGCACGCGTCGAAGCGCGTTGGTGAGAAACGTTGTAGTGTGACAGGGCCTTCACAGGCGCGTTTGCAGGACGTACAAGCGCGTTGGAGGAACGTTGCTCGCACGTTGCTGTGTGTGTGTCTCTGTGTGTGTCTCTGTGTCTCTGTGTATGTGTGTGTGTCTCTGTGTGTGTCTATGTGTCTGTGTGTGTCTGTGTGTGTCTGTGTCTCTGTCTGTGTCTCTGTCTGCGTCTGTGTCTCTGTCTCTGTCTCTGAATGTGTCTCTGTATGTGTCTCTGTCTGTGTCTCTGTCTGTGTCTCTGTCTGTGTCTCGTCTGTGTCTCTATATGTGTCTCTGTCTGTGTCTCTGTCTATGTCTCTGTCTGTGTCTCTGTATGTGTATATGTATGTGTCTATGTATGTGTCACTGTCTGTGTCTCTGTCTCTGTCTCTGTCTATGTATGTGTCTCTGTATGTGTCTCTATCTGTGTCTCTGTGTGTGTCTCTGTGTGTGTCTCTGTCTGTGTCTCTGTGTGTGTCTCTGTCTGTGTCTTTGAATGTGTCTCTGTATGTGTCTCTGTCTGTGTCTGTGTCTCTGTCTCTGTCCCTGTATGTGTCTCTGTCTATGTCTCTGAATGTGCCTCTCTAAGTGTCTCTGTCTGTGTCTCTGTCTGTGTCTCTGTCTGTGTCTATGTCTGTGTCTCTGTCTGTGTCTCTGAGTGTGTCTCTGTATGTGTCTCTGTCTGTGTCTCTGTCTGTCTCTGTCTGTCTCTCTGTCTGTGTCTGTGTCTGTGTCTGTGTCTCTGTCTCTGAGTGTGTCTCTGAATGTGTCTCTGTCTGTGTCTCTGTCTGTGTCTCTGTCTCTGAGTGTGTCTCTGTATGTGTCTCTGTCTGTCTATGTCTGTCTCTCTGTCTGTGTCTGTGTCTGTGTCTGTGTGTGTGTCTCTGTCTGTGTCTCTGAATGTGTCTCTGTATGTGTCTGTGTGTGTGTCTCTGTCTGTATCTGTGTCTCTGTATGTGTCTGTGTCTCTGTCTGTGTCTATGAATGTGTCTCTGTGTGTCTCTGTGTATGTGTGTGTGTCTCTGTGTCTGTGTCTGTGTGTCTATGTCTCTGTGTCTCAGAGAGAGAGAGACAGAGACAGAGACACATACAGAGACACAGATAGAGACACAAGCAGAGACATATACAGAGACACATACACACAGACAGAGACAGAGAGAGAGACACAGAGAGAGACACATACATAGACACAGACAGAGACACAGACAGAGACACAGACAGAGACACAGACAGAGACACAGACAGAGACACAGACAGAGACACATATAGAGACACAGACAGAGACACAGACAGAGACACAGACAGAGACATATGCATACACACAGACAGAGACACAGACACAGACAGAGACACATACAGAGACACAGACATAGACACAGACACATACACAGACAGAGACAGAGACACATACAGAGACACAGACAGAGACACAAACAGAGACACAGAAAGAGACACATACACAGACAGAGACACATACACAGACAGAGACACAGACAGAGACACAGACAGAGACACAGACAGGGACACAGAGAGAGACACATACAGAGACACATACAGATACACAGACAGAGACACATACATACACACAGACAGAGACACAGACAGAGACACAGACAGAGACACAGACACAGACAGATACATATGCACAGACAGAGACACAGACAGAGACACAGACAGAGACAGAGAAAGAGACATATACATACGCACAGACAGAGACAGAGACAGAGACAGAGACACAGACACAGACACAGACAGAGACACAGACACAGACACAGAGAGAATGCGCCGATACAACAACGTGGGAACCCGGCGAAATTGGGTCAAAAGCGGCATTGTTTTTCCACGGCGGAACACGTTGGCGCAGCGCCAATAACGCGCCAGCAACATGCTCCCAACACGTCAAGTTTTCTCAAAACTCGCCGAAAAGTTTGACGTTTCTCGACGTGTTGAATATATTTAAGCGCGTTGGCGGCACGCCAGAATACACGTCGTAGTGTGACTGCTCCATAAAGGATATCTTTCATCCCCGACTCTTATGCCCCGGTCACATACACGTTAGTGGGCGTAGTTGAACGTAGTTGAACGTAGGATAGATTAACGTGGGTCAAATGTGCTATCACTACATTAAACTATGTTAAGGTATGGCAGGTTTTGGTTGACGACCCACGTGATGGTATGGATAAATACGTTACGGTATGGATCCCAGTACGGTATGGTATGGATCCCAGTATGTCCAACTACGTTGAACTATATTGAACTACGTTGAACTACGTTGCCCTCCACTATGTTCAAATAGGTTCAACTTCGTCCACTAACGCCAAGGTTTTGTGCAGGTCAAAGTATGCTAGAGTATGCTAGAGTATGCTAGAGTATGCTAGAGTACATTAAGAAGTACACTAGAGTACGCTAGAGTGTGCTTGAGCACGTTATCATCACAGAGGCTACGTCTGCCTCAAACATACCTCTCTTTTGAACATGTCCAAAGCTTAAATTTGAACTCACGGCCCACACACGTTCTTATCACGTTCTCATCATGGAGCAGTACGGATGCCGGTATGTTTGCACTACGTTCAACTATGTTCAACTATGTTAGCCTCCACTACGTTCAACTTTAAACATTTTTTTTTTTTATTGAGGCTGTATTTATACTGTCCATAGCATATAAGCCCGGGTACCCAGGCTTGTTTTCAATGCTGGCCAGTTGTAGTGTTGGTGTTATCTTACCACACAGTAGCTGCTGATAAGTTATTTGATTTCAGTAGCAGATAGATAATTGGTTGGTATGGTTAGTAGCCTATGTTAGTTTTTTTTGATTTTCTTGGCATATATGTATTTTATTTTGTTCTACTCTTATTACTAGACTAGCCTACTCCTATTTACATATCATAGGCTTGTACGTAGCTGTGTGGTGTGTTATCTGGCTACTCTTGGCATGGTTATCTTCCATTGGGCGTCCCGCTGGTGGGCTGTGACATATCACATGCCCCTTTGCAGTGCAGCTTAGTGGGGGTTTCCTAGCCTAATTTGAACAGATATTTTTGGTATGTTTTTAGGTCAGGAATTTGTCGTTCCTTTACCGTTTGGGCATTCCACACCTTGGCAGCCATTTCCAGCGTGCTTCTCTCATGAGCTTTTATTTGGCTTCTGGTCTGCTTCAGTAGTGGCGCATTATTTGCTCTAGTAGCCCTTTGTGGTTTTGTTAGAAGTTTATTGTTTTGACTATAGCTCTATGCTAATGTTTCCAAATGAATTTTTCTCCTATTTTCTAGTAATTTCACTTTGGTTCTTTTGTATATTTCATAGGTGGGGTGCAGCTTGTCTATTCTTAGACAGATTTTTAGTGTTCTGTTCTGCAGTATTTGCAGTTTTTTTAGTAGTTCTTTACTCACACCCATGTAGTTTACATCTCCATAGTCAAAATAGGGGAGCACCATGCCCTTAAAGATTTTTATTGACATTTCTTGTGTCATGTAGTCTCTTAGCTTTGCAAATAGCCACAGTTTGTGGTTTACTTTCTGGATAATTGTATTTATACATAGGTTGTAGTTTAGTTGGCTGACCAACTCAAGGCCTAGGTATTTGTAATGGTCTACATTTTCTAATGTTCAGTTTCCTAACTTACAGTGTAGTTTTCTTTCTGGCATTTGTTTATGCGAGAAGAGTACTGTTTTTGATTTCCTTGTGTTGATGGTTATTTTGTTGGACTCACACCACTCATCTAGTTTTAGTAGGAGTTTATTTAGTTTAGTTATTACATCCTCTTCTGTGGTGCCATTTGCATATATGACTGTGTCATCTGCATATAGTTGGAGGCACTCAGTTTGCAACCATTTTTCTAGATCGTTTATATAGATTATAAAGAGTAGTGACCCTAGCACTGACCCTTGTGGTACACCACATGTGACAGGTTGGTTTTCTGATAGTGTATTGTATATTTTTGTTTTCTGTTGCCTGTTGCTGAGGTAGCATTTTATCCAATCCATAGTGTTGGATGATTTTATGCCCATGGTTTTTAGTTTTTCCAATAGTATTGTATGGTCTACTGTGTCAAATGCTTTGCTGAAGTCAATGAAGGCTGCTCCAACTAATTGATTTTGGTTCATTGATGCCAGTATGTCATTTGTTAGGTTAGCTATTGTTTTTGATGCGGAGTGCAGTTTCCTGAAGCCCCCTTGTCTTTCGTTTTGTATATCGGTTTTTTCCCAGGTGTTCATTTATGTGTCTATATAAGGTAGGGCTATGGAATAAGAGAGAGAAAGCGAGAGGTAGAGTTTGAAATCGAGTAGCAGACTGACTTAGGCCTGCCCGTTCCGCGGCGTTGCCAAGGCAACGGGGGCAAATCGAGGCTAGTCAGCGATTGGACATAATAAATTAGAGAGTAAATGGTAGAATAATAATAGTAATAATAATAATAAGGAATATATACTCCGCCTACTTATATACACATAATTCATTATACATCCCGTAATACTTTTTCAATGAGCTTGTCTGGAGTTTGAAGAATTGATATTGGCCTGTAGTTTCCCATATTTTGTTTGTCTCCACTTTTGTGAATAGGGGTGATGGTTGCCATTTTCCAGGCTGAGATAAAACGCCCTTGCTCAAAGGAGATGTTGAATAGGTCTACTATAGTGGCCGGGATGGCTTGGAGTGCCACTTTCAGTATTATGGTTGGTATTTTATCTATTCCACTTGGCTTATTTGTGTCTATGTCATTTATAAATTTTTTTACTTCTATCATATCTCTTATGCAGGTGGGGATTTCGTTCTGCACAGTTCCTGATCTGTTTTCCCATCTTTTTCTAAATTTTTCTGACAGCTTTTGCCCTATTGTGGCAAAGTGTGTGTTCAGTTTGTTTGCTGCATCTTTGTCTGTGAGCATTGCCCCTTCGTTATCTTGGAAGTTTGTATGCTCTTCTTTGTTATGTTTTGGGAATAATAGGTTTACATTTTTCCAGAATTTATTTGTGTTGTTTCCCCAGTCTTTGTCCCGCTTTATTATGTATTTCATTTTGCTGTTCTCACAGCTTTGAGAGAGTTGTTTCTGGTGACATGATAGGCCAGTTTGTCTTCTATTGTTTCTGTGTGCTTTGCTTTATCACCCAGGTTACCTTTGGTTGTGATGAGTGTTAGCAGGTCTTTGTCTACCCAAGGGTCTTGTTTTTTTTGTATTTTTCTTTTCTTTATGGGGCACATCTCATCAGTTGATTTTCTTATTTCTGTGATGATGTTGTCCCAATAGATATCAACATCATCTCTGTTTTGTGTGATGTTGTTTATGTTTTGGTGCAGATGATTTTTTAATGTATCTTCTGAGTAGTTTTTTAGGGACCTGCCCATTTTGTATTCATAGTGATTTGTGCTTTTGAGCTTTTTCCTGGTTACATATACTAGTTTGTGGTCGCTTATACCCCAGCTTCTAGTGCCCCATTTTGTGGCATGGTTTGAGTTGTATTTGTGTGTGACCAGGGCATTAGAAGCACAGACCCACCCCTAGGCTAATTTGATGCAGCTTGTAGTTCCCCCAGTGATATGCAATCCCTAAGCTTTCCCCTCGACATACCGGGCGATCTGGGCGAATTGGTAGAGCACGGGCTCGCATGCGGGAGATCGGAAGTTCGGTTCCTGATCAAGTCAAACCAATGACTTATAAAATTGATACTTGTCACTTCCTAGCCAGGCGCTCGTCATTAAGCACAAGGACTGATTAGCAAAGTGTCAGGATAATGTGACTGAGTGGGATATCAGGTCATGGTGCTGGTGGACTGATTTCCCAGTGAGGCAGCACTATAAAGTCGACATGAGTGTGCACTGCCACAAGTCAGTCCACATCCTGATATGACCTTAGATGTTTCCAGGACGTAAAACTCCCAACAACCAACCAACCAGCACTATAAAGTGTAACAATCCTGATATAACCTTAGATGTTGCCAGGAGTTAAAACACCAACAACCAACCAATCCCTCTCCATAGCCGGCTCAGTCACTTACTCGACCCATTTGTCATCAGCGTCATGGATTTGGTGTAAATGGCCGCGTGGGGGCGCCACTCAAACCAGAGGCGCCGCGTCTGCAACTTCTAGTCGCCGAGAGCAAAACAGTAGCACATTACAAATTAACGCCTCAAATTCTGCATCTGGCGGGCGAATATTAAACTGCCATTTCAAACGTTGCGTAATCCGATGAATGCAAACTATTTTCAAAAACCTAAACGCTTACATCAATTTGAATTTTGATCGTACATATCCAATTTAGATACGTGTACACTCATTAAACATGGATTACAGTTTGGCGTTCCTGCGATATAATGCTATGGCTATGCTCAACAAAATGTAAAGAAAGCATATGTCCCACATTTCGGTATGCACACCTAAATTAAATTTGCGTGTATTTTGTGTGAACTTCGACTATATCATTAGTCAACCATTTAACATATAAAGTGCTTCAAACTGAAGTAAAATATTGCCCCTTAATATTAACCTAATATATTTATCTAAAATTAAATGTCAGAAACTGAATAAAACATCAAATATTACAGCTTTCTGCGGAAGATAGTCGACAAAATGTTAGTACAACTCAGGTAACGCTTGCCAGGTGTTCGTGCTCCTGCGTTCGGTTTTAACCCACGGAGAATGCTGCCTGCATGCATGCTTACAGCCTCGCAGCAGGACGGCGCCTGTATTCATACAGCCCCCTCCTCCAGATCTGGACACAACCTGCATTCAAGCATGTTTCCCGCATCTGGATGCAACCTGCTTTTATGTATCACTGAAACATGAGATAACCTGCATTCATGTATTCCCCCACAACATGGCACAACCTACATGCATGTATCATCCCAGCAATATGACGCAACCTGCATTTTTGGAGCATCCCAGTAACAGGAAAGAACCTACATTATTGTATCATCCCCACAACATGAAACAACCTGCATTTTTGCATCATCCGACAATATGAAACAACCAGCATTATTGCATCATCCCACAACATGAAACAACCTACATGCATGTATCATCCCAGCAATATGACGCAACCTGCATTTTTGGAGCATTCCAGAACATGAAACAACCTGCATTTTGGCACCAGCCCCACAACAGGCCACAACCTGGATTCACGTATCCCGGAAACGACATAGCTTGCATCCATGCATCATCCTCGCAACATGACACAACCTACATTCTTGCATCCTCTTGAAAGCTGGATATAACCTGCATTCACTTATCTCCCTTCAGTTAAACAACCTGCATTCATGCATCCCTTCAACAGAACACAACCTGTAGCTAGGCATCCTTGGGACAGCTAACTATAACCTACATTCATGTATCTTGCCTGTACTGAACACAAGCAACATTCATGTATCTTCTATGTAGCTGGACATAACCTATATTCATGTATCTTCTATGCAGCGAGACACAAGCAACATTCATGTATCTTCTATGTAGCTGTACACTACCTACATTCATGTATCTTCTATGTAGCTGAACACAACCAACATTCATGGATATTCTATGTAGCTGGACACAACATACATTCATGTATCTTCTATGTAGCTGAACACAACCCACATTCATGTATCTTCTATGTAGCTGAACACAAGCTATATTCATGTATATTCTATTCAGCTGAACACAACCAACATTCATGTATCTTCAATATGGCTAGATACCATCTACATTCATTTATATTGCATGTAGCTGAACACAACCTACATTCATGTATCTTCTATGTAGCTAGATACAATATACATTCATTTATATTGCCTGTAGTTTAACACAACCTACATGCATGTATCTTCTATGTAGCTAGACACCATCTACATTCATCCTGTAGTTTGCCTGTAGCTGAATAGAACCTACATTCATGTATCTTCCATGTAGCTGGATACAATCTACTTCCATGTATCTTTCCTGTAGCTGAACACAACCTACATTCATGTATCTTCCATGTAGCTGGATACCATCTACATTCATGTATCTTTCCTGTAGCTGAACACAATTAACATTTACGTAGCCCTACACCTACAGCTTTGCAGGGCATGTGCAATAATCGCAGCTATTTTGCAGACACATTTCATTATTTATAATAGTTGGGAAATAAAAATAACTTAAGAGGTAATGACAAAAAAATATTCATTAGATGGGCTTTAGTAATAAGTATGTAACTATGGAAACACATACACTCTCAATTTGGTGTTATAGTGGAGCCCTTTAGAAGAATATGGCGGCTGGGGTGGGGTGGGGTTAAGTGGGGTGGGGCGGCTGGGGTGTGGTGGGGTTAAGTGGGGTGGGGTGAGGTGGGGTGTGATGGGGTAGGGTGGGGTGTGATGTGGGGTATGAGGTGGGGTGTGGTGGGGTGGGGTGTAGTGGGGTAGGGTGGGGTGTGAGGTGGGGTTGGTTGTCAGGTAGGGTGCCATGTGGGATGTGAGCTGGTGCAGGTTGTGATTGGGTGGTTGAGGTAGGGTGGGGTTGGGTGTGGTGGGGTGTGATGTGATGTGAGATTGGGTGTGGTGGGATAGGGTGGAGTGTGAGGTGCGGTGTGAGGTCGTGTTGGGTTTGATGCGGTGGGGTGAGGTAGGGTGGTTCGGGTGTGGTGGGGTGGGGTGCGGTTTGATGGGGTGTGGTGGGGTGGGGTCGGGTGTGAGGTGGGGTGTGAGGTGAGGTGTCCGGTCGGGTGCCAGGTGGGGTGAGGTGGCTCCAGCTATGACAACGAATGAGCACCTCGCTCAATCAACCAATCTCAAACTTTTGGCGGTGTGAACATATTCAGTTTAGGTCAGCTACCGTTAATTTGATTAAACTAAATCGTGGGCGAAATGGGCCGTTAGTAGGGGGGTGAGGCGCCGCCTGGAGGGAAGGACGTGAATTAGGGGAACTGCTTGGAAGCAGTATCCTCCCGGTCTCCAGGCCGCATCCCAGCCTCCAGTAACCCATAGTAGAAAGGAGCAGGTTACAGGAGCAGACGTAATAATGACAATAGATGACAGAAGAATTACATACATAATAATATTTGCATAAATACTTTGTACCTCACACTATTCGGCATTGTCGGTCCATGAAAGATACTGACCACCATGTATGCATAATAGTCTAGTACTAGTAGAACAGGGTCAAGTTTTTGTTAGTGGACCGAGGTCGAGGGTTGAGATAAATCTCTGCCTCGAGTCAACCCTGGTGTAGTGGTCTGCACTGACCTCCCAGGCAAGTAATCTCATAGACAGGTAGGCGTGGGTAGTGTGGTGATATGAGGGTGACTACACATATGTGGTGTAATGGTTAGCACACTGGCCCGGAATGCAAAGAGATGTGGGTTCAAGTCCAGCTCTAGGCACAATATTTCCTATTTTTATCACCCCCTATATAATAGAGAACAGGATTAATTGGCACTTGCCAATTCCTCGTTGAATATTAATGGGATGCTGTAAAGAATAGCTGCATCAGTGGCAGGATAATTCATTGTGAAGGCTATATCTGATTTCTTTAAGTAGATATAATTAACAAAGATTATCTGGGATTGAAATCTCAAGGTATTCTCTGAAGTCATAGCATCCTCATGCTGGAAAATAAATGCTTAGTATCAAATCATGTTTGCAATTTACTCAGTAGTAACAAGACTCCTACTACTACTAGAAACGGGTAAGTTCACGGGTTGATTGATTGATTGATTGATTGACTGTTAATAGTTTAACAACTTGTCGGGAGCAAAGGCCATATTCATGGTGATATATATTTGGGTTAAATGATTTACTCTGTCAATTTAGTTTAGTAGCATTTATTCTGTCACTTTAATTTCGCGATAAGCTGTGTTCATCACATTTATTATACTTTTATATTGAAACAGGGCATTCTGAAAGGGTCACATTTGTATCAACTGACAGCAGAATTGATCTAAGATGGAATTCGCTATATTAATTCAGCGTGGGTAAACAACCTAATAGAATAATGGCCCGAAGAGTGACGACCGTCACGTGTCAGCAGAAACGCGGAAATGTTTGTATATATGTGTGTGTGAGAGTAATGCCTAGTACACACCTACCGTTTGTGCACACCCACCTACCGTATACTATCTAAAACTGCCCGTTTCGCACACAAAAATCGCTGGGTGTGCGGTCCCCGCGCACACCTAGCGATTGCGATTCGCACATAAAACCTCAGTTTTAGGGCTAAAACCGGCTGATTACGATTGCGATTCGCGATTCGAAAAATGAATCGACCCGTTTTCAGTTTTAAGCAGGTCGGGTCGAGTCACGAGTTTTAGTGCGTGAATCCTATATGGTAGGTGTGTACCAGGCCTAAAACAGGGAGCAGTGTGTGGGTGAGGAATGAGGGAGTGTGGGAGTGTGGAGGGGAGGGGAGCAAGGGGAAAGGAGAGATGGGGAGGAGGCAGGATGAGCGGAAAAGACTATCTCGGGGGAAATGAGTTCCGTATCGTGCAGCTGGCAATGGAGACCTATTCAAACAAATATTTACCTCATCCATTCATCAGCCACCCTGTAAAAAAAAAAAAGCTTCTAGAATTAGTAGAAGGCAATTTGACAACATAACTCTTCAAGTATACTAACTTGTGCATTTTGTTTATTGCCTCACCGGAAGACCGGGTTGCCACCAGCAACCTGACATGCATGCATGTGCTCCTCACCTCAGCAAACTAGCCCATGCCCTATCCTATTCAATGCCAAGTGCCAAGCTATGAACTGACAAGTATACATTTTTGTAAATTGCTTGGTTGTTGGTGTCTTACATCCTGGTAACATCTAAGGTAATATAAGAACGGGTACCGACTTGTGACAGTGCGCACTCATTGCGACTTTATAGTGCTGCCCCAGTGGAAGACCAGGCTGCCAGTAGCATGACCTGATACACCACTCAGTCACATTTTCCTGACACTGAGCCGACCAGTCATTGTCCTATCCAAATAATGCCAAGCACCTGACTAGGAAGCGACAAATATCAATTTTTAAGTCATTGGTTTGACTCGACAAGGGTTCAAATCCCAAGATCTACCAAAAGTGGAGATGGATGCTCAACTCATTCGGACATCCCCTCTGGTCATTTATCGGATTGGCCTGGCTGGAGTTCGAACCCATGACCTCTCTCCCACACGTGGAAGCCACCCAGCGCTCTTACCGATTCGGCCACCCAGTCCGGTGACACTGAACTGGCTTAAGCATCTACGTGGAGAAAGGGCGCGGTGACCTAATTACGTGCAGAAGGTCGGGAGTTCGGTTCTCGGTCGAGTCAAACCAATGACTTCAAAATTGATAGTTGCTTCCTCGCCTGTCACTTGGCATTAATAAGATAGGGCAAGGACTGGTTAGCTCAGGATCAGGATACTGTGACTGAGTGGGATATCGGGTCATGGTGCCGGTAGCCCGACTTCCCAGTGGAGCAGCACTATAAAGTCACCATCAGTGCACACTGGCACAAGTCGGTACCCGTCCTGATATGACCTTAGATGTTGCCAGGACACAAAACTCCAACAAGCAACCAACGTGAAGAAAGTGAGCAACAGAAGCCCAGACGGTGATTAATGTATACGCTGTGCGGCTTGAATCAACCTTATCACATGTGATCGCTAACACGCCTACACAGCTTGCGCTCTTTTGTTTACGACGAAATACAAGTTGTGCAGTGTGCATAAATCAATTCACAGATACGCAGGGGGGTGGGTGGGAGGGAGGCGGGTGGCGGGGGATGGGCAACTGCTGCTGCACGCCGGAACTAAAAGAAAGCACAAGTAACCAGCACCGAAATAGTGGATCATTTAAATTCGTTGCCTTAAAGTTGGATAGTCCGATTGATTTGAGTTTCTCTCATTTTTCTTTTAAAATATATTAAATTAATTACGGCCTGTGTTGCCGATATGGCGCAACGAAACCCCCAATCAATCAATCAAAAACCTGACGTTAGTTTGAAGTTCACTTTTCTTTTAAATGGTTAACTTTTGAGATATTTGAAATGCAAACATGTAAAATTAGTTTTGGCAAGTCTACCAAAACTGTGACAACCAGGTTCTATTAAATTGCCTCAGTATTCCCTTCTGGGTGGCAACAAGTGCTTTAGTAAGTGTGTAAGTATATAAGTTAGATATGTTGGCACGCTTGCCAAAATTAATTTTGCATGGTTGCACTTCAAATATCTCAAAACGTAGGCATTTAAAATAAAAGTTCATTTCGAACTAAAGTAAGGTAGATTATGATGATCAACCTGCTATATTTATCTCAGAAAATAACAGAAACTCAAAACCATCTGACTATGCAACTTTAGCGACAACCCACCGATTAGCAATTGTGTGTTAACAGCTGGAAACACTGAAAGCTTCCATAGCCAACAACTTATGCCAGCCAGGCTTGCCTTTGTGCACTGCCTCGTCAGTTTATATTCAATTTTAATAACTCCGCTTCCTGCCGGCTTCTATCCAAATGAGGGTTGCCTTCTTCCTATAATGCACCAATCCCTCCACCTACATCCATACCACGACCCATAGCACTGCTTCCTTCCGCGATGAACATCTCAATATGGAAGCCCTTCCCCTGAGAACATGTTAACCCCAACTCACTCACCCACTCCGCACCCACCCCTCACCCACAACCCCCACCCCTCACCCCCCCACTCCTCACCCACCCCCACCCACTCCTCACCTCCCCCACTCCCAACCCACTCCCCACCCACTCCCGACCCGCCCCCCCCCCCCCACCCCCCTCCCCTCCCGAGAAGGACCCACCCTTCACCCACCACCTGACCCTGACCCACTCCCTACCCACCCCTCACCCCCACCCATTCACCCCACCCCCACTCCTTTCATCCACCCCCACCCACCCCTACCCACCCTTCACCTGACCCTGACCCACTCCCTACCCACCCCCACCCACCTTCCCGCCCTACCCCTCACCCCCCACCCCACTCCTCACCCCCCACCACTCCGCACCCACCCACTCCACTCCCCACCCACTCCCCACACACACCCCACCCCCACCCACCTCTCACCCCTCACCCACTCCCCCCATTCCTGACCCACCCCTCACCCACACCCCACTCCTGACCCACTACTGACCCACTCCACCCATTCACCCCTTCTTCCCTCACCTTCCCCACCCCACCTGCCCCTGACCACTCCTCACCCCTCCCACCCTTCACCACCCCCACCTTCACTCACCCTTCACCCACCACTGCCCCTGACCCACTACCCACCCACACCCTCACCCACTCCTCACCCACTCCCACCCACCCCCCCCCCCACCCCCTGACCACCCACCCCCCTCACCCACACCTCACCCCCCTCACCCACCCCTCCACCCACCCTTCACCCACCCCTCACCCACTCACCACCTGCCCCTCCCCACATCCTCACCCACTTCCCACCCATCTCTCACCCACCCCTCACCACTCTCACCCACCCATCACCCACTCCCACCCACCCATCACCCACTTCCCACCCACCCCTGACCCATCCCCTCCACCCTCACCCACCTTCACGCCTCCCCCATCACCCCCTCACCCACCCACCCTCCCTCACACCCCTCACCCACCCCTCACCCACTCCTCACCCACTCCTCACCCACCCCTCACCCACCCCCTCACCCACTCCTTCACCCACCCCCCACTTCACCCACCCCTCACCCTTCACCCACTCCTCACCTTCACCCACCCTCAACCCACCCACCCACTCACCACGCACCCCTACCCACACCCTCACCCACACCCCACCCCCCACCCTCACCCACCCACCCCCTCACCCACTCCTCACCCACCCTCACCCACCCCTCACCCACCCCCCCCACCCCTGACCCACCCGTCACCCACCCCTAACCCACTACTCACCTGCCCCTGACCCACTCCCCACCCACCCTCACCCACACCTCACCCCCCTCTCACCCACCCCTCACCCACCCTTCCACCCACCCTCACCCACTCACCACCTGCCCCTCACCCACTCCTCACCCACTTCCCACCCATCTCTCACCACCCCTCACTCACTCCTCACCCACCCACACCCACCCCACCCACCCATCCCACACCCAGCCACTGAGGCCAGGGTCCTAAGTGCCACCCTCACCCACTCCTCACCCACCCCACCCCTCACATCCCTCACCCACTCCTCACCCACCCCACCACCCTCACCACTCCTCACCACCCCTCACCCACCCTCACCCACCTCACCCACCCCCACCCACTCCTCCCCACCTCACCCACCCCTCACCCTCACCCACCCACTCCTCACCCACCCCACACCCACCCTCACCACTCCTCCCCCACCCTTCTCCCACCCACCCCTCACCCCTTCACCCACTCCTCACCACCCTCACCCACCCTCACTCCTCAGACCACCTCTCACCCACTCCTCACCCACGTCCTCAGCGCCACCCTTCACCCAGTCACCCTCTGACCCACCACCGACCACCCTTCACCCACTCCTCACCCACACCTCTACCCACTACCCACCCCACCACCCCTCACCCCCTCCTCACCCACACAACCCTCGCGCTCTCCTTGTCAGCCCGCCTTACACACGCACCAACACTACAGGCACTGGCGCATTCCCACGGACACTCCCTACTCCGCACTCTCCGGCCACAATCGCTGTGCTCGCTATGTTAGCTGAACACTGCGCTTGGAGAGCGTCCCAGCGGTGCTGTTGCACTCTCTCACACCCTCCCGCGCTCACTCTCTCACGTCCGCTAACTCGGCGCTCTGGCCGTGTGTAAGTATATGGTTAAAGCCTTTTGGCGCGTCTTCCATCGGGGTGCAACAAATGTTCCACAGTGCTTCTCCACCCAAATCATGTCTGCGCAAATCACTGCAACCCACTGCAACTCAGCAATGGCGCCACCCCGCGGCTGAATCTGAAACTAGTCTCTGGTTTGAAGTTGTTGCCGGCACCATGACTAAATATCCAACCCAATCACATTATCCTGACACTGAGCCAACGAGTCCTTGCCCTATCCTATTAATGCCGAGCGCCAGGCTAGGAAGCAACAAGCATCAATTTTATAAGTCATTGATTTGACTCGACCAGGAACCGAACTCCCGACCTCCCTCCCACACGCGAGGCCCGCGCTCTACCGATTCATCCACCGCGTCCGGTAGGACTACAGTTGTTGAGTACATTAACTCATTGAATGATGTATCCCATGTATTACATGTGTGTGGTATTGATAGCAGACTTAGCAGCAAACAACAGGATGAATAGGGAAATGTACTGGATGCGGCAGTGGGCAGCTTAGTAAGCATATATCACTAGAGGCTCTGAACCAACATCAGTATGTATATTAAGTATTAGACAGCGTAGCATGGGGATAGGCTATATATAATTCCCCGCTTTGATTCCATGCCAAACCATATTTGTAAGTGGTGCTACCTTAGAAAGAAGTATGTCGAAGGTTTACTTACTCAGAAATCTCTCATCATGTTATGTCCTTAAATGTTGCCAAGATCTAAAACCTCAACATTCAAGTCGAATCACATTAACTTTCAACTCTTTAAACCGCAGCAGCCATACATGTTGCCAGGATCTAAAACCCCGACATTAAAGTCAAGTCACTTTATCTCTCAAATCCTTAACCCTCAGCAGTCTTAGATGTTGCCAGGATGTAAACCCCAACATTCAAGTGAAGTCACCGTAGTCCTCAAATCCCATAACCTCAGCAGCTATTCATGACTCAGTTCTCTACAACATTTCCATGATGCCCCACATTTGTATATATGTAACGGTTCAGATTTGTATTCTACATTTTTTAGTTGCAGACTACCCATGGTGTCACCCACCCCTCACCCACCCCTCACCCACCCCTCACCCACCCCTCACTCACCCCTCACCCACCCCGCACCTCCTCCTCACCCACCCCTCATGTCTTCTGTCTTTCTTTCTTACTGCCTGTTTGCAAATTGTTGTCAGCTCATGACGTCATTTGTAACAGAATTGCGAGAATTATAGCCGCGCTGCTAAACATAGATTCGGAGTGTTGTTTGTTCGACGGACTGCCCGTTTGATTATTCATGCTAATGTCTGAACAAGTCCAATTGGCCAAGTCGCTGCTGATTACTGATTAACTATTTGTTGTCGGTACGTCAGCCCCTTGAAGTACCCCCCAGGCTATCTGGCCATCCTGAGACTGCTTGGTGTATGATGATTGGCGTTTTGCGTGGGTGTCGTTCTTATTGTTCTTATAGAGGGGGTGTAATGACATCACAAGACAACTTTCGGTGGCCATATTGGATTACATACATACAGTGCCTACACTGTGCTTATTTACTGATTTGTTGGTTTATTTGTCACTGTTTTGAGCAGTTTGGCCTCCCAGAACACAAGAAAACTCTGTTTTACTGCATCTGCATGCATTCACAACATGGCTAGGGAGGGTGCTCATAATCTAAGATGTCTGGCTGCTGACCGCTGACTGCTGAGTGATGACGTCACGTGCACTCCACTCCCTCTATAGTAGTAGACTGCGCTGACCTCTCAGGGCTGCAGCATCATAGACTGAGAGAGGCACAAACCATTCAAAAGACTTACAATTCCAGGGGGAAGAGGAGCCACGTAGATAAGGTGATTGCATCAGGGAGCCTAAGTAGTGTAATGGTTTGCATGCTAGTCCCCGAATGGCAAGAGGTGTGGCTTTAAATCCTGCTCTAGGTGCAATATTTGTCCATTTTCATCACCCCCCCCATAACGTTGGTTTCTGTGATATGATGCTATATATAGAAGCTACACATTCTTTGGTTGTTGAATCTACCTTGTGTATGCATATGTAAGTGCATTGCCTGGAAGTATGTAATTGTAAGCATTAAATGACTTATGGATGTAGTAGACTGCAGTGACCTGTCAGGCAAGGAGCCACATAGACAAGTGGGTATGAATAGGGTGAGGGAGTCTAGGTAGTGTGATGGTTAGCACACTAATCCCAGAATAGCAAGTGGTGAGGGTTCGAGATGCAATATTTCCCATTTTCATCACCCCCGCAACACTATGTTCATTTATTAGCAAAGCCGATTTCAATTTGAGTAATCGGTTTGCCTCCCCCCACTGGTTTTATAACTCGGTTATAGTGCACCACTCCCTATTCCACAGTGCACCACTCCCTATCCACCAGCTACCTAATCCACAGTGCATCACTGCATATTAAAACTTCCTATGCCACTGTGCAGAACTCCCTATCCCACAGTGCACCACTCCCTATTCCACAGTGCACCACTCCCTATCCACCAGCTACCTAATCCACAGTGCACCACTGCATATTAAAACTCCCTATGCCACTGTGCAGAACTCCCTATCCCACAGTGCACCTGCTACCTATTCCACTTTGCAGCACTGCATATTCCAGTACACAACTACCTATTCCACAGTGCACCACTCCCTATTCTACAGTGCACCACTCCCTATTCCACATTGCACCACTACCTATTCCACAGTGCACCACTCCCTATTCCAAAGTGCACCACTACCTATTCCACAGTGCACCACTCCATATTCCACATTGCACCACTACCTATACCACAGTGCACCAGCTATCTATTCCACAGTGCACCAGCTACCTATTCCACAGTACACCACTACCTATTCCACAGTGCACCACTCCCTATTCCACAGAGCACCAGCTACCTATTCCACAGTGCACCACCCCCTATTCCACAGTGCACCACTCCCTATTCCACAGTACACCAGCTACCTATTCCACAGTGCACCACTCTATTCCACAGTGCACGCTCTATTCATTTGCACCCCCCTATTCCAAAGTGCACCAGCTACCTATTCACAGTACACCACTACTATTCCATAGTGCACCACTACCTATTCCACAGTACACAACTCCCTATTCCACAGTACACAACACCCTATTCCACAGTGCACCACTACCTATTCCACAGTTCACCACTGCCTATTCCACAGTGCACCAGCTACCTATTCCACAGTACACCACTACCTATTCCACAGTGCACCACTCCCTATTCCACAGAGCACCAGTACCTATTCACAGTGCACCACTCCTATTCCACAGTGCACCACTACCTATTCCATAGTGCACCACTCCCTATTCCACAGTGCACCACTCCCTATTCCAAAGTGCACCAGCTACCTATTCCACAGTACACCACTACCTATTCCATAGTGCACCACTACCTATTCCACAGTACACAACTCCCTATTCCACAGTACACAACACCCTATTCCACAGTGCACCACTACCTATTCCACAGTTCACCACTCCCTATTCCACAGTGCACCAGCTACCTATTCCACAGTACACCACTACCTATTCCACAGTGCACCACTCCCTATTCCACAGAGCACCAGCTACCTATTCCACAGTGCACCACCCCCTATTCCACAGTGCACCACTCCCTATTCCACAGTACACCAGCTACCTATTCCACAGTGCACCACTCCCTATTCCACAGTGCACCAGCTACCTATTCCATAGTGCACCACTCCCTATTCCACAGTGCACCACTCCCTATTCCAAAGTGCACCAGCTACCTATTCCACAGTACACCACTACCTATTCCATAGTGCACCACTACCTATTCCACAGTACACAACTCCCTATTCCACAGTACACAACACCCTATTCCACAGTGCACCACTACCTATTCCACAGTTCACCACTCCCTATTCCACAGTGCACCACTACCTAGTCCACAGTGCACCACTCGCTATTCCACAGTGCACCACTACCTAGTCCACAGTGCACCACTCCCTATTCCACAGTGCACCAGCTATCTATTCCACAGTGCACCACTCCCTATTCCACAGTGCACCACTACCTATTCCACAGTGCATAACTACATATTCCACAGTGCACCACTCCCTATTCTACAGTGCACCACTACCTATTCCACAGTGCACCACCACCTATACCACAGTGCACCACTCCCTATTCCACAGTACACCACTCCCTATTCCACAGCGCACCACTACCTATTCCACAGTGCACCACTCCCTATTCCACAGTGCACCACTACCTATTCCACAGTGCACCACTCCCTATTCCACAGTGCACCACTACCTATTCCACAGTGCACCACTCCCTATTCCACAGTGCACCACTACCTATTCCACAGTGCACCACTCCCTATTCCACAGTGCACCACTACCTATTCCACAGTGCACCACTACCTATTCCACAGTGCACCACTACCTATTCCACAGTGCACCACTCCCTATTCCACAGTGCACCCTCCTTCCACAGTGCACACTACCTATTCCACAGTGCACCACTCCTATTCCACAGTGCACCACTATCTAGTCCACAGTGCACCACTCCCTATTCCACAGTGCACCAGCTATCTATTCCACAGTGCACCACTCCCTATTCCACAGTGCATAACTACCTATTCCACAGTGCACCACTCCCTATTCCACAGTGCACCACTCCCTATTCCACAGTGCACCACTCCCTAGTCCACAGTGCACCACTCCCTAGTCCACAGTGCACCACTACCTATTCCACAGTACACAACTCCCTATTCCACAGTGCACCACTCCCTATTCCACAGTACACCACTCCCTATTCCACAGCACACCACTACCTATTCCACAGTGCACCACTCCCTATTCCACAGTGCATCACTACCTATTCCACAGTGCACCACTCCCTATACCACAGTGCATCACTACCTATTCCACAGTGCACCACTCCCTATTCCACAGTGCATCACTACCTATTCCACACTGCCCCACTCCCTATACTACAGTGCACCAGCTACCTATTCCACAGTGCACCACTCCCTATTCCACAGTGCACCATCGACTACAAGATAGCTCTTCCTACCTGACATGAGCAGACGACAAGCATAACACACTGCTAATTTGCCACGTCTGACCGAAGGTCACTAATCAAGGTCATACAGTGGTCATTTCTTTGGTTACAGTTAATAGCCGACAGAACTGCTGACAGAAATAGTGCCAGGACTCGGCAGTTCCGATAGAATAGCTCCAGATCAACATCTTTATGGTCATGATAATTACACAAAGGTTACCCGCGATATAGAAGAGGCCCATTTGGGTTCCAGTCATTCGATGTGACCTGAATTTCCACTCTCAAAGCTAATGGCTTTGGACTTTTGTTTCTTAAGCTCCCTTACGTGTCGAATTTAGCTGCTGCAGAAATTATAGAATGCCAGACATGATGGAACGCCGTTCATAATTCTCAGACATTTAAAGCTAGTCTAAAAAATAGAGCACATTGTGTGCGTGTGTTCCATTCAAGCACAACCGACCAATTTGATTCTACAGATCTACTGGTGCACTTGTTAAACATTTGTCACCACATAGAAGGGAATACTGAGGCAATTTAATAGAACCTATTACTGCAGAAATCTATGGTGTCAGAGTGTTGGGAAGCTTGCCAAAATTTAATTTTGCTTGTTTGCACTTCAAATATCTCAAAAGTTAGCTATTTAAGATAAAAGTTACTTCAAGTGAAAGTAGGGTCGATTATAACGATCACCCTAATATGTTTATCTCAGAAAATAACAGAAACTCAAAACCCATCGGACTATGCAACTATAATATAATAATGTCTAGAGTGCTATTGGTTAACTCTTCCATTATTACCTTAAGCGTGGGGAGGTGGGGAGGGGGGGGGGGGTTTCTGGCCCGGCATGCACTGCGCTTCTACTCCTCCTATGGGGGGCACACTCCACTCTCCCAAACTGAAGAGAGTTAGTGTCCTTGTTTATATTCCCATAATAGATTATAGAGCACATATATATATACATACATATTTATACACATTAACTATGAAGCTATATATATTAGATATATAAGCATGGATTAAGGTTAGATTAGTTGGTTGGTTGTTGGAGTTTTGAATCCTGGCAACATGTCAGGTCATCTCAGGACGGGGACCGACTTGTGACAGTGTGCACTCATGGCAACTTTATAGTGCTACCCCACTTGGAAATCAGGTCACCAGCACCATGACCTCATATCTCACTCAGTCATGTTATCCTGACACTGAGCTAACCAGTCCTTGCCCTATCCTATTAATGTTGAGTGCCAGGCTAGGAAGCAACAAGTATCAATTTATCAAGTCTTTGGTTTGACTCAACCGGCAACCAAACTCCCGATCTCCCACAGGGTGATGCATTGTACATACCGTATTCTCACGGGTTAATACCCATGTGTGGGTTAACGCCCCGCCTCCCCCACTTGGCCAATATTTTGTAAATGCCCACACCTTAACCGCCCATGTGTGGGTAAACACCCACCCCCACCCCCACTTCTGTGCCAATTTAAACGCCCAGGGCAGTAACACGCGAGAATATGGTATACCTATCTACCTTCATGACAAATCCTGCTGGTTATATCTTTTTCATCTAGAACCATCGATAATCGATTCCTGTTAAGTACTGATCTTCTTTATTTAAATATTGGCATTATTTGACATTCATTATATGGCCATAGGTGTCTGTCCCTTAACTTAAAGTTGCATAGTCGGATGGTTTTGAGTTTCTGTAATTTGTCTGAGATAAATATATTAGATGGATCATTAGTATCTACTTTACATTAGTTTAAAGTTACTTTTATCTTAAATGGTAAACTTTTTTTTAAACTTTTTTTTTTTTAATTGAGGCTGTATTTATACTGTCCATAGCATATAAGCCCGGGTACCCAGGCTTGTTTTCAATGCTGGCCAGTTGTAGTGTTGGTGTTATCTTACCACACAGTGGCTGCTGATAAGGTATTTGATTGCCTGCATTTCAGTAGCAGATAGATAATTGGTTGGTATGGTTAATAGCCTATGTTAGTTTTTTTGGATTTTCTTGGTATATATGTATTTATTTTTTAGATATTTGAAGTGCAAACATGGAAAATTAGTTTTGGCAAGCTTGCCAAAACTCCGACACCATAGACCTCTAGACATAGACATAGACAGTAACAGGTTCTATTAAATTGACTCAGTATTCCCGTCTATGCAGAAACAAATGTTAAATAAGTGCATCAGTATCTAAGTTAGATATGCAAAAATTGAATCTAGATAATTGTTTGGTTTTGAAAATTTCATATTTCATCGGACTATGCAGCTTTAAAGCTCCATAGTCCGATGAAGCAGCAAATTTCCAAAGCCAATACACTCGCTTAGATTTGATTCTACTTATGTAACTTAGATACTGGTGAACTTACGACGCATGTTATTGCATAAGGCTAATGTGTCAGAACTTTGCAGTGCTTGCAATTGTCACTTCAAATATCTCCCAAATTAGTAAATTAAACTAAAATGTACTTTAACCTGAAGTAATGTAGATTATAAAGATCAATCTAATGTACTTACCACAGAATATTGCAGAAATTCAAAACCAATGGAATATGCAACTTTAGGATATACTGTGCGGTCTGAGAACCAAAGAACTCAAGGGTATGAATTACTACATTATCAATATAGTCTGGGAGCCAACTGCCATTTTTTCCCTTAACCTTGCATTGTTGTATTAAGTTTTTTTTACTGTTGATTTTGGTAGCGAAGGGTCTCTATTTTCAGAAACTGCTTGATGACATGTTGTCACCCTTGAGCAATTTGAGAAATTCAAGATGGCATCCAAGATGAACGCCATTACCTATAAATGACCATAACTCCCTACCTATTCACCCTAGGAAGGTGATTTTTGTCTCTACACCTAGGTTTTAGGGGTCAAGCTATCCATTAGAACTAAGTATTATGTTAATATCGTATTACATAATGGTAATTTCCAAGATGGCTGCCATAACACTAAAACTGGCATATCTCCTTAACTATTTACTCCAAATTAGTCGTGAAGGTGTCTATCACTGGGTATTTTGGAGACACATCTATCTGTATCAGATCAAAGTTCATATACTGATGATGTCATCTAGAAATCCAAGATGGCTGCCAGTTTTTGAAAGTCGGTTACCACAGGGACTTTATGAAACCATCACGAAGAAGGTTGTTACTATGGATCATGCAAGGAAGCATGTGAAGGTCGGAGCTGTGCAATAGTAAGAATTGATACTCCTGCTGGTTTGCGACCTGCAACAGTGATGCTGATTTGCATCTGTACTTATTGGACACCATTATATCGTATTAATATGTGATATTCCTTACATGGTGGCATCAATTTACTTCAATAATAGTTCATAAATGCCATTTCTATATCTTACAAATATTTGTGTTTCATTAATTTGTCTCCTCTTCAATAAGTAATCGCTGTCCTGATATCACCTTCAACGTTGCCAGGATGTAAAACCCAAACAAACAAGCAAATTAATAATGAATCGCATTTCAGTTGACAAATTAATCTAATCAAATATTGGTTATTCAACATGATTTCACATATACTGTCCACATGGAATTTATCATTTGGTTGTTGTTTTAATGATTCAATATACTTTCACATAAACTCTCCACATGGAATCTATCATTTGTGTTGTTGTTTTATGTGTACTGTTGGTGTTGTTTGTTAGTTCTTTGTTGATGTTGAGGGGGGGGATGTATTTGTGGGGAGTACGTACATCAACTTCTAATTACATTAACCTTGGAAGGCATTATTGCTTTGAATGCGATATCTTCGCTGAAAATACATTAAGCAAATTGTGGATATCAATCTTCGGAGAATGCATTTGGTGCTCTAGTGGGCATGATGTGTGTAAGAATGTGTGTAAGTCTGTGTGTAGGGACGGGTGTGTATGTGTGTAGGGGGAAGACTGAGTTGAGAGCACAAGGAGACAACAGTCATTCGCAGAAGACATATTTTGGTATGGATGGAAGATGATTCGGAGAAATCTTTCGGTGAAAGAGATTCTGGAAAAGGCATGAGGGGAGACGCAGCTAATGACACATTGGAGCAATCCTGTGAAAGGTGGTCCTCAAGTTGGGTCCTCTGGACCAACACAGAAGTTACAGGTCCCGGGACTTCCCCATACCTACTCACCACGCGCCAACTTCTAGCTGAATGATTGATGATGTTGTTCTCTCTTAAAGATTTATACTGCCTATCATGGATAAGTCTGAATGGACTTGTTTTCACCATTAGACAGTTGGTCGATAGAAAGCCTGAGCCTACACTTTTACCGACATGATATGAGAGACATAGAAAAAAGTCAGACACTCTAACTATTGATTGATTGATTGATTGAATGGTGGTTGTTTTACACCACTTCAGTAAAAAAGGTCGTCATATTTATGTGTTTAAACTTTTAATCTGTTGTGTTATTATTGAACCATCGCTTTTACACATAAATTACCAAGCCGAAGAGTGAAAAGAACTCGTATTTATAGATTGGGGAGTCCTAAATACAATGTTAAAAAAAATCAAGCCTAGCATTACTAGGATAGGATAAGGACCGGTTAGCTCAGTATCAGGATAATGTGACTGTGTGGGAATTTGGGCCATGGTGTCCATGGCCTGGTCTCCCATACCACACATATATATCTGTGAAAGTTTGTTTGTCGTTTTTTTACGTCCTAGCAACATCTAAGGTCATATCAGGACGGGTACCGACTTGTGACAGTGCGCAGTCATGGCGACTTTATAGTGCTGCCCCACTGGGAGACCAGGCCACTTATATCCGACTCAGTCACATTATCCTGACACTGAGCCAACCAGTCCTTGCGCTATCCTAATAATGCCAAGCACCTGGCTCGGAAGCGACAAGTATAAATTTTAAGTCATTGGTTTGACTCGACCGGGGTTCCAACCCATGATCCCATGGTCTACCAACACAGGAAACTGACGCTCTAACTCATTCGGCCATCTTTCTCGACACTTCTCATTCAAACCAACGCTTATTATAAAACTCATAATACCAACACCTCACGACTCGTTATTTATTGAATATTCTTCTTTTCTTTGTTTAGATAAAAAGATTCACCATTTAATCACCAAGTGCCTATTAGTAATCAAGCCGTGGCCCGCACTAAATTACTTCGGTCGGCTCTCACTGTCAGGATGGCCCGGGAGGCCAGATGACTTAGGCTTACCCGGCATGCCCACAACTTGAATCCTTTAATTAAATTAGCTAATTACATACGCTATAAATGGAACCTTTTAACTCATTCCAACTGTCACATAAATGTGATGCTTCCAGAATGCCTATTGATTTCTTTCCTCAGCACTTGGATTCTGGGATTCACTCGAAAGTTGATTTTGTTGCGCATGCGCCTTGACTTTAAGTGTAATGAGTGTGTGTTTTGTGTGTGTGTTTTTGTTTACAACACTGGTTGCCATGACCATGATCCTGTACAAGCTATGCGCCGTATAGTTGTTGAACCTACCCTGTGTCTGTGTTAGTGCATCGCCTGTATGTATGTAATTGTAAGCATTAAAATACTTACAATTCCAGGGGGATGAGTGTAGTGGTCTGCACTGACCTCTCAGGCAAGTAACCACATAGACAGGTAGGCGTGGGTAGTGTGTTGATATCAGGGAGCCTAGGTGGTGTAATGGGTAGCACACTGGCCCAGAATGCAAAGAGATGTGGGTTCGAGTCCTGCTCTAGGCACAATATTTCCCATTTTCATCACCCCCACAAAACTGGTTGCCATGACCATGATCCTGTACAAGCTATGTGCCGTATAGTTGTTGAACCTACCCTGTGTATGTGTTAGTGCATTGCATGTATGTATGTAATTGTAAGCATTAAAAGACTTACAATTCCAGGGGGATGAATGTAGTGGTCTGCACTGACCTCTCAGGCAAGTAACCACATAGACAGGTAGGGGTGGGTAGTGTGTTGATATCAGGGAGCCTAGGTGATGTAATGGGTAGCACACTGGCCCAGAATGCAAATAGATGTGGGTTCAAGTCCCGCTCTAGGTGCAATATTTCCCATTTTCATCACCCCTACGACAATATCATACACATTTTGAATAAAAAAGTGTCTAATGTCTAACTATGCCACCTCCAGCATGACACAATATCCCACTCAGTCACATTATTCAGGCATGGAGTCAACCAGTCATTGTCCTATCGCAGTAACGCGAGGCTAGTTTTGTTTGTTGGGATTTCACGTGCTGGTAGCATCTAATGCTAGGTACACACCTGCCGTTTTTCCTCACCCACCTACCGTATACGATCTAAAACTGCCCAAAAGTCTTGAGGTGTGCGCTCCCCTAGCACGCCTACCGATTGCGATTCGCGACTTTTTAGGGCTAAAACTGCTTCATTACGATTGCGATTCGCGATTCGAAAAATGAATCGGCCCGTTTTCAGTTTTAAGCGGCACCGGCAAGAACATGTCCGGACAGGCGCAAAACTATTTGTCCCTGCAGTGGCTGGTCGGGAGATGTTGGGAGTTCCATACATCAACTGCTCTTGATGCTGCCACAGTGACATGGTTTTCTGTTTAAGGTTTGCTCCCTTAGCCTACGGTTCTGTCAAGAACCTGTACCACAAGGCAGTGGTTTACAACTCTGCAGGGCAGGGGCGTCAAACTCCCTGAGGTATTGCAATACCTGCAGACATGCATGGACTACACCTACACATAATCATCACATATAGACTCAACACACCTCCACATTCACTGTGTATGCACCCACTACACAACTACACATACACAATCATCAAATATAGACGTAACACATCCAAACCTACACACACACTCACCACACCTCCACACTCACATACATCAATCACACACACTCACCACACACCCACTCACCACACATACACTCACCACACATACACTCACCACACACTCTCACCACACACACTCACCACAAAAAATCACCACACACACACATTCACCACACATACACTCATCAAACATACACTCATCAAACATACATTCACCACACACACTCACCCCTCACCCACTCACCCACACATACTCTTCACAAGACCACACCTTACTCACACTCACCACACACTCGCCACCACAATCACCCTCCACACACCTGCACTCACCACGCATACACTTACCACACATACACTTACCACACACACTCACCGCACACACCGTCACCACACACACACTCACCACACATAAACTCATCAAACATACATTCACCACACACACACTCACCACACACTCACACCACACACACTCACCACACACACACTCACCACACACACACTTACCACACATACACTCACCACACATACTGTCCACACCACCACACATTACTCACACTCACCACACACTCGCCACCACACTCACCCTCCACACACCTGCTCTCATCACACAAACATTCACCACACATACACTCACTACAAATACTCACCACCACACACTCACCACCACACACACCCTCACCACCACGACCACACAAACATACACCCACCCCTCTACACCCGGGGCATGTGGACAAGGAACCATTAGCACATCTCTTTTATATGCCGTTGAACTAGATGGCAAAGGTCAACTGTCACATCCGTTTCGCTGTTCCGCCCCTTCGAGCACCCTTTCCTTATCCCTTATTCCCGCCCGTGCAATACGGCCAAATAACGCACATTATGGCCCTGTCACACTACGACGTAATGACGTCAATGTAGGGAGAACGTGAAAAACGTCTAACTTCTCGGCGTAGTATGCAAATTTGGGCACAAGTTGAACGTGGATGCAGCATAGTGGACGAGAGAGTAACGGTGGTAAAGCGTAGTGATAGCGTCATTCAACGAGAGAGGACAATGGAATTACGCTCAGGGAACGTTATGTACATTATTCCAGTGCCAGAACTACGTTGCTTTACGTTACCTTATGTCATGAAATGGTGGCAAAACGGTAAACGTACGTTGGACGTCCGTTAGGCATCTGTTTTCCCAACGTTTTCACGACGTGGACTGCACGTTCCCGCCACCTTTAATATGGGTCAATGTAATGCAATGTAATGCAACGTAGTGACCAGCGTTTCATTGATGTTCGCTGAATGTGTACAGAACGTACGGCGAACGTAAACCCTTACGTTCTAGTTACGTCACGATGTAACGTGACGTAGCTCGATGTCAGTCTAACGTCATTCTGATGTCATCATAACGTAATCCAACGTACGTCAACGTAATGATGAAAAATCACCACGTCGGGCTTACATTGGCTTGTTACGTCGTAGTGTGACAGGGGTATTAGGCTGAATGACAATTTATTGCAAAGACAACGCTCGTCCCCCCCCCCCCCCACAACAAAAAAAGAAAACCGCCCCACAAAACAATGGCGTACGCACAATAAAGCGTTCGTTCTCTAATACTGATACAAACCCCTTTGATTAGTAAGTAGTCTCTTTTGTTGGGTGCTATGAATAAGACAATTCCTTTTTAAGGCGCAATGAATCGAGCGGATAAACCGTCTACTTACGCCTGTACGGAGGATCGTGAGATCGATTCCCCCCTCCACCACCTCCCCCGACCAAAAAAGAAGAAAGCCGACTGGGTAGAGGGGGAACTACAAATTTGATGGCGCCACCATCGGTCATCGTCGTCCTTAAAGTTGCATAGTCCGATGGTTTTGAAATGTTATCATTTTCTGAGATGAATAAATTAGGTTGATCATTATTATCTATTTTACTTTAGTTTGAAGTAACTTTTATTTTAAATGGCTAACTTTTTAGATATTTGAGGTGAAAACATGCCAAAATAATGTTGGCAAGCATGTCAAAACTCTGAGGCCATAGGCTTCTGCAGCAAGGTTATATTAAATTGACTTAGTACCCCGTTATATTCAGCAACAAATTGTTAATAACTGCACCAGTATCTAATTTGGATATGTAGGATCAGATCTAGGTTAATATCTTTATATATATATATATGTGCTCTATAATCTATTATGGGAATATAAACAATGACACTACCATCTTCAGTTATATTTGTATTGTTAAATTGCGAACCACAGCTAGTGCATGACATTGTTTAGTTCCAGGTTTGGCCATGCGGCGCCACCTGTCTTGACTTCTGGGGGTGCTTGTAACCTTACGACGGTTACCGGCTGCAGAACTGCAGCATTGGTCGTAATGCGAAGCATTACGTTTGATGCGAGGAGAGGAAGAGACCCTCCTCCGCCCCGGTGTAACGATTTCAACTTCCCCCCTTCTCAAGTTCCCCCCCGGGAATCTGAAAACGTTTTCAACTTCCCTCCGGGGAACTTAAAAACGTTTTCAGATTCCTGGGGGGGAACTTAAAAACAGTTTTCAGATTCCCCCCCCTATTTTCAAATTCCCCCCTCCGGGAATTTAAAATTGTTTAAAATACTTTAAAAAACGTTTTAAATTTCAGACCTATAATATTTTTTTCTTAACCATCTTGGAGACTTTTTGTGTCATTTGTGGTTAAATATATTTTATTGTATTAGTAATAATTTCCATTATGTTATTCTCTGTATATTATAATATTTGTCATGAAAAATAATCAAAAATAACAAAAAATTACAAAATAAAGAAAATTCCCCAAAATGGGGGGGAGGGAAAGTTAAAATGAGGGAGGGAATTTGAAAACGTTTTCAAATTCCTGGGGGATTTGAAAAGTTTCAAGTTACTGGGGGGGAACTTGAATATGGGAGGAATTTGAAATCTTTACACCGGGCTGTCGCGCTGTTTCTCACCTCACCCGACGCCGCCCGCGCCGCTCCCTCCCCCGCCCCCTTGTCGCGTAGCATTCGCGCCTCACCCGACGCCCGCTGCTCACCGCCACTCGCCCTTCCCCGGGCCGGCAGCATTCACACCTCACCTGCTGTCGCCCGTCCTCCCTTCCCTTATAAGGCCGCCCGCCGGCCTCCCTCAGGCACTCGCCTTCCTGCCGCCTTCCAGCTCTCTTCCCTTATTCAACGAATAGATTATATTAAATTTTTATGGTTGGGGTTCTGGATTTCTATTAATTTTGAATCAAATAAGGGTTTTGTACTGCACGTACCAGCAAATTCAGTGCATTGTCAATGGCCGTGAGCAATCTTCTTACAGAAAAAGTGAAATATCTCTAAAACTACACCACCTAGAGACAAACCGCTTGGTACACATATAGAAAACATATTCAACGAATAGATTATATTAAATTAAAAGGTTGGGGTTCTGGATTTCTATTAAATTTGAATAAAATAAGGGTTTTGTACTGCACATACCGGCAAACTCAATGCATTGTCAATGGGAGTGAGCAATCTTCTTACAGAAAAAGTGAAATATCTCTAAAACCACACTACCTAGAGACAACCCGCTTGGACAACATATAGAAAACATATTCACCAAATAGATTACATTAAAGTTATATGGTTAGGTTTCTGCATTGCTATTAATTCTGAATAAAAATAAATGTTTTACACTGCGCATACGTGCAAACTCAGTGGCAGTGTGCCTTCATACTGCAGCCGAGCTGCGTGCGCATACCCGATGTTTACAAACATTGAAAGGCATCTATAGAGAGGCACCCATAAATCGGCCCAATCTTTGGTTGAAGAATAATCTTCTGGTGGGATGGTTGTAGGAGCTGGGGGATGTATTTACAACGATTAAACGACGTGTCATTGGGGCGGTCTAGAATCACTCCGGTCCGGTGGTAGCACAGCACTTGTATCCAGCAGACAGCAGCAAGGGTTTCCGAGGAAGGGACGGGCAAAGATGGGTCCAGCGGTTCCAGCAACGAGAACAAAGTGAGAGAAACGTAAAGGTAAAGGGCCCCACCCAAGCAAACAACTCCCTTGATCAGGGGGAGAAGTAAGCCTGGGACCAAAAAAAAAGGGTAGAGTATAAGAAAGAGAAATGAGGAAAATTGAGTCAAAGGACCGTGTCTATTTGCTCTATGGTGACCAGCTGGCGAGCCAAAGACATGGATTGTGTAGAGTAGAAAGTGAAATGCTTGCAGGCTCCCCCTCCTGGAACTCTTTTCAGAAAATATCAAGTAGGATCATGGATTGCGGAGTGCAGATAGAGAGAGGTGTGGAGAAGTGCTGTCAGGATAGCAAGTGATCTGTCCGGGACTCTGACCTCATATAAGCCAGCTGTGTCTGGCTGTTATCGCCTCCCGACCCACTCGGACGGCACAGCTGGCTTATTTGAGGTCAAACCCCTTCAGTGCGAGTGAGGTTTCTCAATCCCGTCAGTCTTCTTGTTGTTTCGTGTTGTTTCTGTGTAATGGGCCGCCAACTGTTTATATATATATATATATATGTATATATATATATATATATCCGTAGCAGTATGTTCATACGGAATGTGTATATGGCAAGTCGGCAGGCCTAGAAATGAATATCACCATAGAAACCCAGTCTGATAGCAAGTTTATCAAATAGAGCAGGTCAGCGGGCATTCAAATGAACATCAATGGATAGACACCCAGACCGATGTCAGGTTAATCATTGTATTGGACATCGCTATAGATACTCAGTCCGATATCAAATATATCACATTGGGCAAGCCACCTGCGGTTATATTTATAATGGACATCGCCATATCGAGCCTCTCCGATATCAGGTTAAAGCAGTTCACCGGGGGATTGTAATCCTAATAGACGTCACCATAGAGAATGTCTTATCAAAAGCATTTTTGGCATTTAATTAAAAGCTATAAGATACGACCTCAATCCCTAGATTCCACCCACCCCCACATCTACACACGCGCACGCACAGCAGACAGCCTCCTGCCTTTAGCAATTAAATTACATATAAAAATACCTAACGAGGAATGGGTGGGGGAGGGGCGCGTTACCCCTCCCTTTTTCGCTCCCCCTTCCTCCCCCTCCCTCCCCTTACTGCCCTCCCTGTCTGCCCCCCCCCCCCCTTCAACCCCCTCAGTAACCCTCCCTTCCCTCCCTCCTCCCTCCCTCTCCCTTCCCTCCCTCCCCAGTCTCACTCCCTCCTCCCCCCCCTCCCTCCTGCCATTCTCCCCCCCCCTCCCTCTCACTCCTCCTCCCTCCCGTCTCTACCCCCCTCCCTTTCCCTCACCCCTCCCTCCCTTCCTCTCTCCTTCCCCCAGCCTCCCTCCATCCCCTCTTCCTTTTCACTCCCTCCCTCCTCCACCCTCCATCCCCTCTCCCACCTTCCTCCGTCTCCCCCTCCCAATCCCCTCCTCCCCCCTCCCCTACCCTCCCTCCCCCTTCCCATCCATCCCACCCCTCCCCCTCTCCCTCCGTCTTCTCGATCCCCCTCCCCTCCACCACCCCCTTCCCCCCCCCCCCCCTCCCTCCCATTCGCCCCGACATAGAATCGATAATTACACTAATAAAACAAGACCGTCCGCGTCCGTAAATATCACTTCAAATTCTACATCGTCGCATTAACTGGGCCCTTATATTCCCACCGAGGCACGAGGCACAAAGACATCGACGCAGAAAAAAACCAGTGGGCAAACAACATCAGAAAAGACCAGGCGGGAAAAAAGGAGAGAGAAAAGGCCACCTTGTGACGCGCGTAGAAAGAAAGAAAGAAAGTTAGACAGACACTAGTGTTATTAGCATTTATATATTTAGATGTTGGGCTACAAGACAGTTAACTCACACTTGTTGCTACCAACCTACGTTGGCTCTCGACATTACTAGTATAATTTACTTAACGGGAACAAATGAAGACAGGAGAGAAGTGGAAATAACAAAATTTTACTGGAGAACATAACCTGCAGGCAGGTCGGTCTTGGCTGGAGAACATATCGATATCATATCTCGTATCATGAGTTGATAGCAATTAATGTATAATGTATTGTGATGGGTAACAGACCTGTAAGGTTGTATCATGAGATCATTGTCAGTCATATCGTAAGTTGATTAGTGATTAGAGATAAGACTAGGTGAATGTTGTTTTAGTGTGAGGATAAGGCATAGGGTCAATCAGGATAATAGAGAAGGACAAGGACTAGCTCAGAACCAGCAGCCCTCAACCCAAAATAATACCGAGGGCTGATGGTACCGCAGAAATAGCAGTCTGCGGTAAATACATGGAAACAGCATCACTGCTCCACGGACCTGCTTCTTTTATATCGGACAGTGGAACTCCTGCTGCGGCACAGGCCTGCACTGCCCCCCTCTGAAGGCTATGCAGAAAAGAGCGATCAGGCTCAAACAGGACATTTGCAGAGAGTGCAAGGACTTTCGTTAAAACTACGGCGGTCAGTGGCACCCCGGAAGGAAGGATAAATGCAGGAGAGTGAGGAGAGGGGTTAGCGAGTTCTTTATATCTCAACCAGGCAGAGACCGGGAGTAGATAATTTAGAGGCGGTTGGGACTTGTACCTCGTCTTGGATGACGTGATCGAGACAGAGAGTCCCTTGTTAGTCATGGTTATATCAGAGGCTCTAATGGTATGTGGGCCGACAAGAGCCGAGGTCAGTGAAGTTACATTACTCTGTTGAGATAATGTGAAATAGATCATAAGTAGAGCAGCAACATATACGAATGCCTGTTCACCTAGTGATGAAAGAAACCGAATTATATGGTTGAGGTCATCTGGAGTCAGCGGAGCTGCTCGTGATGGCATATGGGTTGAGTTCTTGGCAACACCTTTCTTTAATAAGGTAACATGATAGGCATTGAAATTAGTAACATCTCCCCCAAGAGCCTCTATAGCAGTCTTAGTGCTGCTGAGGTAATTAGCAACAGACCCTGGGGATTTTAAGTGTGCATCAAGGAACATGATAAATGAGAGAATGTCATAGACTGAGGGCTTCATCGTGTCGACATGATGACGTAAGCAGAACCTCTGATAGGTTTGAAGATGCAGGCGTTTGTTTGCCCAAGTCCCTCTAGAGAGAGCCTCAGACAGAGCAGAGACTAGTTGTAGGTGATGTGTCAAGCTGTACCCTGGAAGATAGAAGCAGAAAAAATGGCTATCTTCCAGGAACATGATAAGGTCATTTAGAGAGAAAAATCTACATTTTTCAAAGAGAAATCAACTGTCAGGTTTCTTAAGTTAAGTCGTTGACACTCACGTAATGCTGCAACTTTCGCTTGAGGATTATGTGGCATCCTACTTAGATTATCGGCTAGCACCAAAGCCGAGCCTTCTTTATGTAAGATTGTGATATCACAGCTATTTAAAGCCGAAAGCAACCAAATTTGCCTTGCAAATGCAGTTAACATTCCGTCCCTTCCTCCACCTGAAGCCAAGACTTGTTGAGACACCAAGTTGTCAGTGTTTTCCACTACATTATAGTTGCTAGGCATACTAGGCAAGAGAAAGGTAAGCTCCGTAATCAAGTTAAACGCTTCGAGCTGGTTTATAAACTTCAACTTGTCAATATCCTCAGCCAGGTACTCCGCTGCATAATATGCAACTGGGGAGAAAGCCCCCCCGCTCTCAACGTAGAATCGCACTCTATTACCCATATGCTAACTGGCTTCAGAGGAAGTAGGACAATGCTATTGAACTTAGCTGCGAATGTCAAAAACCACTCGATATCTTTAAGGATCTCAGGAGAGAACTGGTGCTGGCCAGCATTCGGCGAACTCCTGATCGCTGCAAGGACACGGTTCATAAATGCCCTCGCCGGCTTAATACACTTCGCTATAAGTTGCATCTTCCCTGCTATACTTTGCAGTTGCTTCTTTGAGGCAACCTGCTTGTCTTTCCATGACCGACACTCATCGAGGACATCTGTTAGCTTTTTCTCTGGAATAGTGACAGTCAGATTAGTGGCATCTATGGAGAAACCTAACCAGACCAGCTTATTAGCCGGAGGAGTACATTTATTTTTATCCCTGAATTAACACTAGCTCCCAACGGGAAACTGAGATCTATGATTACACGTCTTTCATCAGAGTCTTTTTTTAGGCCTAGTCATCATTGGACTAATCTGTAGCCAGGGATGAAAGGGTGGCTCATTAAACGGCCCCAGCATGGCGCTGAAGTCACACTCCTTCTTTATAAATGATGCCATGTGTGTTACTAACTCATGGCGAGGAGCATGGTTCTTAAAGGTTGGAGTCGGTGGAAAACTAGCAGAGTAGTCAATCGGCCACCCAAATTCCAAGTGATCGACTAAGGATGTGTCAGGATAATCGACGAGCATCGCCCTCCAATTACCTATATTCAAACCTGAAGGAACAGGAACTCTCGCTTCCAGATAGTTACGAAGTCCTGGGACTCTGACTGCAGCATAAATCTCAAGATAAAAGTTACAATCTCGCCAAATATTAACATCAGCGACTGGCCAAAATGACAACAGTGTCAGCCTATAGTCAATAGATGACGGCGGGGCATAGGACTCGACACCCGAACCAGGCAACTGATCATCAACAAAGACAAAGCCTGGATCAAAACAGTGACACATGAAATCATTCGTTAGATCAATATCAACAAGATCATCATGTACAGGAGAGAGACAGTTATCAGTCATGACAGGAATATCAATATTAGGAGGCACAACAGGAGAACTAGTTAACATAACGTCCGAGTCATCAACTTTGTCTAGAATTGCAGTCTCAACCGGCAGCTCCCCACCGGCACCAGGCGAGCGAACATGACCTAGTGCCCCAGCGGGCCCGGTCAGCTGTTCACACGGAATGTCAACACGCCGTCTAGCCCCGTGACTTGTTGACACCCATGACCCTTGACACTCGGAGGGAGCACCGCGCCAGCACAGCCATGCGCTTCGCACTGGCCGCCCAACTGGTGCGAACCACCCAACCGCAGCGGGACAGCCGGTGAACACAACACCCGAGAAGTATCAACAAGACTCACTTCTGGTGTTGCAGCAGTCGCCGGCTGCGTGGGCTTCTTATCGAGGAATCGACGCTTCTTCAAGCAATCCTGCTTGCGATGTGACAGCAGCCTCTTGTAACTCAGCGCACACCACGCACAATTATGAATGTAGCGGCTTGGAAGCACTCCGTATGACTCGGTGAAGCCACACTCATCCCCCCAATTCCACTTATGGCAAGGCACACCATTTACTTCCTTCGCATAATCATCAAGGGGATTGATCGGCTGAGTCGACTGCTGTTGTTGTTGTTGAGGCGCCACCGACGACACTGCCTGCACCGCGGCCATAGCCGAAGCCTGCTGCCTCCCCGCCGCTGACTGGTATGCAAAGTGCTGAAACGCCGCCTGCGACTGCTTCATCACCGCCAAGCAGACATCGCGCTGTAGATCTTTGATCACTGCTTCATTCGCCCAATCATTTTTAATTCTTCCAACTGCGATCCTTTTGAAAACCTTCTCTGACCAGCGTCGACACGTAGGCCAGTCCCAGGTCTCCGCTAGTTCAGCCAGCTCCTCTTCATGCTGCGAGAGCGCTGGTAGCCAATCCGGAGGAAGAGACGGGTGTGCCGCTAACCTTTTCAACGCGCCGAAGTACTCCGGCCACGTCGCCTCCCCCATCTGTATCGACCTACACGCATCCCATGTGTAATGAATTTATGCGGTTGAAAAACTATACCTTTAGGCTTCTTGAATGCTGCCGACCCATCCAACAACAACTCCACCAACGCCGAAGCAGTCTGGTGCGCATGCACCGCAGGCGCCACTGCTGTAGCTTGTTGCAACTCACCCACTGACGACACCGCACGGCCACCATGACAGAAGGGGGCGGGGCCACCACCTCTGGAAGCGAGACCGAGCCCGCACTGGACCCCTCAGGGAGGGGCAACTGTTGAGGCACCTGTGGGAGAACTTGCACTACTGCCACAGCGGCTGTAGAATGAGAGGCCACCGGCGGGGGAAGCACCACCGGTGACCCCGGCGGTGACAGCATACTGACATTCAGTGGGTGTATCCTCTCTTGGGGAGACCGCCAATTTCTGAGCATAGCACCATAGCACAGTAACATCAAACTGCCAACAAATGTTCAATGAGTGCAACAGTATCTAAATTTGATATGTCAGTTCAAATCTAAGTATTTTTCTTTCGGAAATTTGATGTTGGTTTATTTGTTCTGGTTTTACGTCATAGCACCATTTAAGATCTTATTATGATGGGCACCGATTTGTGGTGCGTCATGGTGACGCTATAGTGCTGCCCCACTGGGAAACAGGGCTGCCAGCAACAACACTTGATATCCCACTCAGTCATGTTATCCTGGTACAGTGCAAACCAATCCTTGCCCGATCCTATTGATGCTGAGTGCTAGGCTAGGTAGCAACAAGTGTCAATTTTGTATATTATTGATTTCACTCGGCCAGAGTTTGAACCCAGGACCTCCTGCGTCAGGGGAATTCCGTCTACTCTGCTATTAAGCTTGCACAGTCCGATACTTTTGCACTACTGCGATGTATTTGAGATAATTACATCAGGTTGATCATTATAATCTACCCTATTTCTTAGTTCCAAGTATCTTATGTCATAAATGGCTAACTTTGGAAATGTTTGAAGTGAAAACATGCAAAATTACTTCTGACATGCACATCAAAATGTTGCACTTGGACCAAGGTCTATTAAATTGACTTAGCATTGTATTGTAAACAGCAAATATATTTTAATAAATGAACCAGTATCTAAGTTGGATTTATATTATCAAAGCTAGGGAAGTGATTAATGCTTCTAAAAATTCGATGCTTTCATCGGAATATGCACCTTTAAGAACAATGCATATTATCAGTCTGCACGTGTGTATGCTTGTAACATCACAGAGACTGGTTTGTAGAGTAAAGGGTAGGATGCTCGCACTGGAATGGCAAAGGTTGGGGTTGAGTCCCGCTTGCTTTAGGCATGCTGCTCCCATTTTGTTTGTAATTCCCCTTAACGACAGCATCTATTAAAGTTGCATAGTCCGATGGTTTTGACTTTCTGTCATTTTCGGAGATAAATATATCAAGTTGATAGTTATAATCTACCTTACTTTAGCTTGAAGTCACTTTTATTTAGGATGACTAACTTTTGAGATTTTGAAGCGTAAACATGCACAATTTATTCTAGCAAGCACGCCGAAACTCTGACACCATAAGCTTCTGCAGTAACCGGTTCTATTAATACCCCTATCACACTACGACGTAACGAGCCAACGTGAGCCTAACGTGATGATTTTTCGTCATTACGTTGCCGTACGTTGGGTTACGTTATGATGACGTCATAATGACATTAGAGTGACGTCGAGCTACGTCATGTTACGTCGTGTTACGTCGGCGCGCGTCGAGGTTTTGAACCTGTTCAAAACTTTCGACGTATCTCGACGTGAAGCCGTTACGTCGGGATGATGTGACAATGACGTTAGGTAGACGTTCCGCGATCGTTATAGCAGCGTAAATGACGTTAGAGTCACGTTATGTCACATCAGACCGACGGCCCGGGTGGGAGCAACGTGTGGGCAGCGTTTTGCACGTTACGGTCACGTTACGGTCACGTTACGGTCACGTTACGGTCACGTTACGGTCACGTTACGGTCACGTTACGGTCACGTTACGGTCACGTTACGGTCACGTTACGGTCACGTTACGGTCACGTTACGGTCACGTTACGGTGGCGTTACGGTCACGTTACGTCCACGTCGCACCCGTTACGGTGACGTTACGCTCACGTTACACTAACGCCCGGTCACGTCGCCAATTACCCCTCCCCCCTAACGTTGTCACGTTACAGCTAAGGTCACGACGTACACCGACGTTACTTTCACGTTACGCTCACGTCCACAATTTGCATATTACGCCCATAACGTCGACGTAATATAATTATTTTCACGTTCTGCCTACGCTGACGTAGTCACGTCGTAGTGTGACAGGGCCATAACGTGGCTCTGTGTTCCGTTCTATGTGGTGACAAATGTTTGATAAGTGCACCAATATGTAAGTTACATATATAGATTCAAATCTAGATAATTGTTTTGGCTTTGAAGATGTTCTGTTTTCATCGGACTATGCAGCTTTAATATGTAGATACAGTCAGCTCTGGTTAATCCGACACATTCTGTTATATGCCAAATAATGTCGGATAGCAAATTGTCGGATTAACCAATTTAGACTATTTTGTGGTTGGTTGTGTTATTTTTATAAGCCTATGTAGGCCTATCTGTGACTGAATCATGTATGCAATTGTCTATTAAAATAATAATGACACCGACGTAACATATGTACATTTATTACAGATAAACATACATAGCAATCATTCACACTAACATTTGATATTTAAAAACTTGGACAAACTGGACTGCACAGCCACTGAAAGAAGGTCTAAATCTGTTATATTATTGCTAATTCATGTTTGATGGATTTCAAGTGTCGGATTAACCAGAGCTATAGGCATGCTATAGGCATGTTTGTTACAAAAAAGGAGTGACAGTGTCGGAAAGTCAGTGTCGGATTAACCAGAGTATTTAGCATTGATTAACATTGGGGAAATCTGTTACATCTGAAATCGTATCACTATCAGTAAGTAAAATTGTCAGATTAACCAGTGTCGGATTAACCAAAGCTGACTGTAGATAACTACACATCCATGAGCACCATTTGATCATTATTGTCAGATATCAATAAATAGGGCTGGTGGAGAAGAAGCTGTGCAATATAACCCTTCTTGGCGGAAGGGCGGGGCTGGGTGGGTGATAATGGGGGCGTTGGGCGGGAGAGGAAGGTGGCGTCGGCTGATAGTGATAGAGGCATTCGGCGGAAAGGCGGGCGGGTGGAGAGTGACGAGTGGAGAGTGACGGGTGGAGAGTGACGGCCACAAACGTAAGCACTGTCCATCAGGCAATTCCATACCGGCGTTCAGCTCCAGAATCTGTAACGCCAGCTCATAGTCATACTGTTGTTGATTCAAATGGGTGGTTGGTGGAATTTTACGTCCTGGCAACATCTACGGGCATATCATGATGGGCACTGACTTGTGACAGTGCACACTGAAGGAACATTGGCACCATGACCTAATAATAGTAATATCCCACCCAGTCACATTATCCTGACAATGAACCAATGGGTCCTTGCTCTATCCAAATAATGGTGAGCGCCTGGCTAGGAAGCGACAAGTAGAAATTGCTAAGTCATTGGTTTGACGTGACCAGGGTTCAAATACGTGTAGGCCTATTCGAATCCGATGATCCACCAACATGGGAGATGGACGCTCAACTCATGCCGCCATCCCATCTGGTCTGTTGATTCAGTTGTTGCCGATGTAAGCGGAACAATAACTATTTGTTTTTGCCCGTGTTTAATCGGGTAAATGTCCCCAATTTTAATGCAGCGGTTAGATAATAGAATGTAGGAAATACACAGTGTATGTACCCAGTGATAGCTCATTGGCGGGAAAGTTGGCGAAGGTGTATTCTCGGAGAGCAGACGACCTTTCTTGTATTCCATATTTGTGTGTGTTTTGGTTTGTTTGGTTTCTCGGAAGGAGAGAACAACCAAGCGAAGGTAATTTTGGCGGGAGTGTGGTTCGGCGTTCGTTTGCGGTGTTTGTACGGGGGTCCAAAGGCACCATTATGACTCATTGATCGCATTGTCGTCTGCTCTGACAAATATGTCCATTTTCCTCCAATCCCAGTTCCAAGACGAATAAAACACAAGCAGTGCCACTTGATTTACTTAGAACTATCGAACAAACCAGAATACATCCGGTAAATAATATGAAAATACGTACCCAGGTTTATATTGCAAAAAGGGCACATTTTAAAATAATAAATTTGTTGCATTAAGCAGGGGAAATTTCAATCGCAGACAATTTGGTTTTCGCCTACCCACTGGTTCTTGCCCTATCCTAGTAATGTAGAGCGCCAGGGTAGGTGGCAACAAAGTATCAATTATTAAGATATTGGATTTCACTCAACCAGCGCTTGAACCCTGGAGTTCGAATCCCACAACCTACCGAAATGGGAGGCGGGCGCTCAACTCATTCAGCCTTCCTGTCTGGTGACATTGCTTCCAATTGTTAACACCAACCATAATTTGTTGATTGATGTTGGTTGATGACCGTGGCAGGGAGGGGGATTGTCCCAACCCTTTTAGCACCGGACTGATAACATTACATCAAACACAGACCAGACGCGGTGGCCGAATAGGTAGAGGGCAGGTTTCCTGTGTGGAAGGTCAGGAGTTCGAATCCCAACCGACTCAAACCAATGACTGATGAAATTGAGACTTATCACTACCTAGCCTGGAGCTTGGCATTAATAGGATAGGACAAGGACTGGTTAGCTCAGTATCAGGATAATTTGACTGTGGGATATCGTGTCATGTTGTCCGTGGCCTGGTCTCCCAGTGGGGCAGCACTATAAAGCCACCATGAGTGGGCATTGTCGCAAGTCCTGATATGACATAAAATGTTGCTAGGACCTAAAACAACAACAAACAATCAAACAATCAAATACAGAACCAAATAAGTGGGTGCCCATCCTGATATGACATAAGATGTTGCTAGGACGTAAAACAACAACAACAAATCAAATACGGAACCAAATAATAGGGAGGGGAACATAATTATGTGAGGTATAAAGTACTTATGCAAATATTATTATTCATGGATGTAATGCTCTGTTTATTATTGTTATTCTACTCTACTACAGCTCCTGCAACTTCCTTTTGATATGCTCCTTTGCATTTTGGGTTACTGGAGGTCGGGGAACGGCCTGGAGAGCGGGAGGCTTGTTTCCAAGCAGCTCCCTTAATTCCCTTCCTTCCATCCAGGCGGCGCCTCACCCACCTCATATCTACCCATTTCGCCAGCTCTTTATCTAAAGGGGCTGTCACATTACGACGCATCGCGCCAACATATCCCGACGTATGTGATTTTTGGCCACTACATCAGGATACATTGTTATGCGTGTGTTAGGCGCTTGTTGGTATACGTCAATGTACATCGACGTTCGTTGAGAGACGATGTCACGCATCAGGTGTTCGGCAAAGTTTTGTGTATGCGCAAAACTTTCAACATACAACAACGTTCGACAATGTGTGGATTTTACATCAGCCGTATGCTATCTATATGCTAGGCGTACTTCGATGTACATTAGACATATGTTAGACAAATGTTGTTCACTACGTTGTACTCGTTGACCTCCGTTAAAGTCAGTGCGAATGTACAGTCCACGTACTGACAACATATGGATAACATACGTCTAACGGGTGTCTAACATACGTTTAGTGTTTCTCCAGCATGTCTTGAGAATATGTAACATATGAGGCGTAGTTCTGGCGATCGAAAACGTATATGACATTCACCGGCGTTCTGTGAACGTACCGTGAGCGGGATTCACACATTTTTCGCCCAGAAGCATGTTAGCCATACGTTGGTCATACGTTGGCCATACGCTATGTATACGGTATGTATACGTCCAACTTTACGCCCCCCCCCCCACCGAAAAGTTTGACACTTCTCAACGTAAAAAAGTGATTTTACACATTGGCCGCACGCTTGCGAGATGCATCGTAATGTGACAGGGCCTTAAGCTTCACTGTTAACTTTGGGCCACCTTCGCTGGCCTCCCAAGGCAGACGGGCGAACGCCCAGATTGGCACGGGTTAATTCACTTCCGGTTCCGCTCCCACACCTCCAGACCTGAGCAATGCCGACCATAACGCTAATAATGTGCGCCCCATCCCCACCCCCGGCTCCCCCCCCCTCTCCCCCCGACACACCCACCCAGGTGATCTTGTAGGCCAACAGGAGCGCCCCCTGGTAATGCTCGTGGTGCGGTTGTAATGGTTACTGAGATCGGGGTGCGTGTGGTCTCTTTTGAAATTAAAGAGGTACAATCCGGTGCGTGCGGTTCTCTTGTGAAATTAAAGCGGCACAATACTGTAAAAGCATCATATTTTCTAAACCAAAACACAAACTGAAAACTGTAGTCCGATGAAAGTGCTTGTAATGGTTACTGTGATCGGGGCGCGTGTGGTCTTTTGTGAAATTAAAGCGGCACACTCCTGTAAAAGTATCATATTTTCTAAACCAAAACACGAACTTAAAGCTGCATAGACCGACGAAAGCATCAAATTTTCATATCCAAGACAATTATTTAGATTTGACTATATATCCAACTTAGATACTGATGCAGTTATTAAGTGTCTGTTGCCCCAGGACATGCTGAACCAATTTAAAAGAAGCTGTTATTGCCGAAGCCTGAAGTCTTTGAGTTTTGGCATGCTTGCTGAACTAATTTGACTTGTTTGCACTTCAAATATCTCTAAAATAAAAGTTACTTTAGACTGAAGTAACGTAGATTGCAGTTTGTTCCAAGTCGACACTTGTCCTGGTGTGACTGCAAATGTTAGGATGTAAAACCCCAATAATTCACTCAGTCAGTGACAGTCACTCACTCACTCACGGAACGACTCGCCCAATCATTCACTCAATCATTCACCCTCATATCATCGAACAGCCACAAGATGATTTTCATCACCAACCTCTCATGTATCATTCACTCACTCATTTACTCAGTCACCCACTCTCTCCCTCACTCATGCACTCACTCGTTTACTCAGCCACTCATCCACTCACTCACTCATTTACGTATTCCCTCACCCACTCATTCATCCACTCACTCATCCACCCACTTACCCACTCACTCCGTCAACCACTCATCTCCTCATACGAGTGCATCACCACTCACTCACCCACTCACCCACTCACCCACCCCCTCCCTCCATCCTTCCCCTTTAAGACCTTAGATGTTGCTAGGACGTAAAACAACAAAAAAACAACAAAAATCCCCTTTAAGAAGGCCTCGTGCCTGCTATCCGTTGTGATGAGTGCAATCATGTTCGTGCTCGTGTGGGTGTTCTCGTGTTCCTCCTACTCCTAGTCTCCACATTTGATTCGCTGGTTACCTCTGTGTGGCTCGTAGGAGTGGGAGAATGCAAGCCAGTGCGCGCTGCTTGTCGCCGTTTTTTGGCCGTGAGTTACGGTATGGGGGGTTGGATGGGGATCCTGGTCTGGTTTCGCTAGTTCTCGTTTCTGGATAATTGGCCAGTCTGGCGGGTTAGTTGAAGCAATTGAAAGATTGTTTGTTTCTTTGTTGTTGTGTTACGTCCCAGGAACATCGACGGTCATATCAGGACGGGTACCGACTTGCAACAGTGCGCTCTCATGGTGACTTTATAGTGCTGTCCCACTGGGATATCCGACCGCCAGCACCATGACTTGATATCCCACTCAGTCACATTATCCGCACACTGAGCTAACCAGATCTTGCCCTATTCTAATAATGCTGGCTAGGAAGCGACAAGTATCAAGTCTTTGGTTTAACTCGAGCAGGGTTCGAACCCACGAACCTATGTGTTCGACCCCCCCCCCCGATCTCCCAAAACAGGAGACGGACGCTCAACTCATTCGGCCATTCCGTCTGGTCGCAATTGAAGGTAAAAGGAGTGGTGCGAGGCCCACGCTCTACCGATTCAGCCACCGCACCCGGTCTAGGTTGCCCTAGTGTCAGGATAAAGAAAGTTAGTTTCGTATTTAATGACACCTCTAGAGCACATTGATTTTTATCATTGGACATTAAATGTATGGTCATTCTGACATATTTCTTTGGAGGAAACCTGCTGCTGCCACATAGGCTACTCTTTCTGATAAGCAGCAAGAGATCTTTTATATGCACTTTCTCACAGCACCTACCACAGCATTTGATGAACCAGTTGTGGACCACTGGTTTAGTGTCAGGATAATGCAAGTGAATGGGATATCTAATCATAGTTCTGGTAGTGATGGAACTTCATTAGGCCATCACTGTTAAACCACTATCAATCCGCACCATCACAAAGCAATGACCATCCTGATATGATTTGCAGATGTTGCTAAGGCATAAAACCTTCCCCCTTTTTGCATAGTATTCTCATTATTATCCCAATGAAAATTGACCTCATATCATCGAACAGCCACAAGATGATTTTCATCACCAACCCACACCAGACGGGATGGCCGAATGAGTTGAGCGTCCGTGTCCCGTGTTGGAGATTGAGGGATTCGAAACCATGGGTTTCGAACCCTGGTCGAGTCAAATCGATGACTTAAATATTGATACTTGTCGCTTCCTAGCCAGGCACTTGGCATTATTAGGATAGGGCAAGGACTGGTTGGCTCCATGTCAGATTAATCTGACTGAGTGAGATATTGGGCTGTGGCACCACTGGCACTTTATTCCATTCGAGCAGCACTATGAAGTTTCCTCATCAACGTGCACACTGTCACAACTCGGACCGGACGGGATGACTGAATAAGTAAGAGTGCGGGCTGGTTTCCTGTGCGGGAGGTCGTAGGTTCGAACCTCGGCCGATTCAAACCAATGACTTACAAAGTTAATACTTACCGCCAACTTAGTTCAGTGCTGATCATTATTAGGATATGGAAAGGACCGGTTAGCTCAGTACCAGGATAATCTGACAGTGGGATATTTGGTCAAAATGGCAGCGGTCACGACTATACAGGCGCACTAAAGCTACGATTCCTTATACACGGTATGCGGCATGTGAATGCAAATGTGAATGCGAATAAAAATCAAAAAGCATGTAACTGAATAGTGGTGCTTCGATACGTCCGAATGCGAATGTGAATGCGAATGCGAATGCGAATGCGAATGCGGCAAATGGATCGACCCATGGACTGATCGGTGCGGCAGGCGAATGCGAATACTGTTGCGTTTGCCATAGAAAACAATACTGTTCCTTCACAAATTTGGAGGAAAAACCCCAACAAATGTTGGGGATCGGCATATATCTATTCCGCATATATGACATTCGCATGCCGCATGCCGCATACTGCATACCGCATATAAGGAATCTTAGCTTGAGTACATACTATGTCTGTACCCGTCTTAATATGACCTTTGATATTGCTAGGATGTAAAACTCAAACAAACAAAGAAGCACCAGAAGTCGGTACCCTTTTTGATATTACCTTAGATGTTGCTGGGATGCGAAACGCCAATGAAACAAACGTAACGTCAGCATAACTTGATTAGTGGTCACTGCAGCTAACCAATCACTCCAAGTCATTACGCAACTCCTCCTTCACCACGGAATAAAGAACGACAATTGAATGTGACAAATAAGTATAGATAACCACTATGACCGATTTCCTGGAGTTAAATAAGACCTATCCTCACCGAGTTCAACTAGCTTAAGTAAAGGGGCTGTCACATTAGGGTTTTTTGTGGGAGCGTACGGCGGCGCAAGCGCGTTACGTCATGTACCTCGGTATATGCCGCCATATGCTACGCATACGCTACGCATACACCGTCATACGCCGTCATACGCCGATCCTCCAACAAGCCTGTTTCCTTGCTCAAAATTTTCAGCGTATGGCAGCGTATGGATCATACGCTGCTCATATGCTAGGCGTATGCTATGCATACACCGGCATAGGTTATGCATAGGTTAGGGGTACGTTGGCATAGGTTGGGTGTACGCTGGATTGAGACCCGCCGGGTGTCTCTGGCGTACCCCCAACGTTCTGTAAAAGTGGTGTCAATGGCGTTAGCATATGGACTTTCGACCCATATGCCGTCATACGCCGTCATACGCTTCACATATGCTTCGCATACGCTATGCATACGCTATGCATACGCTGTCATATCCCGTCATACGCCCGTCCGTCCAAAAGAAATTTGAGCATGCTAAAAAATGTTCAGTGTATGGCGGCGTATGGCTCATACGCTGCTCATACGGTCGACATACGGTATGCCTATGCCGACATAGGTTACGCATAGGTTGGGCGTACGCTAAACTTGTAAATCACAACCGTCAAACCTCATCACAGTACGCCATGCATAAGTCGGGATACGCTTTGAATATGCCGCCATAGGCTAGGGGTAGGTTAGGCATAGATTAGGCATAGGTTAGGCATAGGCTGGGCATATGCTTCAGATGCCGCTGGGACCTCGTGCGTAGCGTATGACGGCGTATGACGGTGTATGGGTCGAAAACTGCATACGCTGGCATACGCTAACGCCATATGCCATAATGTGACAGGGCCTTTAGCTAAACTAGGATTGTATCAATTAAGCTGTGTACCATTTCCTACTCACTAGAATTATTCATCTGACATTTCTTAGTTTTTGTTAGATGATATTATTCTACCATGTATTTTATTCATATGCCTTTGACAGTGGTCAGCCTCAAACTGATATACCGAGGTAGTGACACGTGGATTAGGTTAAACCTAACCTAAGTGTTCCAGGTTGCAAGCAACACAAAAAGTATGGTTGGTAGGTAGGGATATTTTTATTTATATATTTTTTGTTTACCATGGATCCATTGACTGTGATCTAATTTGACGTAGCAACCCATGTAATTTGTCAAAAATATTGAATTGAAGCAAACAAAATTATGACCGTCAACTTTTTGGAGGGTCATTCAGACAACTGAAAATACAACATTTTAATAGGATAGTGTAAATAATGGGGTTCTCAGTATCAGGATAATGTTACGGAGTGTGATATCAGGTCATGGTCCTGGTGGCATGGTCTCCCAGTGGGACTGTAGGCTAAAATTTAAAAATCGAACTGTGACAGGGAGAGAGAGAGAATAGAGAGGGGTGGGGGAGAGAGAGGAGAGAAGAGAGAAAGAGAGAGCGAGAGAGAGGAAAGGAAAGCTTGTTTTATTTAATGTCGCTTCGAGAGCACATTGATATTTATCCTTGGCTATTGGACGTCAAACATATGGTCATTCTGACATATTTCTTTGGAGGAAACGCACTGCCGCCACATAGGCTACTCTTTCCAATAAGCAACAATGGATCTTTTATAAGATAATATAAATTATATGCACTTTCCAACAGGCAGGGTAGCACATACCACAGCCTTTGATGAACCAGTTGTGGACCACTGGCTGAGAGAGAGAGAGAGAGGGAGAAGGAGAGGCAAAAAGCAATTGCATGTATGGACGTCCGGTATGAAAAGGTTGCATTAATCAAGCCGTGCAGTATAGATGCAACGGGCATGGACAGTGGTGGCCGGTGTAAATGAATAAGTGACTTGTTACTGAGCATGGCATCTTAAAGGCCCTGTCACACTACGACGTAACAACGTCAGCGTAGGGAAAACATGAAAAACGTTGAACTTCTCAGCGTAGTATGCAAATTTGGGCACAAGTTGAACGTGGATGCAGTGTAGTTGACGAGAGCGCAACATTGGTAAAGCGTAGTGATAGCGTCATTCAATGAGAGAGGACAACGGAATGACACTCAAGGAACGTTATGTACATTATTCCATCGCCAGAACTACGTTGCTTTACATTATGTGATGTTACATGTCATGACACGGTGGCGAAACGCTGAACGTACATTGGATGTACGTTCGGCATACGTTCTCCTGACGTTCTCCTGACGTTCTCCTGACATTCCCATTACACCACATGGACGTTTCCACCGGCTTTAATGTGGGTCAACATAGTGGAACGTAGTGGAGCGTAGTGGAGCGTAGTGGAGCGTAGTGGAGCGTTGTGGAGCGTAGTGGAGCGTTGTGGAGCGTAGTGGAGCGTAGTGGAGCGTAGTGGAGCGTAGTGGAGCGTAGTGGAGCGTAGTGGAGCATAGTGGAGCGTAGTGGAGCGTAGTGGAGTGTAGTGGAGCGTAGTGGAACGTAGTGAGCAGCGTTTGACAAACGTCTGTTTAACGTCATTGATGTTCGCCGAACGTTTACAGAACGTACGCCGAAGGTAAACCCGTACGTTCGAGTTACGTCGAAGGTTTTGAACAGGTTCAAAACCTTGACGCACCCCAACATAACACGACGTAACGCGATGTAGCTCGCCGTCAGTCTAACGTCATTCTGACGTCATCATAACGTAACCCAACGTATGTCAATGTAATGACGAAAACTGACCACGTCAGGCTTACGTTGGCTCGTTACGTCGTAGTGTGACAGGGGTATTACGTTTTCGGCAGCTCTTGTTGGCGTAAACGAATGTGTTCGCGCCGTGTGCACTTGCAATGAAACCCAACCCGTCCGTGTGAACACAAATTCCACTCTCCCCCAGGATGTATAGGCACATCACTTTTCAGCTACTCACTATGTTCATATATATATATATATATATATATATATATTTATATATATATATATATATATATATATATATATATATATTTTTGTATGTATATATAATTATATATATTTATGATATTCAAATTCACTGTCAGAATAATGTGGCTGAGTGGGATATCGGGTCATGGTTCCAGAGGCCTGATTTCCCAGTGGGGCAGCACTACAATTATAAAGTCGCCATGAGTGCACACGCTCACAAATCGATACCCGTCCTGATATGACTTTAGATGTTACCAGGACGTAAAGCTACAACAACCAACCAACTATTTGCGATTAGTGTGAGGTGGGTTCAACTCGGTGGACTGTGGCTATCGGTTAGTTGTTAGTGAAGCCCAGACGGCTTCAGAAGCGTGAGAAAAACGCGCCCAGACTCCATTAAACCCATTCAACGCCTGCTTTCACTGTGTCGTCTGCTTTGACTAAATAATTTGGGCAATGCGGTATTGACACACACACGTACCCCTACTTGCGAATAAACAGCAACTGGTTATTTCAGTTAATATTCCTTTTGAATAAACTAATTAACATTTCTTCTTTTGCTTCGGGGTTATTATATATATAAATTGTAATGTGCTTAACGGGGCGCGAGTGTCGATCGATGTCATAGTGACCACTTAGTACTCCCTGGTGAGCAGACGACATTTCGGACGCGGTGGCGGAATCGGTAGAGCTCAGGCTTTCCGTGCTGGAGGTCGAGAGTCTGAATCCCAGCCGAGTCAAATTAATTACTTATAAAATTGATACTTGTAATTATCTAGTCTGGCGCTCAGCGTTAATAGGATAGGTCAAGGATTGGTTAGCACAGTATCATGATAATGTGACTGTGTGGGATATCAGGTCATGGTGCTGGTGGCCTGGTTTCCTAGTGGGGCAGCACTATAAAGTCACCATTAAAAGTAAAGTGTGTTTTATTTAACGACGCCTCTAGAGCGCATTGATTTTTTATTATCGGTTATTGTCCGTCAAACATATGGTCATTCTGATATTTCTTTGGAGGAAACCTGCTGCCGCCACATGGGCTACATACAGTCACCATGAGTGCCGCTGTCACAAGTCAGTACCCGTCCTGATATAACCATAGATGTTGCTAGGATGTAAAACAACAACAAACACACGAACACAATATTTGGCATGTGAGTGAAATGTACAAAGAGATTGTGCAGCCACCTTCTGCAAGCCAAAGTCACACAGCGCCACTGTGAGAATAATGAACTGCTTCCACCGCGCCGATCGCCCCTCACTCTGCCCGGGTAGAGCCCCCAGCTGCCGTTTGTGTTGGCAGTCTTTGGTTCGATCCCCGACCGAGTCAAATCAAAGGCTGACACAGTAACAGAATTGATAGGTATTTTCTAGCTTTCGCGGGGATTGAGATTACTATGAAGTGTGATAGGGCAAGGACAGGTCTGGTTCGGTCAGTGCCAGCGCAATGTGACTGAGTGGGATATCGAGTCATGGTGTTGGTGGTGGTTCCATATCCCAATATGGCAACATTGTAAATCTGACATGAATGCGCCATGTCGCAAAATGGTGTCTGAGCTGTTCTTGTTCCATACAACTCCATGAGATTTAAGTTGTATAGTCCGATGGTTTTTAATTTCTGTGATTTTCTGAGATAAATATATTAGATTGATTGGTGTAATCTACCTTACTTTAGATTGAAACTAAAAATCTGACACCACAGGCTCTATTCAGTTGCCTCACTATTCCCTTCTGTGTGGCGACAAATGATTAATAAGTGCACCACTATCTAAGTTAGATATGTAGAATAAAATCCATTATATATAACTTTGATATGTAGAATAACATTTTTGGTTTTGAAAATTTAATGTTTTCACCAGACTATGTAGCTTTAATAAAATCAACTAATCAATCAATCAATCAATGACTTTAACCAATCAAATTGTAGAGGAGTGGGCTCAATTAAAGGCAGGACTCTTAGAGACAGGACCCCGACCGAGTCAAACCAATGACTTACATAATTGAATATTGTCGCTACCTTGTTGTTTGTTTGTTTGTTGTTGTTTTAGGTCATAGCAACATCTAAGGTCATATCAGGACGGGTGTCGCTACCTAGCCTGGCACTTGGCATTACTAGGATAGATCAAGCACTTGGTGGCTCCGTGCCGGGCTAATTTACCTCAGTGGGATATCGGGTCATGAGTCGCCATGAGTATGCACTATCACAAGTTGGTACCCATACTGATATGACCTTTAATGTAAACCCCTAACAAACAAATAAACAAACAAACAAATAACCTTCCCCCAATACATTATAATATTAATAGTAATTCTTGTGGATTCCATCGCTCCTATAACAATATTAACATACATCTACCATCTTCCTTTGCCCAAACTTATTCAAACAAGTGACAGAGGAGGTCGCCACATATAAATTGACTTTTATCAGTATATCAAATTAAATACAAATAAAATACTAAACTAATTAGAGGGGGAACAATTCTGTATTTTGGTGGGTGAATCTTTTTGGGGGGTGGCTAGAAGATTTGCCGGTCAAATTTTGAATCATCATGATAAATCCTTGATCAGCGCTAACCATATCCAAATTCAGATGATTTAGATAATATTACTTAAAAAGTAAGGTAACAAAAAAAAACATGACATAAAATGAAAACGGCTGAGACGAAGTAGCCATATGGGACGGTCTGGTTAACTGCTACTGACAGGACATGGTTGGTGAATTGGCAATACCGCTGTCTGGCTTCCAGTGTGGGAGGTCGTGCGTTTGAACCTGAAGCTAAGATTCCTTATACGCAGTATGCGGTATGCGGCATGCGGTATGCGAATGGGAGGATTCCTTCTATGCGGTATGCAGCAAGCGTCTCCCCACCACCACTACCATATGGTTCCCCTCAGCACCCCTGTGTGTGACTGTTCCGTAATGATCAGTCGCATCTCCTCGTCTAAAACTAATAGACACGTGCGACTGAGGTTTCTATTCGCATACCGCATGCCACATGCCGCACCGATCGCTACAGGGACCGATCGAGTTGCCGCATTCGCATTCGCATTCGCATTCGCATACCGTGTGTAAGGAATGTAGCCCATTGACTTCAAGGCGTTTCGAATTTTTGCCGCATTCGCATTCGCATTCCGCATGCCGCATGCCATGTGTAAGGAATCTTAGCTTAACCCTATCAGTTGGGCATGGATAGGGTGGTGATATCAGGGAGCCTAGGTGGTGTAATGGTTAGCACACTGGTCCGGTCAATTGCCTGGCTGCAGCCACTCAGCTCTGGGAAGTGCAGTAGCTCGCACACACCACTTTCACGCTGCTGCTCACCACTAGTCGTTCAAAATTTGATCTTAAATAAAGAGTAGGGCTTTTCGCAGGATCCAGCCAGATAAGTACTCATCCAAACCGTGACCTGTCTTGTCTCTGTAGCGTAGGAGTTAATGATACGAACCGTATAACTTAAGCTAGGGAGGAGGAGCTCGGGGAGCTTATCATTCAGGGGAGGGGCGCCGAGGAGCCCTCCACCAGCGGGGGAGAGTAAATAAGTAGGAGCAGTAGAAGAGAGTTGGGTGGGTGGGTGGAGAAGAAAACGGTGCTGCAGGGATGAGGGCTGGAGGGCGAGTGCCTGAGGGAGGCCGGCGGGCGGCCTTATAAGGGAGGGAGCTGAAAGGCGAGGGGGGAGATGAGAAAGCGGCGGGCGAGGGCGGGAGAGGGCGAGGGTGAGAGAAAGCTGAGGGGCGGATGACAGGGTAGGTGGGAAAGCTGCGCGACGGCAGGGAGCAGGGGGGGAGGGTCTCTTCCTTCCCTCGCATCAAACGCAATGCGAGCATTACGACCGATGCGCGAAAAGGAAGAAGGCAAGGCAGGGTTGGAGAAAAGAGAGGCGTTTATTGGTACGCCTCACAACAATAAGCTATACAGGAGAGTAAATAAACAGCTCATAAGGAGCAATGTACACAACAGAGGAGATTAGAAAAGGAGCTCAGAAGGAGCGAACCGTATAACTTAAGCTATGGAGGAGGAGCTCGGGGAGCTTATCGTTCAGGGGAGGGGCGCTGAGGAGCCCTCCACCAAAACGGAGGAGAGGGCTCGAGGCGCGCCCGAGGGTGCGAGGCGGGGCACATAGGCATGGACCGCCTCTGAGGTCCATGTCCCTTGGGCCATGATGTCGGCCAGCGGCACCCCGGCGCGGTGGCAGGCTTGGGCGGCGCCTCGCCGGAGGCTGTGGAGGGTGAAGGTCTCGTGGGCGGGCACGCCTTGGGCCTGGAGGGCACCCCTCAGGAGTCCGGTGAGGGAGCGCGGGTCGAGGGGTCGGCCGGAGGGCATGATGAAGGCCGGCGCCTCGGGGGGCGCCGGGCACTGAGCGACGGCGCGGTGCCAGGCTGCGACGGGGTAGAGGCTGGAACCGAGGGTGGCTGGCACAAAGAGGGCGACCACGCCCGAGGGGCCGGCGATGGTCTTGGACGTCTTGATCAGGAGCCGGAGGTCTCCGGCTGGGGGCCGGAGGCGTCGTCTGGGGGAGTTTCTGGGCAGGGGTCGGTGTGGGCGTCGGTGGCAGTGGTGAGGGTGTCGGCTCTTTTGGGGTGGTGTGTAGGCCGGTTAAGGGCCTCCCTGCTGGCCCGGGGGGCACCGGCGGATTAAAAATCCGCCGAGGTGGCGGGGGTCGCGCGCTCACGTGCGCGTTTCGCCATACATACGGCCTCACTGTGCATTGTGAGCACCTCCCGTACGTTGGTGCAGTACGCGCACGTGTGCCGCTGTCTGGCCCCTGCTTGTCCATGGGTCTCTACGGATGCGGCCTGGTCGCATGAGGCGGGGTTGCGGTTCCAGGCACTGCAGGGGGCCCCGAGGAGTTCCCTACTGTAGGGAACCCGGCTGTCGGCTTGGGCGTGGGGCTGGGGCCGGGGTCTGGCTGGGTCTGTGGGGCGGGCTGTGGGTGCGGCATGTTGGGCGGGCATGGTGAGGGACTCCACCCTCACTAGGTTCAGGGCCACCGGATCGTGCCACCCGTGGGGGAGCCTCCCGTCCGCGATCCAGGTAAAAATGGTCTCGGAGTAGGATGGGACGATGGGCCACGGGTACACCAGGTTGTCCCTGAGCACGGTGAGGGTGTGGTGGTGTAGGCCCGGGATGGAGTGCGCCGGGAAACTCGGGTGGCTGACGAGGGTGGTGAGGGCGAGGCTATATTCGTCCTTGGTGGCCTCCCCCCTCTTCACCGACTTTCACTCCGTCCCCTCTCAACCAGGTCAGAAGGGAAAAGGTAGTCGGGGGAGATACCTTTGCGTCTCCCGGTGTGCTGCGCCTCGGACGACGCCAGGATCTCCCGCACGGCGTCGGCCGCGGATGCCAGTGTATGGTCGACGGCATCCTGGATGTAGGGCGGGGGCGGAGCAGTCGACGGCGGTGCAGCGAGGAGGCTGTACCGCTCGTACTGCGGGTGCAGTGCCCCCGGGAGTGGTGCTTGAGGTGGCGGGGGAGGGTGCGCGCCCCCGATGACGTGTGCCCGAGGTGCTGGGATGGGCGGCGTGGTGTAGGCCGTCCGCCGCCTCGGGAGTGGCGGTGGGGTCTCCTCGGGCTCGCGGGCGGCTCCGCACTCCAGGGCGTCCAGGCGGCCCGTGATTTGTTGAAGCGCCTGGAGGATGGCGGCCTCGGTGACCGAGGGCTGGTCCCGAGGCGCCGGGGAGTAGCCCGGGGCCGAGCTCGGCGAGGCGCCTCCCGGCGTGCCCGAGGAGCGACCCGGCGTGGCCGCGGCGGTCGTCTGGACTCCCTTCCGTCCCTTTCCCTTGCCGCTTCCGGGCATGGTGAGGCGGGGCCTAGGTGTTGGAGCGGTCCGAGGTGAAGAAACGGTCCGAGTTGAAGGCCAAATAGAAGAAAACGGTGCTGCAGGGATGAGGGCTGGAGGGCGAGTGCCTGAGGGAGGCCGGCGGGCGGCCTTATAAGGGAGGGAGCTGAAAGGTGAGGAGGGAGGTGAGAAAGCGCCGGGCGAGGGCGGCAGGGATGCAGGGCGACAGGGTGAGAGAAAGCTGAGGGGCGGATGACAGGGTAGGTGGGAAAGCTGCGTGACGGCAGGGAGCGGGGGGGGGGTCTCTTCCTTCCCTCGCATCAAACGCAGTGCGAGCATTACGACCAATTATTTTCCCCGGCTATAGTTGTGGCTCTAGTCTCCTGGAATATTCCAAAACTAGGATGATCTTTAACCAATTGTTTTTAATTATATATTTTTGGCATAAATATAGAATACTATTTTATAATATAGCCATGTCTTGTTCCACAGTCATGAGCATTCTAGCCATATACCAACGTACAGTGTCAATAAATAAAGTGATTTGAAAACAGTATGGGGAGAGAAATATGTCAGTATAAAATAAAATAATTAGTTTTTAGCATATGTCTTGTAGACTGTGAATTCTATAGTTACACCCATTACAATTACACATGCAAAAATAAATAATACAGTTCACTCTCCCTCTCTCTTTCTCACCTTCTCTACCCCTCGCTCTCCACCCCTCTTCTCATAGCACTCCCTCCCTCTCTATTCATCTCCCTCTATATTCCGTTCCCTCTCTCTTCCTATTCCTCTCTCTTCCTCTGCCTCTGTCTCCCTCTCTCTCACCCCCTCTCCACATCCCTCTCTTTCCCTACCCATATTCCTAGCTCTCATATCTTCCTCTCTTCCTCTGCATCTCTCTTCCTCTCCCTCTCTCTCTCACTCCCTCTCGCCCTCTCCTTCCCTACCCATATTCCTATTTCTCTTATCTTCCTCTCCCTTCCTCTGCCTATGTCCCCCTCTGCCTCTCTCCCTCGCTCTCCTTACCCATCTTCCTGCAACTCTCCTTTTCCACCTCCATCTTCCTCTGACTGTCACCCTCCCACTCTATCATTCACCCTCTACCTATCCTTCTTCTTCTCCCTCTCACTCTTCCTCTCCACACGGCAACGTCAGAGAACTGTTTAAAAACCAAACCGGTCGTAACTCAGTTTCACATAATGAAATAACCTAGCCTTCCCAGGGGGGTGTGCTGGCCGGTGTGGCGGTTTCAGCGCCCGGTCAGTTTCAGCGGCCTGTCGTGGCTTCTGCCCATGCGCGGATTTTCGCATCTTGCGGCGAGCACTGCTATTTGTTTTGTTTACACTCGGCGATTCGACGCCTACGTTAATATCGCTTGGAATTTAAGGTTAATTTAATTAAATTTCATTATTTGAGTATGTAATTCTGTTAAATATGATCGCATTCAATAGATTTCGGCCTAATCGGTACCGAACACTGCCGGGCACCAGCTGAGCTTGTAGCCGGCGAGGCCTCGGGTGTTTTGACCATCTCTTAAAATCCGCGCATGGTGTTGGGGGGTGTACTCGGCTTCACTGTGCATATCGAGGCTGCGTTGGTTGATTGATGGAGTTTGATGTCCTGGCAACATCTAAGGTCATATTAGGACGGGTACCGACGTCTTTCAAGTCCAATAGCTGATGATAAAAATCAATATGCTCTAGATGCGTCGTTAAATGAAACAAGCTTTACTTTGGGTACCGATGTGTGACAGTGCACACTCATGGCCATTTTATAGTGCTGCCCCACTGGGAAATCAGGCCACCAGCGACATGACCTAATATCCCATCCAGTCACATTATCCTGACACTGAGATAACCAGTCCTTGCCATATCTTATTAATGCCGAGCGCCAAGCTAGGAATGACACATATCAATTTTGTAAGTGATTGGTTTGGCTCGACCGGGAATTGAACTCCCGATCTCCCGCACGGGAAGCCTGCGCTCTACCGATTCGGCTACCGATTCGGCTACCGCGCCCGATGCGAGGTGTGGATGTGGAGTGGGCCGAGCAGTGGGGTGAGGTGTTGTGGGTGAGGGTGTGGTTGTGGTTGTGGGTTGTTCATTATTGGTTTTACTCGGCCAGGGTTCGAACCCAGGCTTCTCCAGTGTTTTACCCTGGGGACATCCCCGTGCAGTGCAAAAAACAACTCAGCCAGTTAAACAAACCGAAAAGAGAAGCACGGTGTTTGTGTTACCACACTTCCCGACTACGTTTGTAATGCTTTAAGAAAATAATAAAGTGAAAATGCCACACACACATACAGAATGGATTTGAGGTTGATCCAGATATTACAGACATGTTAAATTTTAACATTACTTTAATTTTAAAGGTGTACTACTATGCCCAAGACAGCTTTGTATATTCACCAGTAAGGGTGTATTGTATTGCCATATGCCAATGAAATATTAATATAAATAGGAAACATGAACTTTTCTGTTTACAAAAAAGAGTTAAAAAAACAAACAAGGCAAGAGCAACTCTGAAATTGACTATTTATTCTTTGTATATTTTGAATTTGACTATTTGTTCTATATATTTTGAAATTGTGTTATTAATTGGTGATATGTAAGTCGTGTAACCCTTTCAATGGAAATACAACATTAATCAGTTATTAATTACACCACCCTAATTTCATCAGTTTAATTTCAGTTAGAAACACCACATTTGTAATAATTTATTTTGCATTGAATATTTAAATAGAAAGAAGAGAGTTTGATTTCTTCTCCAGTCTGCCAGCCCAGTTGGAAGAAATATGACTTGGTTGGATGATTGATTTATTGCTTGATGAAAGGCACGGCCTCAACAATGAATAGAATTTATTGACATAAAAAAGGATAAATCGCTTTTAAAGACTACTCTAAAACCCCACATGTCACGATTTTAATCGGGTTCAAAATGTTCAGATATGACTTTAATGTAATGATTAAGTCAGTATTGGGACGACTGACCCGTGGGTATAACATTAACAGTTCTAAACTCAACATAGGTTAGATTTCCTTGGATCTTAGATTTAATCTCAGATAATAAGTATCATCAAGGTCGCATTCCTTACACGTGTAATGCGTAATGCGAATGCGAATGCGAATGCGACAAAAAATTGAAACGCCTTGAAACCTATGAGCTACATTCCTTACATGCGTAATGCGAATGCAAATGCAAATGCGAATGCAAATCCATTTTCCCGATCGGTCCATGTAGCGATCGGTGCATAATGCGTAATGCGTCAAGTTGGGTGTGAATAGAAATCTGAGTCTGATGTGTCCATTAGTTTAACACTAGGAGAGGCGACTGAGCATTACGGAACAGTCACGCACAAGGCTTCTGAGTGGAAACATATGGTAGTGGTGGTGGTGGGGGTTCGGGTTGGTAAAAATGCTACCAGAGCCACAAAAATATGAATACTTATCTATAATTTGGTTATAATAAAGGTAGGATCCCCCATGTGACGTAAAAAAGTTACATAGATATAAATGCAATATTTGGTCATATACAGAGCAGTATGGAGAATAATTGTTTATTTTTATTTTTTAAATATAGCCAGTCGTGTGCCGCATAACGCATTACGCATAACGTGTGTAAGGAATGATGGGATTCGCATACCGTATAACACATAACGCATAACGCATAACGCGTGTAAGGAATGCCACCTTTAGGATGTAATGAACAGGCGCAGAAGGAATACATGCTAAAACCACGTGGCCAGAAATTGAATCACATGTAAGATGTTGCATTTTGGTTGGCAAATCCCACCTTCAGCGACAGTTGAAATAATTGATCTCAGATTTGACCTCCCCATTGTCCTCTCTGCCCTGACTCCACTGACAACATCAACAAGATTACGGATATCATTCACTCACATCAACGCGCTATTTCAATACGTGTGTTTAAGAGTTCCGCTGGTACCTAATGGAGTATGTAGTCTGTGACCCAGCATGCCGAGTCACAGCTACAGCTACAGTTAATCGATTAACACGACCCGGTGTGGCGTTTTCAGCCGCGCGCATTGTTCAGCCGTGCGCATAGACTCAAACTCAAGGCATTGTCAATGGTCGTGAGTCACTAACCTTATAAATTTAATATAATGTTTTTGGTAAAGATGTTTTCTATATGTGTACCATGTGATTTGTTTCTAGGTGGTGTGGTTTTAGAGATATTTCACTTTTCCTGGATTTTCTGTATGAAGATTGCTCACCACCATTGACAATGGCTTGAGTTTGACGGTACGTGCAATGCAAAACATTAGTTTTATTCAAAATTAATAGAAATCAAGAACACTAACCTTATAAATGTAATATAATCTTTCTGGTAAAGATGTTTTCTATATGTGTACCAAGCAATTTGTTAATAGGTGATGTGGTTTTAGAGATATTTCACTTTTTCTGTATTTTCTGTATGAAGATTGCTCACGACCATTGACAATGCCTTGAGTTTGAGTCTATGCACACGGCTGAACACGGCGCACGGCTGAAAACGCCACACCGGGTGACTCATCTCACCCGAGTCATCAGAATTTCAAATAGAACACCGCGAATGAAGTCAACAAATACATGTGCCGTGTGCAAAATGACCCGACCGCAGCAACCCACCTCTTGGTTGGGGTGGCGAGGAGCGATGATGTGACATTTGCGCTGGTACCATCCTGCAGGATAACAGCCACCAGTACCAGTCATACATATTTTTTTGGGTGATAACATAGATTAATGTAATGGAAATATCACTAAACTATGCCATCATAAAACAATTTAAATCCTAATTTGCTGTAGTTATATTGGTTATTTGAAAAAAAAAAGGTTTTGGATTAAGCCACCATTTTTTCCACCCCAAGCGTGGAGAAGCGTATTCGATTATTCGACCCGAGTCTGTAGGATGTGTGCATGCGCTAAAAAGTGGCTCGGCTGACCCGACTTGATTAATCGATTACCCCCATGATGGAAGGTAGACGAGGCGGTGAATAGGTATACACAAAGTAGCATTTTTATTTCATGTAGAATATTCGCTCGTTCAATTTTATGGCAATCTACATTATTTAAAAAATGTATGGCAGGAACGCTATTAAAAGTAATATGAATAAGCAATGCTTAGGACCGACACCCCGATATAACTACAGCAAAGTATTTTATGATTGTGCATGTATTTTTTTACTCCACTCGCGGTGTTCGATTTGAAATTCTAGCAACTCGGGTGACCCAAGTCGCAGTCGTGATAATCGAATAAGGCCGTCGCTTCCATGGAATAAACTATTAATCTTGCATTTGTGCATCCATGTTTATGCCAAATTGTTCTTTATTTTTTGCACTGCGCATATTGGCAAATTCTATGGCAGCGGGAATTTGTTTTGATATATTATTAACCAATCGCTGACCCCGTCAATTAGGCCTATGGACTTAATGGCTTGACAGCCTTGCTGCAGAGTAGCGCGGAGGAACACGCACAGTGGTCCCAGTGACGTCATCGCACCATATATGGAAAATCTGTAGCGAGGGACCAGTGTAGTTGTTCCTCGATTTGGCATGCGCTACTCTGCGGCAGAGCGCCGTCAAGGTATTAAGCCCATAGGATATTATTAACCAATGGCTGTTGTCCACCCTGCTTGCTGCGTAGCGAAGTTTGACGAGCTATTTCCATTTCCGTTTGCTGGATTTTGGTTGATTATGAGATTCAACACAAATATACAAATGGCTGCGCCCACATAGGGCCATTTCCGTTTCCATTTGCTGGATTTTGGTAATTTCATGTTTCACCTCTATGAGTCTGGGTATTGTTTATATATATATGTTAGTCCTTAGCCTCCCCCTTGGGGGGGTCGGTATTATTCCTCATGTGTGGAAGGTAGGGAGTTCGGTTCCCGGTTGAGTCAAACTATAAAATTTATACTTATCACTTCCTAGCCTGGCGCTTGTCATTAATAGGATAGGGCAAAGACTGGTTAGCTCAGTGTCAGGATAATGTGACTGCGTGAGATATCAGGTCATGGTCCCGGCAGCCTGGTCTCCCAGTGGGACAACACTATAAAGTTGCCATGATTGCACACTGCTACAAATTGGTACCCGTCCTGATATGACCTTAGAGGTTGCTAGGACGTGAACCAACAACAAACAAACAGCGAAGTGACTTTAAAATATCAGGCCTATCGTGAAGGATAGGGTTTGGAGGGGTATCAACCCCAACTTCCACCGTGTAAGCTGTAGAGCTGCAACATCTTGATTCAGTCCTCAGACCTAGTGGAACTTGGAATAATGATGATGATGATATGTGTGTGTGGTTAGCTTCCTGATACCCCAGTCACACGAGGCCTACATTCGCTTACGATCGATTCACTATGTCAAAACGTCCTCCTTATGTCCGCCTTGCGTGCTGCCACCACAAGGTCGCCAACTACGCCGCATCCATTTTGAAAATTTTGGATGCAAGGATGTTGCAGCTGCTGCACTTGCAACCTCCTTGCATCCTCTACCAGTGGTGCCATTCAGTCTTGGTTGGCGACCTGGTCACCACCAGGTTGCCAACCACTTTTCTCCCACTACCAGGTCGCCAACCACTTTTCTCCACCCATTTTTGGAGCGTGAGAACGATTGCGGCGCAAGGTTGGCGAGTTGACACCTACCACTCGCATCGCCCTCGCTCTTCCCTGACGCTGCCAGCTCGTGGCTAGCACCTCAGCGCCGCCCTTTGTGAATGGTTGGCGACCAGTTGGCGCCCTGGCGGTGAGTTGTCGCCGTCAGGTTGCCAACCTGGCGCTGCCCATTTTCGAATTTTGCAGCACCTATAAAACAAGGTGGTCAATCGTCCGGTAAATGATGAAGAAGAGGAAGCGGTTACCCCCATCAGCAACCTCTTCCCATCCTCCATGTCAACCCACACCCCAGAGTCAAGGCCTGCCCCTGTCAACACCCCTGCCCCGCCACAAGTCGACCAGCAGGAAGGCGAAGGCGAAGGGACACTTGGAGCACACAATCTTCCAAATGTGCACTCAAATAGCGTCCCGGGACAACATGTCAGGCACTGCAGGCAGTGCTACCCCCATCGACCATCGGGTGGCCTTCTGCACCTACATGGCATCAGAGGTAGGGCGTTTGACGGCGCAACGGTTTACTCTGTTTCAGAAAAAAAAACATGCAGATGATAATCGATATGGGTGAAGCTCGGGAGCAGGAGCAGGAGCAGCAGCAGGTACCACAACAGCTACCACACATCACAACACAACAGCTACCACACATCACAACACACCAGCTCCCACACATCACAACACACCAGCTCCCACACATCACAACACACCAGCTACCACACATCACAACACACCAGGTACCACAACAAACAACATAACAGGTACCACAACACACCAGGTACCACAACACACAACACACCAGGTACCACAACACAACACACCACCTACCACAACACACAACACACCAATACACCATCCAACCCTTCATACAACCACAGCAAATGGTACAATACACACAGCCACAGCCACAAACCTACAACCCACAAATACATTGTGCACCACAGTACACACAACCTCTACCACTGCAACAACACACAGTGGTAACACACACAACACCACACACAGACAACACCAGACAGTGGGGGACAAAAAATGGGGAGGGGGGGCTTCTGCTGCTGCTGCTTCCTCAGTGACTGAGCTGTCAGGGTTTGAGTCCCCAACCGCCTTCCGCGCTTCCACCTCCATGTCAAGCCTCAATATTCCCCCTGGACCACTCTCCATCAGTTCACTTTTGTCTACACCGGATCGACACGGGGAGGGATCCGGTGGCGGGGGATGTTGGCCGCAGCCATGGATGCGACCTCCATCCCCTGCAGACAAAATAGTGGTGGTGGTGGTGGGGGTGGAGGTGATAAAAATATGGCCCTTTAAGAAATATAGCAAAGCCTTATTGAGTACAACTAGCTCTTCTTCTGCTGGCCTTAGTAAAAGATGGCCCTTTATGAAATATTTCAAATTCTTATATTGGCTCTTCTTCTGGATTGGTAAAAGTTCATCAACAGATAACATGGCCCTTTAAGATATATTTCTAATTATGATATTACCTCTTGTGGCTATAGTAAACGTTCATAAACACAACATATTAGCCCCTATAAGTTCTATATTATTATATTAAAGAGCTCTATATTATTATATTAAAGAGTTCCATATTATTATATTAAAGAGTTCTATATTATTATATTAAACAGTGCTCGTCGATATTAGATCATATCTGTTTGCCAAGGCATAACACCTATGTTGTTGTAGTAGTGCTTCAAATACACCCGCTGTTGCTTGGATTCCCTGGAGGGACGTGTGGGCCCTCTTGTGTCCCTCACTTCTGCCAGGACACTGTCGTCTCTCCAAGCACCAGGTATGATGGTGTGGTTCTCTCCCTCAATATCCAAAGCTGCATTCTGAAGCCCAGCATACTTGACCCGCATCAGATTATGGAGTCTCACACAGGTCAACACTATGCTGTTGACAGTGTCTGTCTCCTGTTGAAGAGTAGTTAGGAGACAGCGGAATCTGTTGGTGATTATCCTGAAAGCATTTTCCACAATGCGTCTGGCTCGTGAACATTGGTAGTTGAATATTTGTTCAGCCACTGTGATATTTCGTCCAGAGAATGGCTTCATCAGCCACTCACGAAGTGGAAAGGCATCATCTCCTACCAGGAAGTAAGGCATAGGGAAATCATCACTGGGAAGTGTTGTCAGGAGGCTGAAGTCCTAGGGTCCTGTCTTCCAATGCCGCCTTAAGAATTGAGTCATTGAAGACAACACAGTCAGACGTAGACCCATTCGCGCCAACATCCACCCACAGAAACTTGTAGTCTACGTCAATGACGGCCAACAGTATTTATGGAGCAAAAGCCTTTGTAGTTGTAATACACAGACCCAGAATCCTTTAGATGCTTAATGGCTTAATGGCTATGTGTTTCCCGTCAATGGCCCCAACAGTGTGGTGAAAGTTCCAGCGTGTCCAAAAGTTGGCGGCTAATTCACGCCAGCCAGCTTTGCACTTAGGAAAAGACAGCAAGTCTTTATACTCTTCAATTATGGCTTCACACACCTCACAAACAAAGAGGGAAATTGTGTTGCATGCAATTCTGAAGGAGAAGGCCAGGCTGTGGTAACTGTTCCTAGTTGCAAGGACCGTGTCCTTCTTGACCGTGTCCTTCTTGTCGAGCCTCGGGGTCACTCTCTGCAACATCTCATAGAACATGGTTGGCTCCATCCGAAGGTAGCTGCAGAAATCTCCATGTGACTGAAGCTCGATCTCAGCAATGAGATTTTCATATTTGCCAAATGGAAGCCTTCTGGATATCCATGGGCCCACCCAAAACCTTCTCTGTCGCCTCCTTCTTATTCACAGATGTAGCAGACAAAGAAGTGCAGCACATGCATCTTGTCGTTGTAATCTCCGGAGCCTCAATGCAGCCGAGCCAGCCATGACTACAGCCTCTGAGCAGAAAGACCAGCCTCGACCCGGTCAACAATGAAGAAGATGAAAGGTGTATTCTCAACCACGGTTGATGAAGAAGATGAAAGATGTACTCTCAACGAGGCAGTGGACGATGAAGAAGAGCCACAATGTATTCCAACAAGTAGCAGGGAGACTTTTCCTTCAGCGTGGATGCCATGTGTACCCCTGGACAACTAGACGCAAGTGAAACACATGCATCCTGACACCTACATGTATATGCTGACAAAGTTGTCACCGTCCTGGCAGTGCCAGACAGCCAAGACGGTGTGAGGATGGCACCAGGTCAGCGACCAACATAGCAGTTGGCGACCTGGTGCCAACCTGACACTGCCCTGTGGGCATCAGGTAGGCAACCTGTCAGCGCCAGGTCGGCACGAGGGTGCTGCTAGGGTGGCACCAGTCCGGCGCGAGGTCGCCAACCTGGCACCGAGAGCATTTTTTAATCAATGTATCGAATAGGACGCTGGGTGGTTGGCAACCTTTTGGTCATAAGGAGGTTGGCGGCGAACGCTGGCTCTCGTATAACTTGGGTATCACATGTACAGCAATGTATCAGAACGTGACCCGTGTTGGACATGAAAAGAGGCTTCCAGTTCCACTGAACACCAAGCGGAAGGATTTAAGTCAAATTATCAGGCGGTGTGAGCCGGTCTTGAATGGCGGACTAATCTCACCAAAGACTGATCCGTGATTTCCCTACAGGGTGCGTGTTTGCGTTTGCGTTTGCGTGGATGCGGGAGACTTCCCAGTCCTCCTACTCCCCCCCCCCCCACACCTCCCACCACCGACACCCACCCATCCGCTACGTTCTTGTCAAATATAATTATGTAAATACATTCTTCAGAGATGTGTCTCTTATCGACATGGCTCACATCCTAAGTGTGCCCCCCCCCCGGCCCCACTCCTACACACACCTTCCCCAACTCGCTCTGTGACCAGACGGGAGGGCTAAATAATGAATCGAGCGTCCGTCTCCCGTTTTGGTAGATAGTGGAATTCGAACCCTGGTCGCGTCAAACCAATACCTTAAAAATTGATACTTGTCGCTTCCTCGCCAGGCACTCTGCATTATTAGGATAGGGCAATGACTGGTAGGCTCGGTGTCAGGATAATATGACTGAGTGGGATATTAGGTCATGGTGCTGATGGCCTGATTTCCCAGTGAGGCAGCATTAGAAAGTCACCATGAGTGCGCACTAGATGTTTCCAGGGCGTAAACGTCCAATAACCAACAACCTTCCTCAACTGGCTCTAATAAAGACAGACTGGCGAGTGTTGACTGTGTGAAAACTGTGTGTGTCGTCCATGTGTTTAGCATCTTCTTACCCACCATGCACTGCGTCACGTGTGTAATAGACACACAGGAGGGATAAGCTGTTGGAAGGAGGCCAGCATATAGACCCCTTTCAATGTTTGTAGACATTGTGTATGCGTGCGCAGCTCGGCTGCAGAACGAAGGCACACTGCCACTGAGTTTGCCCGTACGCGCAGTGTAAAACGTTTATTTTATTCAGAATTAATAGCAATGCAGAAGCCTAACCATATAACTTTTATACAATCTATTCGGTAAATATGTTTTCTATATGTGGTCCAAGCAGTTTGTCTCTAGGTAGTGTGGTTTTAGAGATATTTCACTTTTTCTGTAAGAAGATTGCTCATGGCCATTGACAATGCACTGAGTTTGCCGGTACGCGCAGTACAAAACGTTTATTTTATTCAAAACTAATAGAAATCCAGAACCCTAACCATATAAATTTAATATAATCTAGTCATTGATTATGTTTTCTATATGTATTCCAAGCGTTTTTTGTCTAGGTGGTGTGGTTTTGCAGATATTTCACTTTTTCTGGATGAAGACTGCTCACTCCCATTGACAATGCATTGAGTTTGCCGTACGCGCAGTCCAAAACAGCTATTTTATTCCAAATCAATAGAAATGCAGAAACCTAACCATATAATTTTTATATAATCTATTCATTGAATATGTTTTCTATATGTGTACCAAGCGGTTTGTCTCTAGGTGGTGTAGTTTTAGAGATATTTCACTTTTTCTGTAAGAAGATTGCTCACGGCCATTGACAATGCACTGAATTTGCTGGTATGTGCAGTTCAAAACCCTTATTTTATTCAAAATTAATAGAAATCCAGAACCCCAACCTTATAAATTTAATATAATCTATTCGTTGAATATGTTTTCTATATGTGTTCCAAGCAGTTTGTTTCTAAGTGGTGTGGTTTTAGAGATATTTAACTTTTTTTGTATGAAGATTCATTAGATTGCTCACGGCCATTGACAATGCATTGAGTTTGCCGGTACGCACAGCGCAACATGTCGATTTTATTCAAAATTAATAGAAATGCAGAGCCCTAACCTTATAAATTTAATATAATCTCTTCGTTGAATATGTTTTCTATATGTCTTCCAGTTCGGTTTGTGGCTAGGTGGTGTGGTTTTAGAGATATTTCACCTTTTCTCTATGAAGATTGCTCATAGCCAGTGAGTTTGCAGTGTGACCGGATGTTGTCCTGCAGCCAAGCAGCGCGCGCACTGACCTAAATACCTATGCTGACGTCACATGAAATTGGTCAATACAGGAGCCAGTGCAGTGTAGTAGTAGAATGTTGCTGAAGCTAACCTAACACAACCCAGACAATTCCGACTACAGTGAAACCCCGACTTTACGCACCCCGATATAACGGGAATTCGGATATAGCGCGATGATTCATTGAACCCGGAATTCTTTAATTCAACGATAATTCAGGAAACTGAACCCTTAATTTTGGGCTAACCCGCTTTCTTTGATGACGATATTTTATGGATCCCAATGATAGCGTTATAACGAGGTTTCACTGTATCTGGATATCAAGGTGATAAGGCTTTCTGCTTTCCGTCGATCCTTGGCGGAGTCAAACCAGACGCTTCTATTATTAGGATAACGGAAATACTGTTCCAGGATGCGAAAGCCAGAGTCAGTGGAATCAATGTCTATCTTCATATGACTTCATCTCTTGTTTAAGTCATTGTCACACCGTACCGGACTGAGTACCGGAGACCACCGGACACCGCCGGATGGGTACCAGCCAGTACCCGAACATCGCCGTACAGTACCGGACAGTGTCCGGTTCCCCAGTCCGGCAAGGTCTGGCAGGGGCTTAAGGAATCTAAACCACAGGTCATTACTATTAGACTTGAGTGCGGCTACATAGCTAATGTATATATATACATATGTACTGACCTCTCAGGTAAGTAACCACATAGACAGGTAGGCATGGGTAGTGTGTTGATATCAGGGAGCCTAGGTGGTGTAATGGTTAGCACACTGGCCCAGAATGCAAAGAGATGTGGGTTCGAGTCCCACTCTAGGTGAAATATTTCCCATTTTCATCACCCCGATGACACTGGCTGCCGTGACCAGGATCCTGTAGAAGCTATACGCTGTATGGTTGTTGAACCTACCATGTGTATGTTTGTGTAAGTGCATTGCCTGCATGTATGTAATTGTAAGCATTAAAAGACTTACAATTCCAGGGGGACGGGTGTAGTGGTCTGCACTGACCTCTCAGGCAAGTAACCACATAGACAGGTAGGCATGGGTAGTGTGTTGATATCAGGGAGCATAGGTGGTGTGATGGTTAGCACACTGGCCCGGAATGCAAAGAGATGTGGGTTCAAGTCCCGCTCTAGGTGCAATATTTCCCATTTTCATCACGCCCATGACATATACAGTGTTCTACCTGGATATATGTAACTAGAATTATGGGACTTACAATTGCAGGGAGACGAGTGTAGCGGGGTACACTGACAATGACATCCACAGGTTAAATGCCACATGCACAGGTGGGTGTAGACAGGGTGAATACATCAAGGACCCTAGATAGTTAGGACACTAGTCTTGGAATGGCAGAAGTGTGAGTTCAATTCCCACTATAGGTGCAATGCTTCCCAATAGCAAACCCCCCGCCCCCCCCGCCCCCCACCCGCTAGGTATATGATAACTGAAGTGATATTGTGTTTTCGAAACCTACTAAAGCTGGTTATAGTGTATGTGTACACGCTAGGCTTCCGCTTACTACTACACCATGCGAACCTCTATTCCCCCCCCCCCGCCCCCCAAAAGGGGGAGGGGGAGCTTGTGCCGGAGGAAACGGTTATTGATTAATTTTTGGCAGATCATATGACTAGGAAAACTTGCCAAAACTCGCGCAAACCGCAGCAATTAAACCCGGCGTACCCACGTGACCACCAGCGCAACATGCCGGGGCCACTGTACTAAGAGATCACGAACAAGGGTTCTCTAAAATATAATAATACAAAATTATTACCTTTGCTATTCCAATATTTGCAACAGATGTTGTTTGTTTGCTATTTTAACGATCTGATCCAACCGGAAAGTAAATCCGTAAAGATTGCTTGTTTCTCAATGTCTAAATCTACTGTTTTCGTTTTACAAACTCATTTGGGGCCGTGGGGGGGGGGGGGTTCGCTGCGAATTATTAGTGAAGTGTACCGCTCAGAGTAATTACCACAGATAAAGAGATTGGCAATTCCCAACAACCTGAGGGGCGGTTAATTAGGCGATCTCTCTTCCTCTCCATCTCCATTCCTCTCTTTTTCTTCGTCTCCCCATCTCTTTTTCTTGCCAGTTCCCTCTTCTCTCTCTTCTCTCTACCCCTCTGTTTCTATCGTTTCTTTCTCTCCCCTTCCCCTTTCTTTCTCTCCCTTTCCCTCTTTCTTGCTGTCCTCTTCCCTCTTTCTCTCCCTATTCCTCTTTCTTTCTCTCCCATCCCTAATTCTTTCTCTCCTCTTCCCGCTTTCTTTCTCTCCCCTTCCTTTCTTTTTCTCCCCTCCCGCTTTCTTTCTCTCCGATCTGTCTTTCTCTCCCCTTCCTCTTTCTTTTTCTCCCCTCCCCCTTTCTTTCTCTCCGATCTGTCTTTCTCTCCCCTTCCTCTTTCTTTTGCTCCCCTCCCCCTTTTTTCTCTCTCCGATCTGTCTTGTTCTCCCCCTTTTCTTTCTTTGTCATCCCTCCCCTTTTCTTTCTCTCTGATCTTTCTCTCCCCTTCCTCTTTCTTTTTCCCCCCTCCCCGTTCTTTCTCTCCGATCTGTTTTTCGCTCACCTTTCTCTTTCTTTCACTGGATTGAGCAACGGAAAGAATTGTCTAGTCCGGTGGTGTTTGGGCGTGATAAGTATCAAAATGTATTAAAATGTGTCAAAATGTTGCGATACCGGGTCAAATGCCGCTGGACGAACGGACATGAAACAGACATGAAATGGACATGAAACGGACATGAACAAATAACCAACGGATGGTAAGCTGACTAAATGGACTCAAACCGGAGAAGAACTGTAGACGTCAATCTGGCAGCATCCCTTCCAAGTTTTGTGCATGTTCAAAACTTGTACTGGATCAGGCCGGATATCAAAGGATATCAACAGATATGCAATGGATATGCAATGGACACAAACCGGTCTTTGCCAGATATCAACGGACTTTGTTCAGTGTCTTTCCATTTCCCTAATCCGGTGATGTGTGACAGCCACTTTAGTTTATTGTACTAATACTACCCAGACTCATGGACAAAACAACATGGACCGGCAGATAGGTCGATTCGATTTTGCAGATGAGGGTCCATAAATAGCCATATTCTTCACAATGTGAACAATGCTCGGAAGAGTGACGGGGCGGGGTAAAGTCCTCTGCCAATTCTCATTGGTGATGTGTTATGGTTGTTTAAAAATAAATTATGTTAGGATAAGAGCATAGGGCCTAAGGTGGGATGAGACCAAACCTAGATAAAACAGTCACTTCAAATAGAAGGTGAACAACTATTATATTTAAATCAGAGCAAAAACCGTTTTATTATTACAGTTGCATAGTCCGATGACAGCATCATATTTTCAAAACCAAAACAATTATCTAGATTTGATGATACATATATGTAACTTAACAATCATGGTTGACGGAAACAAGCTGAACTCTGTTCCGGGATTCACCTACCTCGGAAGCACTATATCAAGTGATGGACGCATTGATGCTGAAATACAGAGGAGGATGGCCAAGGCTAGCGCATCTTTCAGCCGACTACGCCAGAGACTCTAGAACAACCAGCATGTGTCCATGCGGATCAAAGGCAAGAACTACCATGCAATCGTGCTATCCACCCTACTATACGGAGCCGAGGCCTGGACAGTGTACAGACGACAGGTGAAAAAGCTGCATGCCTTCATGATGCGACATCTGCATTCGATCATGAGGCTAACCTGAAAGGACAAAGTGACAAATAAGGATATACTCGAACGGACAGGGCTGCACTCTATGGAAGATCTTCTGATCAAAAAGAATCTCCAGTGGACTGGACACCTCATGAGGATGTCATCAGACAGGCTACCAAAGCAGATCCTCTACTCTCAATTGTCTTCTCATTACAGAAAGAGAGGGTGCCCTCCTCTCCGAAGGATACCATCAAGAGAAACCTGAAGCTGAGAGACATTAAGACCGACTCATGGACATCACTCTCACAGCAGAGAGCTAAATGGAGAGCGACAGTCAAGTAATGAAATCAGTCTTTGTCGCATCGCGACCGACAGCATGATGATGATGATGATGAACTTAGATACTAAAGCAATTATTAAACATTTCTTGCCACATAGAAGGGAATACTGAGCCATTTTAATAGTAATTGGCATATTATATCTGTGGGATCATAGTATAATACAAGGGGTTCTGGCACCCTGTGATGATTTAATTATATTATTTTGCATTTTGACACTTAGATAATGCATTCACATCTACCCTGACTAGGGGTGAATGGCAACCCTATCTAAATCTTACGAAAACCTGTCTCAGTAGGAATCAACTATAAATAAGGTGTAGAGACCCTGGTTCCAGCACACAATGTTGATATATATTATATATATTATATATATTATATATATATATCTATATATATATATATATATAATATATATATTGACATACAGTAGCGACTAAGGCTTTGGCGAACGCACGACCTCTCGCGTGAGAAGCGGACACTGTGCCTCGAGGCCATCATGTCACATTTCAGAGTGGCGTGTGGCTCAGGCCTGACTTAGGCCTACCTGTTCAGCCCCCCTCCAATAGAACAGTGTGTGTCACTCACCCGCTGGCACACCACACGAAGCCGACAACATCAGACAGTCCTACACATCCGTACTGGACACCCATTACCCCCCCCCCCCCCCCCCCCCGCACACACACACACACTCATACAGATTAACTTACAAATCCTCTTCTGGCTGATCTAGGCCCTATTGGCCCTCTAATGCCAGCTCGTTATGGTGAAAAAACGACTATTTCTTTTGCACACATATGTAGGTGGACAGAGCCTTGAAGTCATATAATTGTGGGTGTCCTCTCCAATGTTTATCCAGCCTTCTCTCAAATGATTCTACGGTTGGTGCTTTAACTGTCATTCTCACCATTCAGTTAAAGCCGTATAGTCTGATGGTTTTGAGTTTCTGTCATTTTCGGAGATAAATATATTAGGTTGATCGTTATAATCTACCTTACTTTAGTTTGAAGTGACTTATTTTTAATGGCTCACTTTTGAGATATACGAAGTGCAAATGGACAAAATAAATGTTGGCAAGCGCACTAAAACTTTAACACTTCTGCAGTAAGAGGTGCTATTAAAGTTGCATGGTCCGATGGCCTTTGAATTTTTGTCTTATTTTTTAGATAACTATATCAAATTGATCGTTACAAGCTACTAATCATTAGTCCGGAGTGATTTTGATTAAAGATGATTAGTTTTGAAGTAATCTGAGCTGAAAGAACCAAAAATAATTTCGACAAGCTTGTCAAAAGTCCTGTGGCTATGACCCAGATGGTCATCTCGCAGTGACCACGTGATGTGAGATGACCTGGAACCTGACAGGACTGTAGGTAGGTATTTCTGGTTGGATGGGCACATTCTGGGAACGGATTAGTGCCAAAGGCCTATGGCACTCAGGGTTTTTAACAAAAAATAATGTGTGTGTGTTGTCTGCGTGTGTTTGTCTGTCTATGTATGTATCTGTGTGTGTGTATGTCTGTGTGTGTCTATCTGTGTGTTTCTGTGTATGTGTGGGAGTGTATGTGTCTGTGTGTGTCTGTCTCTGTCTGTCTGTTTCTGTGTGTATGTATGTATGTGTCTGTGTATGTCTGTATGTGTGTGTATCTATGTGTAGGTATGTGTATGTATGTGTGTGTGTCTGCCTCTGTGTGCGTCTGTCTATGTGTCTCTGGCTGTGTGTGTCTCTCTCTCTCTTTGCAAAGGCAGGTCGGGTGTATGTGTGTCTGTGTGTTTCTATGTCTGTGTGTGCTGTCTGTCTGTGTATGTCTGTGTGTGTATGTATATATATATATATATGTGTGTATGTATGTCTGTGTGTGTATGTGTGTGTTGGTATGTGTGTCTGTGTATGTCTGTATGTGTGTGTCTGTGTGTGTGTATGTGTGTGAATGTATGTGTGTGTATCTGCCTCTGTATGTGGGTGTCTGTGTGTGTCTCTCTCTGCAAAGTCAGGTTGGGTGTATGTGTGTCTGTGTATGTCAGGTGTGTGCATGTCTGTGTGTTTATGTGTCTGTGTGTGCTGTCTATGCATGTATGTATGTGTGTGTCTATCTATGTGTGTCTGTCTGTGTGTGTCTGTGTGTATATATATGTGTGTGTATGTCTGTGTGTCTATGTCTGTGTGTGTATGTGTGTGTGTGTCTGTCTGTGTGTGTCTGTATGTGTATGTCTGTCTGTGTATGTATGTGTGTGTATATATGTGTGGGCATATATGTATGTGTGTGTCTGCCTCTGTCTGTGTGCGGCTGTCTATGTGTCTGTGTGTGTGTCTCTCTCTCTGCAAAGTCAGGTCGGGTGTATGTGTGTCTGTGCATCTGTGTGTCTGTGTATTTTAGCTGTGTGCATGTCTGTGTATTTCTGTGACTGTGTGTGCTGTCTGTGCATGTCTGTTTGTGTGTGTCTATCTATGTGTGTAGGTATGTGTGTGTATATCTGTCTGTGTATGTGTGTGTATGTCTGTGTGCATATCTGTCTGTGTGTGTATGTTTGTGTGTATGTCTGTCTCTGTGTCTCTGTAAAGTCAGGCCAGGAAACACAGACACATAAACACACACAGACACATCCACCTCATTTCCCCTTCCCCTCTATGGCCCTGCACAGCAGGCCTACTTGGTTGGGGGGAGGCTAATGAGGTCATGAGATTGGCCTAGTTGGTTAATGGCCTCCCTGCATAATGGGTGTTTCAAAGTGAGTGTCTAAAGGGGTGAGTTGATAAATTCACTGGTTATACTGTATACACTGTCCCAAATCATTAGCTATTACACCAGTATCTAAGTTGGATATATAGGATCAAATGTAAGTAGTTGTTTTAATTTTGACAAAATTATATTTCATCGGACCATGCAACTTTAAATTTGCTTGGTATTCCGTTCTATGTGGTGACAAATATTTGATAAGCACGCCAGCATCTAATACCCCTGTCACACTACAACGTAATGAGCAAACGTAAGCCTTATGTGATCACGTTTTGTCATTACGTTGACGTACATTGGGTTACGTTATGATGACATCAGAATGAAGTTAAACTGACGTCGAGCTACATCACGTTACGTCGTGTTATGTCGGGGCGCGTCAAAGTTTTGAACCCGTTCAAAACTTTTGACGTAACTAGAACATGAGGGTTTACGTTCACCGTACGTTCTGTTAGACGTTAGACGGATGTTAGTCAAATGCTGGTCACTACGTTGCACTACGTTGCACTACGTTGCACTACATTGCACTACGTTGCACTACATTGCACTATGTTGACCCACATTAAAGCCGATGGAAACGTGCAGTCCGCGTAGTGAAACCGTCAGGATAACATACGCCTAACGTACGTCCAACGTACATTTAGCATTTTGCCACCGTTTCATGACATATGTAACATCATGTAACGTAAAGCAACGTAGTTCTGGCGATCGAATAACGTTAATAACGTACTGTCATCGTAATTACGTTGTCCTCTCTCGTTGAACCACGCTATCACTACGCTTTACCGATGTTACGCTCTCATCAACTACGCTGCATCGACGTTCAACTTGTGCCCAAATTTGCATACTACGCCGAGAAGGTCAACGTTCTTCACGTTCTCCCTACGCTGACGTCGTTACGTCGTTATGTCATAGTGTGACAGGGCCTTAAGTTTGATAGGTATAATCAAATCCAGATCACTGTTTTGGTCTTGAAAAGTTGGTGAAAAATTGCTAATTTTGGAGCAATTTAAGCTGAAAGGACTAAAAATAATTTCGGCAAGGCTTGCCAAAACTGCTGTAGCTCTGACCCAGATTGTCCTTTCACGGTGACCACGTGTTGTGAGCTCACCTACTCAGGTAGGTAATCTGCTCTCCTTAGAATGTTGAAAAGACTAACGACATCATGAGATTGACCTAATTGGGTAGTGGCCTCCCTCGCTAATGGGTGTCTTGAAAGTAGGTGTCCTAATAGACTACATCACGGTTCCAGCGGCGCGGTGCATTGTGGGATGCATCAGAGCAAAACAACCCCCCCCAAAATCCCATGGCACATGCTAATACACTGGGTGCAGCTATGAAATGTGCTAGTTTCAGCTCATCTCAGCTCTTGTTTGAAACATAGAATACTAACTAAAAAAATATATATAATAAATTAAGATATTAATCTTTTATCCAGCATTGCATTTACATCAATATAATCAGCACATCTTATGCCATGTGCATTTAGATTTAGAAAGATCTAGGCACTCAGACTAGTGTTAGAGCCATAGCCAGAGTACTTAATGCATTATCAATGGCAGTGAGCAATCTCCATACAGAAAAAGTAAAATATTGAGAAAAACAACACCACCTAGAAACAAACCGCTTTGAACATGTTTAACAAAAAGATTATATTAAATTTATAAGGTTAGGGTTTGGGATTTCTATTAATTTTGAATAAAACTGACATTTTTCAATGCGCGTATAGGCAAACTCAATGGGCGTACGCCTTTGCTTTGCTCCCACGGCCGTTTTCAGCGCATGCGCAGTCGGAACCGTGATGTAGTCTATTGACGGGGTAATAAATTTACTGACTATTATGTAAGTGATGTCCCAAATCATTAGTTAAAGTTGCATAATCAGATGGTTTCTGAGATAAATATTAAATTGATTTGAGCTTTGGCCATTTTTTCTGAGATAAATATATTAAATTGATGGTGATAATCTACGTTACTTTAGTTTGTGGTAACTTTTATTGTAAAAGGCTAACTTTGGAGATATTTGAAGCGATACCATGCTAAATTAATGTTGGCAATAGCCTTGAGCAGTACCATTTTTATTAAATTGAATCAGTGTACCCTTTTATGTGTCAACAAATGCTTAATAAATGTGTCAGTATCAAAGTTAGACATGTAGAATCAAATCTAGGTGAGTATTTTTGTTTTGAAAATTTGAAGTTTCATCGGACTATGCAACTTTAACGCACCAGTACCTAAGTTGTATATATAAAATCAAATGTAGGTAAGTGTTTTGGTTTTGAAACAAAAATTGATCGAACCATGTAACTTTAATGAGCCTCAAGGCCAGACTCCCAGTAGAAGGACGAACCGGTCGGCCAATTAAGACCTCGGCCCTCCTTATTTGGGGGAAGTAACCTACTTCAAGAGGTCACGTGGTGCTGCTAAGAGTGTTGATGCTTATGGCCCTCTCCGGTGCCTCTCAATCAGGACACTTAGGGCCCTGTCACACTCTGACCAATTGTATAAGCGTATGCTGACGTATGTGATATTGCGCCAACACGGTGGTGTACACTGAGACAAGTTATCGGTACATTTGGCATAAGTAGTATTTGTTAACAATATGGTGGTGTACACTGAGACAAGTTATGGGTACATTTGGCATAAGTAGTATTGGTTAACAATATGGTGGTGTACGCTGAGACAAGTTATGGGTACATTTGGCATAAGTAGTATTGGTTAACAATATGGTGGTGTACGCTGAGACAAGTTATGGGTACATTTGGCATAAGTAGTATTGGTTAACAATACGGCGGTGTACACTGAGACAAGTTATGGGTACATTTGGCATAAGTAGTATTGGTTACCAATACGGTGGTGTACACTGAGACAAGTTATGGGTACATTTGGCATAAGTAGTATTGGTTAACAATACGGTGGTGTACACTGAGACAAGTTATGGGTACATTTGGCATAAGTAGTATTGGTTACCAATACGGTGGTGTACACTGAGACAAGTTATGGGTACATTTGGCATAAGTAGTATTGGTTAACAATACGGTGGTGTACACTGAGACAAGTTATGGGTACATTTGGCATAAGTAGTATTGGTTACCAATACGGTGGTGTACACTGAGACAAGTTATGGGTACATTTGGCATAAGTAGTATTCGTTAACAATACGGTGGTGTACGCTGAGACAAGTTATGGGTACATTTGGCATAAGTAGTATTCGTTAACAATACGGTGGTGTACGTTGAGACAAGTTATGAGTACATTTGGCATAAGTAGTATCCATTAACAATATGGTGGTGTATGCTGAGATAAGTTATGGATATGTTTGGCATAAGTACAGTTTTGAGCATGTTCAAAATTCCCGCTGTATGCCAGTGTGTGTTTGCGCAAAATCACATACGTTGACATACACTTATGCAATTCGTCAGAGTATTACGGGAGCATTAGTGAGTGGCACTGTGGTTTCTAACCACGTGGTGGCTATTCATAAACACTGATTGGACAGTTACCATGGTGACTGACCTGTCCATTACCAGCTCTACCAATTTCGCCTATTTTAATTGAAATTGTGCACAAGCTTGATTTATATGAATACAATTAATTTACCCCCCACCACCACGACCACCCAAAATAGCCATTCGGCAACTATTAATTATTTCCAAGCATATAGCCATTTGTATGTATTGAACGTTCATATATATATGGCGATAATATAACAATTAATAGCCAGTAAATTCTAGAATCCCCCCCAATGTGTTGCTACCTTGTCGTGGTGGGGAGGCTTGTGTGCCTACGTGACCATCAGAGCTATACCAGCGGGGGCTAGCCCCCTGGCAGGTTTAACCAAGCCGGGCAGGACTCATGGTAGAGGACAGACTAAGAGCAGCAACTGGTCCTCCAGGTTGGGGGTTGGGCGTGGGGCCAACAATCCCACCCCGGAAAAAAGAACAATGTTACAGAATCACGGACAAGAAACTCAAGGCCCAGTACCGGGAAAACTGGAGAGCCCTTGTTTGTGGCCTATGCCCAAAGTGGGGCGGTAGGCAACACGTTCATCTACAACACGGCTGAGGAGGTGTTTGTGTGGGTGGGCGCTGACGCCACAACGGGCGAAGAAGAAGAAGAAGAAATTCTAGAATAATTATGCTGAGTCAATTGAGAGGATCCAAAGAAGGGCAATGAAGCTTGTACATGGATTCGATGCAATACCCTATGAACAACGTATGCGTCATTTGAAGATCCCAAGCATGTACTACAGACGGGCCCGGGGGGATATGATTGAAGTATTCAAATATCTCCATGGTATCTACAAGACAGGCGGCCCCCTTATCAGAGACTCCAACACCAGGACCAGAGGGCACTCCCTGAAGCTGAGGAAGCGGTACTCCAGACTGGACCTGCGACACAACTTTTTCGGCTTTAGGGTGGTTGACCTGTGGAATGACCTGCCGGAGAGTGTCGTAGCAGCAGAGTCGATGAACTGTTTCAAGTCCCGACTGGATGCATACTGGTCAAGCATTACATATATCTTGGAGCCAGTGACAGTTGCTACGATCGACCACATCTGAAGAACTGTCTCCATTTCTATTAATTAAGAGCGGCTAGCAGGTCCAAGGCCTATTATAGCTGTATCCTATTGATTGATTGATTGATTGATTGATATGTTTTCTCATGTGCATTTGGATATGTGGCAGAGACCAGTTAGGTCTGAAGATTAAAGTTGCATAGTCTTTAATATAGCTTTCAGGTTCTGTCATTTATTCAGATATATATTTTAGGTTGGATAACTTTGACATGACAAATTTATGTTGGCATGCACATCAAACGTGTGGGATTACAGGCTTCAGCAGTAATGACTTTGATTAAAGTTGCATAGTCCGATGGTTTTGAATTTCTGTATTTCTTCTGAGATAAATATATTACACCGATCACTAGTATCTAATTTACATTATTTCAAAGTTACTTTTATTTTTGATGGTAAACTTTTGAGATATTTTGAGTGCAAACATGGAAAATTAGTTTCGGCAAACTTGCCAAAACTCTGACACAATAGATTTCTGCAGTAACAGGTTCTGTTAGATTGACTCAGTATTGCCTTCTACAGCTGTCTATGCAGAAACAAATGCGTAATAAGTGCATCAGTATCTAAGTTAGATATGTCAAATCAAATCTAGATAATTGGTTTGGTTTTGAAAATTTGATATTTCATCGGACTATGCAGCTTTAAATTGGCATTGTGTTCCATTCTATGCAGCAACAACTGCTTAAAGAGTATACCATATAGCTAAGTAGGATATGTAGAATCAAATCTAGATAACTGGTTTGGTGTTGTTTTTAAATTGACGCTTTCATCGAGCGATGCAGCTTTAAAGATGCATAGTCCGATGAAATCTCAAATTTTCAAAACCAAACCAATTATCTAGATTTAATTTTACATATCTAACTTAGATACTGATGCACTTATTAAGCATTTGTTTCTGCGTAGAAGGCGATACTGAGTCAATTTAACATAACCTCTTACTGCAGAACTCTATGATGTCAGAGTTTTGGCAAGCTTGTCAAAACTAATTTTCCATGTTTGCACTCAAAATATCTGAAAAGTTTACCATTTAAAATAAAAGTAACTTTGAACTAATGCAAAGTAAATACCAGTGATCGATCTAATCTCAGAAAAAATACAGAAATTCATGCAACTATGCAACTCCAGACTGCTTGCATGGATTGGCCTTATTATATAATCTGGGTCTTGACTCTAAGAAAATTGACTGCAAGCAATGCAATGTGTGATTGATTGATTGATTGATTGGTGGTTTCTTTACACTGTGTCAGCAGCATAGGCCATATACACAGTGAGAATTGTTTGTTTTGTAATCACCCATCGTCTTTACATGTAATGTAAAAGCATACAATCAATTATGTGTCAATAGACACTCATGAATTTTAAAAGCTCGCAATCATATTATTTGTGTTCAAGGTAAATCAAATAGATGAAAGAATCAATTGATAAAACATGTTTTAATCAACTATATGAGGTGGAAGAGACCAGCTGTTCTCAAATAGGCTAAAATGTCTTCCTGTTTTACTTTAGTGACAAGTAAGTGCCAATAATGAGTCATATGATTTCAGATGTTGCTAGAACGTTAACCCTCAATCACTCTCTCATTCCTAGGTAATTATCGTGACTTCTCCTAAATTAAATATCTTGGCTCACAATTATTGTCACATACGACTACGAGGCAGGAAGGGTGGTTTGGTAAGGTGTGGGGTGTGTTGGTGGTGGTGGGATAGTGGGGTGATGGGGGTGGGGGAGCGTGGAAGTGGGGAGCCCTGTATTACAACCATTTGCTTACTGCCCAGGTGAAAACAAAAACACTTGAACAATTCAAGGATGAATTAATCTAGCTGTATTTGGTGGCGTCAATCAGGAATTACTCTACCTGTATTTGGTAACGTCAAGGATGAATTAATCTAGCTGTATTTGGTAACATCAAGAAGGAATTACTCTACCTGTATTTGGTAACGTCAAGGATGAATTAATCTAGCTGTATTTGGTAACATCAAGAAGGAATTAATCTAGCTGTATTTGGTGAAATCAATCAGGAATTACTCTACCTGTATTTGGTAACGTCAAGGATGAATTAATCTAGCTGTATTTGGTAATGTCAAGCAGGAATTAATCTACCTGTATTTGGTAACGTCAAGGATGAATTAATCTAGCTGTATTTGGTAACATCAAGAAGGAATTACTCTACCTGTATTTGGTAATGTCAAGGATGAATTAATCTAGCTGTATTTGGTAATGTCAAGCAGGAATTAATCTACCTGTATTTGGTGAAATCAATCAGGAATTACTCTACCTGTATTTAGTAACGTCAAGCATGAATTAATCTAGCTGTATTTAGTAACATCAAGAAGGAATTACTCTACCTGTATTTGGTAACGTCAAGGATGAATTAATCTAGCTGTATTTGGTAACATCAAGAAGGAATTAATCTAGCTGTATTTGGTGAAATCAATCAGGAATTACTCTACCTGTATTTGGTAACGTCAAGCAGGAATTAATCTAGCTGTATTTGGTGACGTCAATCAGGAATTACTCTACCTGTATTTGGTAACGTCAAGGATGAATTAATCTAGCTGTATTTGGTAACATCAAGAAGGAATTAATCTAGCTGTATTTGGTGAAATCAATCAGGAATTACCCTACCTGTATTTGGTAACGTCAAGCAGGAATTAATCTAGCTGTATTTTGTGACGTCAATCAGGAATTACTCTAGCTGTATTTTGTAACGTCAAGCAGAAATTAATCTACCTGTATTTGGTGAAATCAATCAGGAATTACTCTACCTGTATTTAGTAACGTCAAGAAGGAATTACTCTAGCTGTATTTGGTAAAGTCAAGCAGGAATTAATCTAGCTGTATTTGGTAACGTCAAGAGCGAATTAATCTAGCTGTAATTGGTAACGTCAAGCAGGTATTACTCTACCTGTTTTTGGTAAAGTCAAGCAGGAATTAATCTAGCTGTATTTGGTGACGTCAATCAGGAATTAATTTAGCTGTATTTGGTGATGTCAATCAGGAATTACTCTACCTGTATTTGGTCAAGTCAAGGATGAATTAATCCAGCTGTATTTGGTAAAGTCAAGCAGGACTTACTCTAGCTGTATTTGGTAAAGTCAAGCAGGACTTACTCTAGCTGTATTTGGTAAAGTCAAGCAGGACTTACTCTAGCTGTATTTGGTAAAGTCAAGCAGGACTTACTCTAGCTGTATTTGGTAAAGTCAAGCAGGACTTACTCTAGCTGTATTTGGCAAAGTCAAGCAGGAATTAATCTAGCTCTATTTGGTAACGTCAAGAAGGAATTACTCTACCTGTATTTGATAAAGTCAAGCAGGAATTACTCTAGCTGTATTTGGTAACTTCACAAATTGATTCAGACCTCGGGAGTGGATTAGTAGTGAGATTGGAATGCGCCCCACGTACTCGGGAAAAAAACAGAAAAGAAATAAAATAAAAATCAATTTTGTTTTTCGCGAGTCACAGCATTGATTATTGTAAATGTGTCCCCTATATGGTTAGTTCTATGCAAATTGGGGGGTGAGCCGACTAACCAATCAATACTATCCGCGATTGCAGGAGGCAGTTACAGAAAGGCAGGGGCCCATGCGCTTATAGCCTGTGTCAATGCCGTAAAGCCCGCCTTATATGAGTCGACATTTCGACGTGAAAACTGTTCATCATTCAGTGAATAAAAAAGGAAATTGGGAATACCCTTTCAATTGAATGGTGTGTGGGGTGGCTGTCGATAACTGTGCATGGGCTTTTCTTCGTATGGCCCGAGGAGTTGAAAATGGTGGTTATTGAACAAGTAGTGTTGATAAGCAGATTCTTTACTGTGATACCCGTTGCAATGTCCGACGACCTGCCATGTCCGATAAAACCGATATCGGATTAGCATCAGTCAGGTATCACCTTTATTTATGCTCTCCTGTTGATCATTAAGGGGCTGTCACACTATGACGTACAGCGTCAGTGCATGCTCAATGTTAAAAAATTTGCCAGTACATCGGCATTCGTAGAACTTTTCAGCGGCGCGGGATAAAAATGGGCGTACACACAACGTACACACAACGTATGTAACATATGTAACATATGTAGAACCTATCCCTGACCTATTGCTAGTGTATTAGAGCATTCATTTGCCTCGCAAAACGTTCGCAAAACATTCGCAAAACACACGCATACGCTGACGGTACGCTGACCAACATTACGTATGTTACTCCATCGTTAGAAGTATGGCGTATACATTAAGTATGCTTTAGATAAGGGCAGGCATGCATTCAAAGTACATTAGCAGTATGTTATGTATCCATTGGCAGTACGCGGACTGTATGCGGACTGCAAGTTCCCAACAGGCTGAACGTATGGCTAACATGCAGCAATGTATTCCAACGTATCCCTAATGTACTCCCAACATACACTGACATATCCCGAGCGTACACGCAACCTACGTTCAATGGACAAGGCACACGTCGACACACATTGGAAATTTTGAGCATGTACAACATTTTTTCAGAGCCTCGATGCACGGCCACCTATAACGACGTACCCGGAACGTACCCGATGTACGCCCAACATATACGTACCGTATAACAACGTGTTGGGTCGAAAATCACATACGTCAGCATAAGCTAAGGCTATACGTCATAGTGTGACAGCCTCTTAAAAGTTATTTGTTTAAAGTTGCAAAATCCGATGAGGCGACTGAGTTTTCCGAACCAAGGCACTTGTGTAAATTTGATCTACATACCCAACTTAGATACTGGCACACTTCTGCATATTATGCCTCTAAATGCATAGAAGGAAAATTAAGTCAATATATTACACCTCCTTTTACAAGTTATACAAGCATATAATATCTAGCATGTCGATGTGCCCATTAATACTATTTGTATTTCAAATATCTCCAAATTCAAAGACGTTGGAGTAAGTTTTATTGATTTTCTTTATGACAAAGTAAAGCATACCAGACTGGTGCAGTTAATACAGACTAGTGTAGTGGTCTGTACTGACCTCTCGGGCAATGACCCACATAGATAGGTTGGCGTGGGTAGTGTGGTGACATCAAGGAGCCTAGGTGGTGAAATGGTTAGGACACTTGCCCGGAATGCAAAGAGATGTGGGTTTGAGTCCTGCTCTATGCACAATATTTCCCATTTTCATCACCCCCGATGACACTGGTTTCCGTGACCATGATCCTGTACAAGCTATGTGCTGTATAGTTGTCTAACCTACCCTGTGTATGTAAGTGTGTTGCATTGCCTGTATGTAATTGGAAGCATTAAAAGACTTACAATTCCAGGGGGACGAGTGTAGTGGTCTGCAATGATGTCTCGGGCACGAAGCCACATAGACAGGTAGGTGTGGGTAGTGTGGTGACATCAAGGAGCCTAGGTGGTGTACTGGTTAGCACACTGGCCCGGAATGCAAAGAGATATGGGTTCGAGTCCCGCTCTAGGCGCAATATTTCCCATATTCATCACCCATACAACACTAAGTTTGGACTAAGTTTAATGATTTTTTAAATGAGTTAAGGTCATTTAATAAATGCTAGGTCAGCCGAGGTTTACAAGTTAAGGTCATTTAATAAATGCTAGGTCAGCCGAGGTTTACAAGTTAAGGTCATTTAATAAATGCTAGGTCAGCTGAGGTTTACACGTTAAGGTCATTTAATAAATGCTAGGTCAGCTGAGGTGTACAAGTTAAGGTCATTTAATCAAGTCCTTGGCGTCTGAAAGTGATGTATGCCTATATTGTAATATCCATGGAATGTTATCAAACACAGCTGAGGTTTGCCGCGTAGTTCTACGAAATCTCATTATCCGGAAGTGGCACGTACTTCTCCACCCCTACAACGCCATGGGTGAGAATGGGAAACCCCCACACCAACACCCACACCCAGTGCACACCCACACCGCTACTCCCAGCTGTCTACCCCTTCCCACCCCCACACCCCCACACCCCCGCCCCAAAATGTAACCGAATCTGTTTAAAATCCTCCCTTGGCCTTTGAAATGTGCATCGACCTCAACTTTGCCTCGGTCAATACTTTTCTCAGAGGCATCAAACCCATATCTCATTATCTGGCAACAACGGTTTATATTCGGTTAACCTATTGTCTCTGTATTTCAAATACAAGTCAATGAAAGGTTGCATAGGTGCAGGGTTTAATAAACTGTAGGACTAGCTTGCTGAGAATCAGGATAATTTGACTGAGTGTCTATAGGGTAATGGTACTAGCGGCGTGGTGCAGCACTATAAAGTCGCCATAAATCCTTCTCCCGATTAAATTAACGAATATGTTTGTTTTGTTTGTTGTTGTTTTATGTCCTAGCAACATCTAAGGTCATATCAGGACGGGTACCGACTTGTGACAGTGCGCACTCATGGTGATTTTATAGTGCTGCCCCACTGGGAAATCAGCCGCAAGCACCATGACCCGATATCCCCCTCAATCATATTATCCTGGCACCGAGCTAACCAGTCCTTGCCCTATCCTAATAATGCCGAGCACCAGGCTAGGAAGCGCCATGTATCAATTTTTAAGTCATTGGTTTGACTCGACTGGGATTCTGCACGCAAAGCCTGTGCTCTACCGATTCGGCCATCGCGCCCAGTAAAATACGAATAAAGTCAGTTTGAAAGTAATAAGTTCATTTAATCCAGCCATCATTGGGGGGGGGGGGGATTCTGCAAATTGGAAACACCGCGCCTGGAGCGGGTCTCAAACCCATACTTCTGCCATTCCTGGCCAGCAGTGCACCTCATGACTCACTCAATCCTAGAATTGTAGCCTCTTCCCTTCCAGGGCTGGGTTCCTAACCATTAAACTATCTAGGCTCCCTGACGCAATCCGCCTACTCATGCTTACCTGTTTATGTGGCACTTCACCTGAGGAAGGTGAGTTCATCTCAGTACACACCCTTTTATCGTATTACAATAGCATAATCTGATGGCTTCGAGTTTCTGTCTTTGTTTTATAGATAAATATATTAGCTTGATTGCTATAATCTGCCTTGCTTTAGCTTGACCTTCATTTTAAATGGCTAAATTTGGAGATATTTGAAATACGAGCATGAACAATTAATTTTGCCAAGCATGTTAAAAAAAGTAATACCATAACCTTCAGCATATTATTTTAAATTGACTCAGTATTTATTCCCTTCTAATACAACAACAAATGCTTAAAGTTGCAAAGTCTGGTGGCTTTGAGTTTTTGTCATTTTCTGAGATAAATATAATAGGTTGATCATTATGATGCGCGAGAAGGAAGAAAGCAAGGCGGGGGTGGGAAAAGAGACGTTTATTCACGCCTCTCAGACAAACAGAGCAAACAAAGTATCAAATGAGGTAGAGAATAAGATGATAAAAGGTACAATGTGTGTAAGACAATAAAAGGTAGAATGTATCAAAGGTCATCAGAGTTCAGGTGGTATCAATGTCAATGGCCTGAGGGGGGTGCCGAGGAGCCCTCCACCAGTAGGTAGGAGAGAAAAAGAGAGTTGGGTGGGTGGGTGTATAAAAAGAAACGGGCAGGAAGACGGCAGGAAGGTGAGGGCCTGAGGAGGGCCGCCGGCGGCCTTATAAGGGAGGGAAGGGGACGGCGGCGGCAGGAGGTGCGAATGCTGGCAGGCCGGGGGGAGGGTGAGAGGTGGCGAGCAGCGGGGGTCGCGCGAGGCGTGAGCAGCGCGGACAAAGGCGAGTGGCGGGGGAGGGGGGGGGAGTGAGCGCCGGCGGCCGAGGTGAGAAGCAGCGTGACACGCGGGGCGGGGGAGGGTCTCTCCCTTCCCTCGCATCAAACGTAATGCTTCGCATTACGACCGATGCGCGAGAGGGAAGAAAGCAAGGCGGGGGTGGGAAAAAGAGACATTTATTCACGCCTCTCAGACAAACAGAGCAAACAATGTATCAAATGAGGTAGATAATAAGATGATAAAAAGGTACAATGTGTGTAAGATAATAAAAGGTACAATGTGTCAAAGGTCATCAGAGTTCAGGTGGTATCAATGTCAATGGCCTGAGGGGGGTGCCGAGGAGCCCTCCACCAAGACGGCGGAGAGGGCTCGAGGGGCGCCCGAGGGTGCGAGGCGGGGCACGTAGGCGTGCACCGCCGCCGAGGTCCAGGTGCCTTGAGCCATAATGTCGGTGATAGGGACCCCGGCGCGCTGGCAAGCCTGGGCGGCCCCCCGCCGGAGGCTGTGAAGGGTGAAGTCCTCGGGCCGCGGCACCCCTTGCGCGGCGAGGGCCCCTCGCAGCAGCGCGGTGAGGGAGCGCGGGTCGAGAGGCCGGCCGGAGGGCATCATGAACGCGGGTGCGTCCGGAGGAGCAGGGCAGAGGGCGGTGGCTCCGAGCCAGGCCGCGACGGGGCAGAGGGCGGAGCCCGGGATGGCCGGGACGAAGAGGGCGACCGCGCCCGAGGGGCTTGAGATAGTCTTTGAACTTCTGATGTGCAGGCGGAGGCCCCCGGGCGCGGGGCGGACATCGTCGCGGGTCAGGGTGTGGGGACCGCCCCAACCCTCGGGACTTGGGGCCAGCAGATTAGACTGGCGCAGCATCCCGAAGTACACGAGGAGGAGGGCGGCCCGAGGGACGAGGGAGGCGGCCCCTGCACGGGCGAGGTGGTTTACGACGAGCGTGAGCTGCTGCGGGGAGAGGGGCGGCGCCTGCCGCTGGACGTGGTGTGAGGCCCGTTCCCCACCTCGGCAGACGTCCTTGGGCAGGCGGGCGTCGAAGCCCGAGGTGAGGCCCCCGGCGCCCTCGATCCAGGAGCGGGCGCCCGAGACGGAGTTCTTCACGGAGGCGGGCGCGAGCCCGCGGAGGAAGAGGGCGGCGTCGTAGGGCGTGGGCGCGAGGGGGTCCACACCTCGGGCCACCGCGAAGGCGACGAAATCCTCGGCCTGGCGACGACGGTTCCTCCAGGTCGCCGGGGCGAGGGAGGCGGCGCGGAAGCGTGAGACGGCTGCTACCTCCTCGGGGGGGAAAACCTAAAGGCCGGGGTAGAAGGGGAAAGCGTCATGGGTGATGCTGGTGGGGAGAAGCCCGAGGCGGGCCACCTCGCGGCGGGCTGTCGCCTCCCAGGGGCCTGGTAGGTGGGCGCGGCTGAGGGCATCAGCGAGGAGGAGGTCCGCCCCGGGCTTGTGAATGATGCGTAGGTCGAAGGAGCCCGTGGCCGCGATCAGCCAGAGCTCCCACGCGCATGTCCCGAGGGTGGCGTCTCGGGCGCGCCCCGACTCGAGCGCGAGGGCGGAGGCCATGTTGTCAGTGTTGACCATGACCGTGGCCCCTGCCGCGTCCCCGGGCAAGAGGGCGCGAAGGGCCACGACGAGGTTGACCGCCTCGAGCTCATGGATGGTCGGGAAACGCGCCCGGAAGGCCTTGGAGTACCCTCGGGCGTAGTAATGGGTCGGGGAGAAGGCCCCACCCCCGGTAAGGCAGGAGTCGCACTCAATCACCCAACGACGGACCTCGGGAGCGCGGAGGAGGTGGAGACAGTTAGAGATGCGCCCGTAGGCGGCAAACCATTTCAGGTCCCGGAGGGCGTCGTCGGTGAGGGTGAGGGTTGGGGCCCCGCGGCAGCTGCGCAGCGCCCCGAGGAGCCGGGCCATGAATTTCCGGCCGGGGAGTACGCAGCTGCTCACGTGGTTTAGGCGCCCCAGGAGACTCTGGAGCTCCTGCTTTCCGAGGGTGGGGCGGGCGACGCGGGCCTCGCAATCGTCGACGAGGGCCTGGATCTTTTCGGGGGCGACCCGGATGGTCATGGCCTCGCTGTCGAGGGCAAAGCCGAGCCAGAGGAGGCGGACAGCGGGCGGGTGACACTTTCCGGGCGCCACGTCGAGGCCGAGGGCAGTGGTGGGGGCGAGGAAGGCGTCAAAGGCCTTGCAGGCCCTCAGGTACGAGCCCTCGCAGCCGATGAAGTCATCGACGTACACGAGGGCGTGGAACCCCTCGCGCCGAAGGATCCAGGCCACCGCCGAGGTGACGCGGACGCAGGCCGCGCCCGAGGAGCGGCAGCCGAAGGGGAGGGTGAGGTCGATGTAGGTGGCCCCGTCCAGGGCTATCCCGAAGAGGGGGCAGGAGAGGGGGTCGGCCCGGAGCTGCCGGTAGGCCCGGGATATGTCCGCCGACCAGGCGTAGGCCCCTACGCCCTCGGATATGAGGCGGCGGCCCACGTCGGCGACAGACGGGAGGCTGTAGGTATGGGGCTCCCCGAGGTATTCGCGTCGGGGGATGCCGGAGTTGACGCTGGCACCTCGGGGGTAAGAGAGATCCACGATGACCCGCCTCTTACCAGGGTCGGACTTGGGGCGGGTCATCATGGGCGAGACCTGGGTCCAGGGGGAGAAGGGAGGAACGTGGAAGGGGCCGATGAGGGCGCTGAGGGCCAGCTCTGTTTTAATGAAGGCCTGGATGTGAGGGAGGCATTCCGGAGGCTCACGGTGGTTGGTGAATGAAGGGCGGGGGAGGGTAGGGGCAGAGTAATTTGCGGGAAAACCGAACTCGAGGAGGTCCAGGACGGCGTGGTCGGGGTAGTCTCGGAGGCGGGACCGCCAGGCAGGGATGTTGAGGCCTGAGGGGAGGGGGATGCGGGCGGCCAAAAAATTAGGGAGGCCCGCTTCCCGGAGGGCGGTGTAGGTGTGGCGGAGGGCAGGGTAGCGCTCCCACGCCTCGCCGGAGGTGTGGGGCCAGGAGGCGAGTATGGTGGGCCGGTACAGGGCGGGGGTGGGGCCGCAGGTGGGTGCTGCGGGGAGGGTGGCTTGGAGGACGGGGTCGATGACATCGACGGTGGGCTCGTCTAAGGAGGGGGGTTGGTGGTGGTTGTGGGGGCGGGGGGAGGGTGAGGAGGTGCGGCGGGGGCGGGCGAGGGGGGTGGCGAAGGCCTGGGCGGTAGGGGGGGGGTCAGGGGGGTCAGGGGGCGGGTCGTGGGGGGGGGGGAGAGGAAGGCGGTGTCGCCAGGGTCGAGGTGATCTTCAGGGCCGGGGTTGATCGGCGGCTGGGGCCGGGCGGCGGTGGGAGCCTTACTGAGGGGGCGCTGAGGCCCGGGGAGAGGGTGGTCGCCGGAGGGTACGGCTTTCCCGAGGCGGCGGTCAGGCCGCGCCCCGGGGGGCGGAGAACTGCTGGGATTGGCGGTGGGAGCCTTGTTGAGGGGGCGCTGGGGCCCGTGAGGAGGGTGGCTGCCGGTGGGCTTGGCGGCTCCGGGGCGGCGGACTGGCCGTGCCTCGGGAAAGAGGTGACTGAGGTGGCTGGTGTCGGGATGGCGGGAGCATGGTCGGGGGGCGGCGTCGTGGTTAGTGGGCCGGTTAGGGGCCTCCGGGCCGGGCTGGAGGTACCGGCTCTTCAAAAATCCGGGGAGGGCGGGGCCGCCGTGCGGGCACGCTTCGCCAAGCATGCCTCCTCGCTGTGTACGGTTAACATTTTGTGTACGTTTGCGCAGTAGGCACAAGCGTGGCGCATCCTGGTAGCCCCTTGGCCATGAACCTCCCCCGGGGCGGCCTGGGTGCATGAGGTGGGGTCCCGATTCCACGCGTAACACAAGGGCCCGTGGGTCTCCCTAGAGTAAGCTACCCGGGTGTCGGTGTGGGCGCGGGGCTGGGGCTGGGGCCGGGGCTTGGCAGGGTCGAGTGGTCGTGGCTGGGCGGCGGCAGGCTGGGCGGGCGTGGCCAGGGACTCTAGCCTAAGGAGGTTGATGGCCACTGGGTCGTGCCACCCGTGGTCGGGGTGGTCCAGGAGGGTGAGGATGGCTAAGACGTATTCCTCCCTCGTAGCTTCCCCTCGTTTCACCGACTTCCTCTCTGCCCCCCGTTTCACGAGGTCAGAGGGGAACACATAGTTGGCAGGAATACCTTGTCGCCTCGTGGAGTGACGGACCTCGGCGGAGGCCAGTATTTCCCGGACAGCGTCGGCCGCGGAAGAGGGGCTGTGCCGGGTGAAGTCCTCCTGGTAGGCCGGGGAGGTGGCGTGCGGGGCCTGGGAGTCGAGGTGGTGGTAGCGCTCGTATTCCGGGTGGGCCTCCCCGGGCAGGGTCGCATGAGGCGGCGGCGGCGGGCGCTCCGTGGTGGTGCTGCGCGCCCGAGGCGTAGGGGCTGCTTGCTGTCTTGATGCGGGCGTCGGGCGCTCTGGTACGGGGCGAGCTTCCCCGAGGGCGAGGGCGTCGATCCGGGCGTGGATGTCCGCCGTGGCCTGGCGTGCGTCGGCCGCGGACTGCCGCGCGTCGGCTGCGGACTGTCGCTGGTCGAGCTGTATCCGCTGTATCGCCTCCAGTAGGGCTGAGGTCTCGGAGCCCGAGCCGCGGTCCGAGGGTGCCTCGGGCGTTGCCGGGGCGGAGACCGGTGACTCCTCCCGGCGCGGCGTCGCGGCAGGCCCCGGTGTCCGAGGGGCAGCCCGGGAGCTCTTCCATCCACGGCCCTTTCCTTGAGGCATTTTCTGTGTTTGGAGTTGGGCAGCGGTCCGAGGTGGAAAGCTGTCCGAGGTGGAAAGTCCAATGTAGAGACACGGGCAGGAGGACGGCAGGAGGGTGAGTGCCTGAGGAGGGCCGCCGCCGGCCTTATAAGGGAGGGAAGGGGACGGCGGCGGCGGGAGGTGCGAATGCTGGCAGGCCGGGGGGAGGGTGAGAGGTGGCGAGCAGCGGGGGTCGCGCGAGGCGTGAGCAGCGCGGACAAAGGCGAGTGGCGGGGGAGGGGGGGGAGTGAGCGCCGGCGGCCTGAGGTGAGAAGCAGCGCGACACGCGGGGCGGGGGAGGGTCTCTTCCTTCCCTCGCATCAAACGTAATGCTTCGCATTACGACCAATCTATCTTACTTTAGTTTGAGGTAACTTTTATTTTAAATGGCTAACTTTTGAGATATTTGAAGTGCCAACATGATCAATTAATTTTGGCAAGTATGTCAATACTCTGACACCGTAGGCTTCTGTGGTAACATGTTCTATTAAATTGTGTCAGTATTCCCTTCTATGTGGCAACACATGCCTAATAAGTGCATCAGTATCTAATTTAGATATGTACAATCAAATCTAGGTAAATGTTTGATTTTGTTTTAAAGTTGATACTTTCGTCAGACAATGCAGCCTTAATATGGAGGTTAGATTACCCCAGCCGACGGGGTGTGTAGCTATCATTGAAGCTGAAGTCTAGGTGCATACATTCCAGAGGTACTTGGTTCCTGAGTCCCATATCGGACAATAACTGTTTAGAGTTATTCAGATATATCTGCAGTGATTTAGGCGCGTCCGTTCCGGGGAAGGTGTTGACGGTTATCAGTACCAGACAAGCTTGATTAAGACGGTAACCCCCCCCCCCTCCCCCTCCCCGCCCCGCCCCGCCCTCCCTCCCTCCCCGCCCTCCCTCCCTCCCCCCCCCCCTCCCAGCTACGAATCACATAAAGAACAGCTGGCGTGCATCCTCCTAGATGTAGTCTGACTTTATGTGCATAGCAGATAACCGTTGCCTGATGGTGCAGTCACACTACGACGTAATGGCCCAACGTGACTCCGACGTAGTGACTTTTCGTCATCACGTTGGGGCACGTTAAAGTCACGTTACAGTCATGTTAAGCTCTCGTCACATCACGTTCACTCTCGTCGCCTCTCGTCGAGGTTTTGGACATGTTGAAAAAACTTTGACGTGACGCGACGAGTTGATAAGACGTTCGGGTCACATTACGGTCACGTTACAGTCACGTTAGGCTCTCGGTCACGTTAGGTCACATTAGGCTCACGGTCACGTTAGGCTCTCGTTATGACCATGTCGTCTGGTTGGTTGGTTGGTGGTTGGTTGTTGGTTGGTTGATTGGTTGGTCGGATGGTTGGTTGTGTGTCTGTGTGTGTGTGTGTCTGTGTGCATGTCTGTGTGTGTGTGGGTGTCTGTCTGTGTATGTCTGTGTCTGTGTCTCTGTCTCTCCGTCTGTCTGTCTGTCCGTCTGTCCATCCGTCCCTCCATCTCTCTGTCTCTCCATCCCTCTGTCTCTCTGTCCCTCCGTCTCTCTGTCTGTGTGTGTGTATGTGTGTGTGTCTGTGTGTGTGTCTGTGTGTGGGTGTCTGTCTGTGTATGTCTGTGTCTGTGTGTCTGTGTCTGTGTCTCTCTGTCTCTGTGTCTCTGTCTCTCCATCTGTCTGTCCGTCTGTCCGTCCATCCCTCCATCTCTTTGTCTCCCCATCCCTCTGTCTCTCCGTCTCTCTGTCTGTGTCTGTGTGTGTATGTGTGTGTCTGTGTGTGTCTGTATGTATGTGTATGTGTGTGTATGTATGTGTATGTGCCTGTGTGTGTATGTGTATGTGTGTGTGTCTGTGTGTATGTGTGTGTCCGTGTGTGTATGTGCCTTTGTGTGTCTGTATGGGTATGTGCCTGTGTGTGTCTGTGTATGTGTGTGTGTCTGTGTGCGTCTCTCTGTCTCTGTGTATGTGTGTGTCTGTGTGTGTCTGTGTGTGTATGTGTGTGTGTCTGTGTGTGTGTCTGAGTGTGTGTCTGTGTGCGTCTCTCTGTCTCTGTGTATGTGTGTGTCTGTGTGTGTCTGTGTATGTATGTGTGTGTCTATGTGTCTCTCCGCCCCTCTGTCTCTCCGTCCCTCTGTCTCTCTCTCTCTGTCTCTCTGTCGGTGTGTCTGTGTGTGTGTGTGTCTGTGTCTGTGTCAGACAGACGCACAGACAGACACTCAGACAGACACACACAGACACACACAGACACACACAGACACACAGAGACACACACAGACACACACAGACAGACACACACTGACACACACAGACACACACACACACATACACACACAGACACACACAGACACACACACAGACACACACACAGACACACGCAAATAAATATCTTCTACGTCCTCTCTCATTCCAATGACGTTAGACCGTCGTTTCACCCACGTCGACCACGCCGCGGTCTCGTCCAACTTGGCCCCGTATTTGCATATCACGTCGGGTTTTTCGAAAGTCCCACTCGTCAGACACTCGTTGGCCATTACGTCGTAGTGTGACTGCACCATTAGTTACAGCTTAGCCTCAAACCCATTAGCATTAGATACAGCTTAGCCTCAAACCCTTAGCGCTGCTCCATTCCGTGTTTACAGCAAATATATGTAATCTTTTTTTTTAATTATTTATTTTTGTTTTTAATTGGGAAGAGTGCTGTACTTGAATCTGCACACCTGCTGTCGCTTGACAGAGACTGGTACAGTTGATGCAGACTGGCACAGTTGATACAGACTGGTATCGTTCATACAAACTGGTACATTTGATGCAGGCTGGTACAGTTGATGCAAACAGGTACAGTTGATACAGTCTGGTATCCTTGATACAGACTGGTACCGACGAGACCGGTACAGTTGATACGTACTTGAACCATTGATTCAGACTGGCACAGTTGATACAGACTGAAACGTTGGTACAGACTGGTACAGTTGATATATACTTGGATGGTTGATGCAGACTGGTGAAGTTGATACAGCCTGGTGCAGTTGATACAGACTGGTATCATGATACAGACTGGTACAGTTGATGCATACTTGTATGGTTGATGCAGACCGGTGCAGTTGACACAGACTGGTATCGTTGATACAGACTGGTACAGTTGATGCATACTTGTATGGTTGCTGCAGACTGGTGCAGTTGATGCAGACTGGTATCTTTGATACAGACTGGTACAGTTGATACATACCTGTACGGGTGATGCAGACTGGTGCAGTTGATGCAAGCTGGTATTGTTGATAGATACTGGTACAATTGATGCATATTTGTATGGTTTATGTAGACTGGTGCAGTTGATACAGAATGGTATCCTTGATACAGACTGGTACAGTTGATGCATACCTGTACGGTTGATGCAGACTGGTGCAGTTGATACAGACTGGTATTGTTGATATATACTGGTACAGTTGATGCATATTTGTATGGTTGATGCATACTGGTGCAGTTGATACAGACTGGTATCGTTGATACAGACTGGTACAGTTTATGCATCCTTGTATGGTTCATGCAGACTGGTGCAGTTGATACAGACTGGTATATTTTATACTGACTGGTACAGTTGATGCATACTTGTATGATTGATGCAGACTGGTGCAGTTGACACATACTGGTGCAGTTGATACAGACTGGTATCGTTGATACAGACTGGTACAGTTGAGACATACTTGTATGGATGATTTAGAATGGTACAGTTGACACCGACTGGGGCAGTTGATAGAGACTGGTATCGTTGATACAGATTGGTACATTATATCTCGTGTTCGCTAATTAATATGTTTGTTTGTTTGTTGTTTTATGTCCTAGCATCATATAAGGTCATATCAGGGTGGGTACCGACTTGTGACAGTGCACACTCATGGCAACTTTATTCTGCTGCCCCACTGGGAGACCAGGCCACCAGCACCATGACCTGACATCCCACTCAGTCACATTATCCTGACACTGAGCCAACCAGTCCTCGACCTATCCTAATAATGCCTAGTGCCTGGCTAGGAAGCGACAAGAATTAATATTTAAGTCATTGGTTTGACTCGACCAGGGTTTGAACCAACGATCCCATGGTCTACCAACACGGGAGACGGACGCTCTAACTCATTCGGCCATCCCGTCTGGTGTGTTCGCTAACAAGAACGATAGACACATAAGCTTACAACTTATATAAGACATGTAATGCACTTCGTCTGTATTAAAGTCGGTGCTTATACATGCGTAACGATCCAACTGCATTGGAATTTTGATATTGGCCTGTGTCTACATATCGACTTATGCCATATGCTGACTACAATGATAGAATTCGGTGCTATAAACTGATGGTTAGTTGTTGGAAGTTTTACATCCTGGCAACATCTAAGGTCATATAAGGACAGGTTTCGACTTGTGAAAGTGCACATTCATGGCAACTTTATAGTGCTGCCCCACTTAGAAATCAGGCCCCAAATACCCTGATCCAATATCCCACTCATTCACATTATCCTGACACTGAGCCAACCAGTCCTTGGTCTATCCTAATAATGCTGAGCGCCTGGCTAGGAAACTACCACACCCCACCTCTTCATCTGTATAGCCCCCCCCCCCCCTCTTCACCTACGAAAAGGACTGGCGTGCTCCGTTTCCAGGACACTGTTGCTGAGTGGTATATCACAGTGTGGTATCGGAAGGGACTGATAATCAGTGAGGCAGCCATGTAAAGCCAAAACATGATCTCCCACGTGGCCAGGACGGAAGCCCCCCCCCCCCCTCCCCCCATCCTCTTCCTCACAGTGGGCTCACACTCAAGTGTGTGGCAGGTTTCCCACTTTGTTGAAACCTTTTTGGTCACTTAGCGTAGCGCTACCTTTAATGTTTGCATCCGGGTGAGAGGAGCTCACCTAAATAAAGTACAGTAAAACCTCTTTAACCCACCACCTCCACAGATCGACCACTCCCCTATATCGATCGCTTTATTTGGGTCCCAAACGATCGCCTGTACAATACCATCGTAATGATAAAAAAAAACTCCCTAAACCGACCACCTCTCTAAATGGACTATTTAAAGTCGTCCCCATGGTCGGTCGATTTAGAGAGGTTTTACTGTAGTTGCTTGTTTGTGGAGGCACATATCGATACATGGTGGCAGGAGTAAAAGCGTCCCTCCTGCAAGCCGCCGATCGTGAAGGGCTGGAGTGTCAGTGGCACTTGGCCTCCCCAAACATGGCGGCTACACACTGCATGGCGTCAGTACGGAGGCTAATAGAGGCATGGCCAGCCGCATATCTCAATGCTCTATCCTCTGATGCGCGAAAAGGAAGAAGGCAAGGCGGGGGTGGAAGTAAGGCGTTTATTTACGCCTCAAACAAACAGAGCATACAGAGGGAGAGGCTCAGGAGGAGCAGGTAAAGAACTCATAAGGAGCAATGTAAGGTAAATCAATCAATGGAGAAAGGTAGAAGGGGCTCATGAGGAGCAGTGTAATGAGGAGCAATGTAAGGAACTCATAAGGAGCAATGTAAGGTAAATCAATAAATGGAGATAAGGTAGAAAGGGCTCATGAGGAGCAAAGTACAGGTGAATGAAGGTTATAGTTGAGTGTCAGTAGATGAGGGAGGGGGTGCCGAGGAGCCCTCCACCCTGCTGGAAGAAAGAGTATAGGAAGAAGATGGGTGGGTGGGTGGAGAAAAAGGGTAGAGAGCTGGAAGGCGGCAGGAGGGCGAGTGCCTGAGGGAGGCCGGCGGGCGACCTTATAAGGGGAAGGGACGGGCGGCAGCGGGTGAGGTGTGAATGCTGCCGGCCCGGGGGAGGGCGAGAGGTGGCGAGCAGCGGGCGTCGGGTGAGGCGCGAGTGCTGCGCGGTAGGGGGGCGGGGGGAGGAGGCGGCGGGCGGGCGTCGGCCGAGGTGGGAAAGCAGCGCGACAGCGCGGGGCGGGGGAGGGTCTCTTCCTCTCCTCGCATCAAACGTAATGCTATGCATTACGACCAATGAGGCGCCTATGTGGCCGTGTTTCCATTGGTACACCCCAGCTACCCTAGACACAGCAGTGAGACTGTGAAGGCCATGCACACTGCCAGCGCCATACACCACGGCTACCTACACCAGGTGGCATTGTTACCATGGCTACATCAGACAGCACATGGCTACCACACTAGGTGGCATTGTTACCATGAGTACCACACCAGACGGTACTACTACCATGACTACTACATCAGACAGCACATGGCTACTGCATCAGATGGCACTGTTAGCATGGCTAACTACACTAGATGGCACTGTTATCATGGCGACCACACCAGACAACACTGCTAGCATGGTCAGTACATCAAACAGCCCATGCCTACCACACAAGGCGGCATTGATACCATGGATACTACAGCAGTTGGGACTGTCGCCATGGCTACTGCATCAGATGGCACTGTTAGCGTGGCTAACTACACTAGATGGCACTGTTACCATCGCTACCACACCAGACGACACTGCTACCCCGTCCTGATATGACCATAGATGTTGCTATGACGTAAAACAACAACAAACAAACAACAAGCTACCATGACTACTACATCAGACAGCACATGGGTACTGCATCAGATGGCACTGTTAGCGTGGCTAACTACACTAGATGGCACTGTTACCGTGGGTACGACAGCAGATGCCGCTGTTACCATGGTCAGTACATCAGACAGCCCACGACTACTACATCAGGTGGTATTGTTACCATGGCTACCACACCAGAGAACACTGCTACCATGGCAAGTACATCAGACAGCCCATGACTACCACACAGGTGGCATTGATACCATGGCTACTACAGCAGCTGGGACTGTTGACATGGCTACCATATCCGATGACACTGTTGCCATGGCTACTACACCAGATGACACTGCCAACATGGCTACTACATCAGACAGCACATGGATACTGCACCAGATGGCACTGGTACCATGGGTACTGCCAGACAGTATTGTTGGCATGAAACTGAAAACCCTTCCTGATATGACTTTGGATATTGCTAAGACATGAAGCCCAACAAACAAACACCATAAAACACTGTTACCATGGCTACTACGCCATCCAATACCGTGGTCATACCCACTACTCCCAATATCATCATTGCCATGTATACTATGGTAGACAATACCCGTAGTAAATCGGCAGCTTTATCTGTCATAGTTACAGCACGAATTTACGCATATTTTTAAAATCACACTTCTTTCCTAGCAGAGGACAATTTTCGACACAGTTACTATTTCGCCTAAACCAGAAAACCCATCCTGATATGACTCTAGATATTGCTAAGATGTAAAGCCTAACAAACACCAGACAACACTGTTACCATGGCTACTACCTCATCCAATACCATGGTCATACCCACTCCTCCCAATATCATCATTGCCATGTATACTATGGTAGACAATACCGGCAGTAAATCGGCAACTTTATCTGCCATAGCTACAGCACAACCTTATGCATATTTTTAAAATCACACTTTCTTTTCCCAGCAGACGACAATTTGCTACGAGCATACGGCAATTACATAAACCCCGACGCTGTGTCGATGATATACATAGTAACCCGTGCTTCAGTTCTATTTATAGATTATTGATCTCTTCGAGGGGCGGATGTGATTGAGTTCAGGCTAAGCAATAAAGAACAGGCAGGGCAGACTTGGCAACACTGACCATGAAGCTGTGTGATAAAACACCTATCGTGGCGGAACCAGCGAAAATAAAATGTAAAAGAGCTGAGCACACAATAAGGTGCAATTACACTGTACGATGTGACATCCGGGCCGCGTTCAGGGTCCGTCTCGGAGGCGCCTCGGCGACATCTCGGCAATGCTTTTTGGCTTATTTCTGTTCAGAGTGCGCCTCGGCGACGTCTCGGAGACGCCTCTCTTTCCAGACTGGAGGTGAAAAGCGCCTCAAAAATGGCCGCCATGTCCAGTGGTTTCAGCCAATTACAGCACAGCTTTTCCATTGCAAATGGCCGCTACCTATGGGGGCGGCCATTTTCGAGACAAGAAACTGCCTTTGCCGTTCAGACTAGCATGACGTCAGGCCCGTCGCCGAGGCGCCTCCAAGACGGAGCCTGAACGCGGCCCAGCTGAAGCCGTTTTCCGATTATAAGATAATAAGTAGATTTCTGTTTTGTTCAGTTAGTGACCATTGTTCGACCATTGTTCTTGTTGCAATTATAACAATATCAATAATAATGAGAGTGGTTAAATAAAGTGTCAGTGGAGTCATGGAAACAAAGGAAATATTGCGCTTCGATCAGGATTCGAACCCATACTTCTGCCATTCCAAGTCTAGCACTACTAACCATTAGTCTATCTAGACTTCATGAGGCTCCTACCCACGCCTACCTGTCCATGTGGATTCTTGTCTGAGAGGCCAGTGTAGACTACTACAAGAAGAAGAAGAGGAGGAGGAAGAAGAAGAGAAAAGAAGGAGAAGAAATAGAATAAGAGAAATAGAAGAATAAAGAGAAAAAGAAGAGTAAAAGAGAGGAAGATGCTGAAGAAGAAAAAGAAGAAGAAGAAGCAAGAGAAGAAGAAGGAGTGATTCGAAGTGAAGTCAGACAATTCTAGCTGTTGCCATCCAACATACTAAACGTCTATATAGTGTCGCTCTCATACATAATATCAGTTTTAAAGAACCTTTCCTTTCTATATTTCTGTTTGGTAAGTGTGTGTATTCTTCTGATTATACAATTTGTCAGTGCTGGGGCACTGGTCTTCCAAGCATCGAACAATCATAGTTGGATACACATTACCGGGGGGGGGGGGGGGGGGGATGGGGAGTAGTCCATGCTGCATAGCTACGGCACACTCTGTGCCGTACGGGGTAGCCTTCACTGTAGTATGTACAGTAAAGGCCACTCTATATGAAAATGGTCGCAATAACTGGTTATAATAGTAAAGTCAGGGAAAAGTAGGAATGTTGCCTTTACATAGAAATATTAATTAACCACTCTTATTATTATTGACATTTATATAATTGCAACAAGATATTTCTATATAAAGGCTAATTTGCCAATGTTATGCAGTACTCCATCCATGTGTTGATGGCTTTCAGTGTTTGGGCTGTTATAATCTTAGTATAATATTACTGGATGCCCGGCCACGTTTGGGACACCAGAGAATACTACAGAAACTCTCCCCTTCATATCACTTGTCTATCAACTCATTAACCAATGCTAAGGAAGAATGAAGTCAAGACACAGATAAACAGTGGAGAAGTTGTGCTTTACTAACACCAACTCCTGTCCACCTACCAGTGACCTATCATCCACACCCCTTGCCTTCTAGCCACACAATATCTCATTACTACTTTAGCCTGTATAGAAAGCAGTGCCTACAGCCCATGGGACAGGAGTCCTATGGCTGTGTACACACTCAATTAGAATAGCTGAATTTTGATAGCATCAGACAGAGTGTCTGGGGTTCCTGCTCAAGAGTAGGTGTGTCTCACTCAAGAGCCAGGAGTAGAGTGATCTCTCTCCAGGGGGTCTGAAGCAGAGTCTAGAATTAAGATCTTGGTTTGAGGCTAGTGTGGTCAGAGGGCCAATGGGATGCAGGTGACTGGGCAGTCCCCAGCCAGCCAATCAGGCACCTCCACAGTCAGGGTGGGTGGCACCCTCCCCCAGTAGGGGTAGCTGTCACTCAACCCAGCTGCAGGTGGTGCCCTGTGTGTATATGCAAATTAGGCTGGTGGACCAGCCCAGTGGTCAAGGCAGGGGGGGGGGCAGGTAGTTATACAGTTACAATAGATCTCTGTTAAAATGGTCTTTTCTCCAATTGCACTCTTTATGGATGCATAGAGAAACATTTCAACAATCATGTACTGCCTCTTATATAGGAACATCTCTTCATTAATCTCAGGCATAATATATGAACATATATTTCACACAGCTTATATCATGTCATAATGGGAGTGGGATATTATTACTTTTAGTTTATATAACATCGTCCCCACTCCGTCGCCCAAGACTAATAATGCTCTCTGCCAATATATAATTCTTAACCGAAAATCCGTATATTTTTACATTAGGTCGGCAATAGTGTGTGGCTGATTAGTAGCATCGGTACATTAAGGTGCAGGCTTATGCAGGTTATGTTAGGTATTTGACAGGTGTCCTGTCTAATACCACGTGACATATTGTTGTTTTACGTCCTAGCAACATTTAAGGTCATATCAGTATGGGAACTATGTGACGGTGTTATATGGTATTGCAGCGGGTTTAATATTTATAGTGCGTTCAGTAAGTTTGCCAGGTTCGACTATTAGTTGTTTTGTGTTACTAGGTTGCCAGGGTAACGGGGCGCGGGGGGCTTCTGGGAGGTTGGGGGGTCCGAATGAGAGCAAGCACTATAGGTCCATAGATGTGTATTAGTTTATCAATTGCTTTAGGAAAAAGCTATATTAACAATGTGAATCTGTTCAACTGTGACCACCCGATAAATGAGCCGATATTCTCTCCCACTGTGGATAGTTAATTGGTGTTACCTGGCATGGTGGCCGAATCGGTAGAGCGCGCGCCTCGCGTGTGGGCGATCAGAAGTTTGGTTCCCGATTGAGTCAAACCGATGACTTATACAATTGATACTTGTCGTTTCCTGGCCTGGTGTTCGGTATTAATAGGATAGGGCAAGTACTGGTTAGCTCAGTGTCAGGATAATATGACTGAGTGGGGTATCAGGTCATGGTACCATCGGCCTGATTTCCCAGTGGGGCAGCACTATAAACTTTCCATGAGTGTGCAGTCACAAGTCGGTTCTCATCCTTATTTGACCTTTGATGTTGCCAGGACGTAAAACTCCAACAATCAACAAACCAATAGTCGTGTCGTCATTGTATAGTTACTGGCTTCAAGTATCTACGCCAGAGGGAAAGAGCTTAATTGAATGTCGAGAAAGAACAGAATGCACTGTCAGTAATAAATAACCAAGGCACTCCCTTTTGGAACCAAGATCTTCTCTTAGAGCACGTCCACTATGAAATTAGCAGTTTGCACGTCCGTGATAAAATCTTACAAGAACTGCTTAACACTGCTTAACCCATTTGAGTTCATCACCATGGCAACGAATGCTACATCAAGCAAATGCGCTGAATAAGCACCTGCGTGAGTGGTTGGAGCATAAACTGACATTAAAGTTACATAATCCAATGAAAGCATAACAATTCCAAATCTAAAGTACCTGCGTCGACGTGTCCATGTTAGATGTGGGTACACTTATTAGAACATTATTTTATTGATGTCTGGAAGGAATATTAAAATATATGTTGATAGAAGCTATCAGTGCTGCAAGTCATGCAAGTGTACGGTGTTCTGCAATTTGGTGAGCACAGCAAATTCATCTAGCATGTTCCATTTCAAGTATCCCTGATGTCCATTTATAACAGTAGTCCCAACAAACATAACGTGTATTATACTGAACAAACTAGTTTTTTTTTTTTAAATAGAGCGGGAAGTGGAAGTAATTGGTTTTGCAGCCTTAATTCCCAATTTCCTTTAGAAATCAGCCAGTTGAGAAACTGGTTGTTGGTTTGAAATTACGGAAGCTGGAGATCTTACATTTATTGTGTACTGTGTGCATGGAGGCAGGGTTCAAGCATTTGTAAACAGTAAACGCTGTGCACGATGTAATGCCCCTGTCACACTACGACGTAATGATGTCAGCGTAGGGAGAACATGAAGAACGTTGAACTTCTCGGCGTAGTATGCAAATTTGGGCACAAGTTGAACGTGGATGCAACGTAGTGGACGAGATCGTAACGTCGGTAAAGCGTATTCCATCGCCAGAACTACGTTACCTGATGGCGAAACGTTGAACGTACGTTCTCCTGATGTTATCCTGACATTATCCTGACGTTATCCTGACATTATACTGACATTCCCATTATGCTGCGTGGACGTTTCCACCGGGTTTAATGTGGTTCAACGTAGTGGAACGTAGTGGAACGTAGTGGAACGTAGTTGAACGTAGTTGAACGTAGTGACTAACATTTTAATAACGTCGGTTTAACGTCATTGACGTTCACTGAACGTGTACAGAACGTACGGCGAACGTAAACCCTTACGTTCGCATCACGTCGAAAGTTTTGAACAGGTTCAAAACCTTGACGCACGCCGACGTAACATGACGTAACATGACGTAGCTCGACGTCAGTCTAACGCCATTATGACGTCATCAGAACGTAACCCAACGTAATGACGAAAAATGACCACGTTAGGCTCACGTTGGCTCGTTACATCGTAGTGTGACAGGGGTATAAGTTTGATATACATATATATATATATTGTTTGTGTGTTGTTGTTTTAAGGTCATATCAGGACGGGGTTGATATTGTAGTGGTCTGCACTGACCTCTCAGGCAAGTAACCACATAGACAGGTAGGCATGGGGAGTGTGTTGATATCAGGGAGCCTAGCTGGTGTAATGGTTAGCACACTGGCCCGGAGTGCAAAGAGGTGTGGGTTCGGGTCCCGCTCTAGGCACAATATTTCCCATTTTCATCACCCCCACGACACTGGTTGCCGTGACCATGATCCTATACAAGCTACGCGCTGTATGGTTGTTGAACCTACCCTGTGTATGTAAGTGTGTTGCATTGCCTGTATGTATGTAATTGTAAGCATTAAAAGACTTACAATTCCAGGGGGACGAGTGTAGTGGTCTGCACTGACCTCTCAGGCAAGTAACCACATAGACAGGTAGGCATGGGGAGTGTGTTGATATCAGGGAGCCTAGGTGGTGTAATGGTTAGCACACTGGCCTGGAGTGCAAAGAGATGTGGGTTCGAGTCCCGCTCTAGGCACAGTATTTCCCATTTTCATCGCACCCATGACAATATATATATGTATACATATATATCTATATATATAATGTGACTATGCTGAGTAGTGTAATTATATAACCACAAGATATTATACACTTTCAGTAGTGATGAAATGTCGTGCGGACTTTAAATTGTTGCAATTATTGAGGTATATCCCATGCACACATATATATTATACCCATATATGTATAGATCAGCTATCTATTGTCTTATGAGGTCATGCCAATTCAATAATTGCAGCAATTTAAAGTTTGGATGAGACATTTTATTACTGGTTAAAAATGTATAATAATACCCGTGTGACAATAGAATTAAACTACTCAATATTTGTATATATTATATCTCAGACTTAATCGTACAAAGCGTTTACTGTTTATGAATATTTTAATATGTATATGTGTCCATATATCTGTATATAGTCCGGATTGGTCTATTTACTATTTTATCTAGTTATTATTTGTAACTTTTTACTTATGAATAGAGAAGTTTTTTCATATACATTACGGTTTTTAAAGTTAGCTGCGGGACAATGTAGTCCTGTCATACGTGACGCACGATCAAATGGCAATTTACTCTCCCGAAAATTGCTGGTTGCTAGGCAACACAATTTTCTCTTTCGATTCTTTAGCCGGTATGTCTGTCGGTGGGGGTGGGAGGTATTTTATATTTGATCGAATGTGAAATATTTGCTAGGACTATTTCACTGCAATCGCCATTGGAAAGAAATGCATTGCAATAACCCTTCCACCTTTAGTCGAATTACTTAGTGGAGTTACTTAACGGACTTATTTAGTCGACTCACTTTCGTGACTCACTTTCTTAGTGGACTACATTTCTGGATTTAATGTGCGGACTTACTTTATGGACTTAGGTTGTGGGCTTACATTGCGGAGTTAGTAGAGGGAATGGATCTACTTTCTTGTAATGCATGTTCACGTGATCCACAAACGGGTTGCCACGTGACAAGAACGTGCTGCTGTCTGGGTCTCTCAATCTCACCATGGTGATTGACATTGTGTAGCATTTTGCCGAGCGCCTTGGAATGTGATAAATACTCAGACCTCTATAGCACTGTGGTGTGAACTTGTGGTGGCCATGTTGGTTAGTTGTTGTTGTTTTACATCCTGACAACATCTAAGGTCATAGCAGGACAGGTACTGACTTGTGACTGTGCACACTCATGGTGACTTCATAGTGCTGCCCCACTGGGAGACAGGCCGCCAGCACCATGGTCCGCTATCCTACTCAAGTCACCTGATCCTGACATTGAGCGAACCAGCCCTTGCCCTACCCTAATAATGCCAAACGCCTGGCTGGGAAGAGACAAGTATAAATTGTTAAGTCATTGGTTTGACTCGACCAGGATTCGAACCAGTGGGTTCGAATCCCACGACCTTCAAAAATGGGAGACGGACGCTCAAATCATTCGGCCATCCCATCTCCCAGTGGCCATGTCCATTAGACTTACTTTGGTATTAACATGGCAGGCAGAATTTATTGAACCAACCAGAACACCCATCCGCATGCGCCTCTTTCATCATACGCTCTGACGAAATCTATTTCAGTGAACTAACGAATCACATTTGGTTAGATTATTTCATTGCGGGTTTACGTCCCATCAATAGCTAGAGTTATACCAGAGAGCGTGTATATAGATGAGAGGGACAACTCTCATACTAGACCGTGTAACAACTGCCGACTGTGGCGCTCCAAGTGGTGGTTGTTGAACAGTATATGACACAGCTGTCAAACTCAAGGCATTGTCAATGGCCGTGAGCAATCTTCGTACAGAAAAAGTGAAATATCTCTAAAACCGCACAATTTAGAAACAAACTGTTTGGCAGACCAACAGATCAAATGTTTAATAAACAGATTATATTAAATTTATATGCTTAGTATTCTGCATTTATATTAATTTTGAATAAAACTGACGTTTTTCCCTGTGCGTACCAGCAAACTCAATGAATTGTCAATGGCTGTGAGCAATCTTGGAACAGAAAAAGTGAAATATCTCTAAAACCACACCACATAGAAACAAACTGACTGGAATACACATAGAAAACATATTCAATGAATAGATTATATTAAATTGATAATTTTGAATAAAACTAATGTTTTGCACTGCACGTACCGTCTAACTCAAAGCTTGTTCAACAATAACCGCGAGAGGCGCCACTGTAGCCTGTGTTACCGATTTTCGCGGGAGTTGTCCCTCTCATCTATATACACCCTCTCTGGTTATACCCAGACGATTGCCAACTTAGGCATCTATAGTGACTTTACAGTGCTGCCCGATTGGAGTACCTTGTTGGTCTTCACCATGGTTTATAACATCTCATCCAGTTAAAAATCAGCATCTTCCTGATATGACCTTGATTGTTGATAGAACAGAAACCCCCCAACTAAAAATTCGCTATCCTAAAATACTATGCCTCGTATTCTTTTACTTATTGTATGATTTGTATTTTAATTATACATTGAAAATCACTAATACACGTCTAAGGACTTTGTGTAAATAACTGTACCACTCACGGCCAAGATCAGTGCTACATTCACCAAACAAAAAACAAACAAAAACCCTCTAAAAACCAAAGCACGTAAGAAAAGCCGTCAGTGTATTCATCATCCGTGTTTCTGGATCGTAAAACATGGCATTATCGTCGATGTCAACCACGATTGGGGACACATTTAACCGAGACACCGATTCACACACGGGTTGATGCTTTGTGATCAATTTTTGATAGCAACAAATGTGAGACAAAAAGCCCTGTTGATGCATGTTGTCAGGGGCCCTATTAGCAGCATCGCATCTCTATGCAATAAATCTCTTCCGAGTTACTGCCCGATGGTTCCTTCGGAGGGACTAGAGCTGGTACCCGGTGTGTTTACATCGGCGAAAGTAGGTCAGTCTCCCTCCCAGCCCTATCCTTGATAATAGCCCGATACCTTAAACTCACTTTGCACTTATAACCACATGATTACTGATGATTAGTTGTTGGAGTTTTACATGCTGGCAACATCTAAGGTCATATCAGGATGGGTACCGACTTGTGGCAGTGCACACTCATGGTGACTTTATAGTGCTGCCCCACTGCGAAATCAGGCCACCAGCACCATGACCCAATATCCCACTCAGTCACATTATCCTGACACTGAGTTAACCAGTCCTTGTCCTATCCTATTAATTTACAACACGAACAAGGAGCCCATGTTATGGAATTTTAATGAACACAAGTTAGTTTGATAGTGAGTACAGTATAGCAGTATAATGTTTGATCGGTGTGAATGTTCGACTCAGGCCCTCAACCCCACGCTTTTGAATGTTCGTTTGAAGGGTTGGGTGGGCGGCTGAGTTGAGTTGAGTTGTTGAGCTGCTCATCTGGCTGCCGGGTTGGAAGTGAAGGTTGGAAGCTCGCTGATTTGCGAGGAGGGGTTTGTGACGTCAGAGTCTCGCGAGGTGGGATCGTGACGTCAGAGTCTCGTGAGGGCGGTTCTGGGCAAGACCAGTAGGGGGGCCGGTTGGAGGATTCGAACCCAGGTGGCGCCACCGTAGGGCTCCCTGTTCGCATGCAAATTACCCATGTTGGCGAACCACCATGAACCATGCCGAGTTCCTGGTTAGGAAGTGACAAATATAAAAGTTGTAAGTCATTTCTTTGACTCGACTGGGAATTGAACTCCCGATCTCCCGCACCGGACCCCTGGACTCTACCGATTCGTCCACCGTGCCCGGTGGTTATGCCACCACCATAACCTTGCATAATTACATTGTCCTCTCCACCCCGAACTCGTTAATAATGCCATTAGGTTTTTTTGCGGGAGCGTACGGCGGCGTAGGCTGATTACGTCATATACGTCTGCATACGCTGCCATACGCCGCCATATGCTATGCATACGCTATGCATACCCTACGCATACGCTACGCATAGGCCGTCATGTCCCGGCCTATGCCGGCGTATGCCATTGTACGCCGCCATACGCTTTCTCCCGTCCGTCCGTCCAAATTTTGTTGTGCATGCTAAAAAAATCTTGACCTATGGGAGGGTATGGTTCATACGCTACTCATACGCTACTCATACACAGGTGTACGCTCCTCGTACGCTAGGGGTGCACCAGCGTAGGTTACGCATACGCTCAACTTGTGTCACCGGCGTATCTCTAGCATATGTAGCGTACGCATAACCTACGAGTTACGTATGGGAGCGTACTCCTAGCGTATGCACAGTGTATGCACAGTGTATTCCAAGCGTATGCCATAGGTCTCGACATCGATCTTGACTCATATGCTACTCATACGCTCAGATGCTATGCATATGCTACGCACACGCTATGCATACGCTATGCATATGCTACGCATACGCTACGCATATGCTACGCATACGCTATGCATACACTATGCATACGTTCCATATGCCAATCAAAACCGTCAAAAAATGTCACAGTGCGCTCTCATACGCTCCTCGTACGCTCCTCGTACGTTACACATACGCTCAAAAACACCCGATAGGTCACCAAAGGTCATGATAGGCCGGCACGCGCAGGACTTACATAGGTTTTCAATACGCTCCCGCCATACGCCGTAATGTGACAGGGCCTTAAAGTTCATTAAGTAAGTCCACTACATTAGTCCACTAAATATGTATGCAAAGTCCATCCAGTAAGTCCGCTAAATAAGTCCAGTAAGTAACTCCACGAAGTAAATCTACAAAGCAACTTCATTAAGTAAGTCCGATAAGTAAGTTAATTATGTAAGTCCACTCAATAAGTTAACTAAGTAAGACCACAACGTAAGTCAACTAAGTAAGTCCAGAACGGAAGTCCAGAAATGAAGTCTAGAGACTGAGTCCACACAGTAAATCCATACAGTAAATCCACACAGTAAGTGCACTAAGTAAGTCCATTAAATAGTCTCGTATGTAATGCCTGGTACACACCTACCGTATACGATTCGCGCACTAAAACTTGCGACTCGACCCGACCCGCTTAAAACTGAAAACGGGCCGATTCATTTTTCGAATCGCGAATCGCAATCGTAATCGGCCCGTTTTAGCCCTAAAACTGAGTTTTTAGTCGCGAATCGCGATTTTTGTGCGCGAAACGGGCAGTTTTAGATCATATACGGTAGGTGGGTGCACACAAACGGTAGGTGTGTACTAGGCATTAGTTCACTACCTAAGTCCACAAAGTAACTCCACTAACTAAGGCAATTACATAAGTTCATTAAGTAAGCCTACAAAGTATGTTCACTAATTAAACCCATTAATTAAATCCATTAAATAAGTCCGTTAGGGAAGTCCATTGGTCATATTGCTTCGGCAATGCGGGTAATTTGGGACCGAGACGGGACAGATACCCCTCCCCTATACCACCCCGACTTAACCTTAACTTCCCCCCTCCCTCTTTTATTCATAGGCGGCCACTCCTTTAATTTCAGGTGGCGAAACCGGCGCCCGTGCCGGCAGCCGCCGCTTGTACCCGGTGACCCCTCTGACGTCACTTCCGCCCCTGCCTCTGCCCCATCCGCACTTCTCCCCCAGATGCCAGACCATCACCTCTTTTCTCACCGCGCTACCCGACCCTACTTTAATGGCCTCGAATTCCAAGGGTTGAGTCCCGGGTCATGCAGAGACTTGATCCCTACTTCATTGTTTGTTTGACTTGTACTCTTTATCTAGAGCTAATAAATGTCCCATACTCTGTAGTTCTGTCTCGTGTCTTTAATTAAGTAAGTCTACTAAGTAAGTCAATTGGAATAGTAGCTTTTTTACTCTATATATATATATATACATATACAAACGTACCGTGGACAAAGAAATAGAGTAATCGCCATTGCCTTTGCGATATACATATTAATATTACCAGATATAAAAATCCTGGCGTCAACTGTCTTTGTGTTCTGGTACTCTACCCTTTCTCCCATAACAGTTGAAATTGCCAAGATGCGTAGTCTGCGAGACTGAATAAAATGGTTATTTCCCTCGAGCGTTGTGTCGGTGTAAATATATAAATAACAGGGCGCACTGATACACTCATGATGGCCTGATAAATAAACTGTCACATACAATGTAAATAACGAGAATGATGGCGTCAGCGCGCAATTTCCGGTGCTTTCACAGCATTGCGCATGCGCTGAACTGTCTAGTATTAAGTGGACGTTATCATCAGGTTTATAAAGGTATTTTGGATGATTCATCTGTTTTAGTATGCATGTATTTATTGCACTAAGTGGTATACCATTCAAAACGCTCCCATGTTGTGCTCTGATGCTGATTTTCTCTTTAATTACATGTTTTATTTGATTGGTTGTAGGAGTTTTGCATCCTGGCAACATCTAAGGTCATATCAGCACGGGTACTGACTTGTGACAGTGCGCACTAATGGCAACTTCATAGTGCTGCCTGACTGGGAAACCAGGCTGCCACCACCATGACCCAATATCCCACTCAGTCACATTATCCTGACACTGAGCTAACCAGTCCTTGCCTTATCCTATTAATGCCGAGCGCCAGGCTAGGAAGCAACAAGTGTCAATTTGATAAGTCATTGTTTTGACTTGACTGCGAACCAAACTCCCGAGGTCCATGCTCTACCGATTGAGCCACTGCACCAGGTACTGTTGTATTTGAAGATGTGTTGTTGTAAGTGACAGTAAAATGTGAGATATGTGACAGGTTTGAAGAGGGTACTGGAAGCGCGCAGATTCAGTGGTGACGTCATACCATTATGAAATCACACCTTTTAGAACGTTGCAATGACGTCAGTGTCATGGCGCTGAACAGACCTTGGTGTACCATGTCACTCATTACCTTCCCTGGTGCCCACAGTATTTGACGGATGAAACGAGGTCTGGCTGGCTTTGTGTCAGAATAGTGTTGGTTGGTTGTAGGAGTTTTACATCCTGGCAACATCTATGATCATATCAGGATGGGTACTGACTTCTGGCAGTGCGCATCTATGGTGACTTTGTAGTGCTTCCCCACTGAGAGACCAGGCCACCAGCACCATGACCTTATATCCCACTCTGTCACATAATACTGACACTGAGCTAACTAGTCCTTGCCCTATCCTATTAATGCCAAGTGCCAGGCTAAGAAGCGACAAGTGTCAATTTTATAAGTAATGTTTTGACTCGACTGCGAAGCAAACTCACGAGACCCGCGCTTTACACATTCGGCCATCGCGGCTGGTACTGTTTTATTTGAAGATGTGTTGTAAGTGACAGTTATGTGTGAGATATGTGACAGGTTTTGAAGCAGGTACTGTAAGTGCGCGGATTCAGTGGTGACATCACACCATTATGACATCACACCTTTTAGAACCTTGCAATGACGTCAGTATCATGGTGCTGTAGAGACCTTGGTGTTCCATGTACGATGTGACTCACTACCTTGTCAGATGTCACTCACTACCTACCTGGCGGGCGTTGTGTCAGAATAATGTGACTGAGTGGTATATTGTAGTCCAGCGAGGAACACTACATACATCCCATGAGAGTGTCCAGTTCCTTTCTGATATGACCTGAGATGTTGGCAGAAGGTAAAACCCCAGTCACTCACTCTCGTTCTGCATATGCCAAGTCCTGACTTTCCAAATCTGCCAAATTTGATTAACTTTCCCCAAATGTTATCTGGCGCTACCAGAATATTATTTCATTTTTTGTGAGTTTCATCTTTGTTAAGGGAGAGTTCTAACAAATTTCTTAACGTTTTTTACTATAGCAATTACAAAAAAGTATGTCCCTATCGTAGATTGTATAAATCTATTAAATGATATTAAAATTATATTATAAAGTGTTCTGTGTCTGAAATTATATATGTGATGTGTAACGCATACGAGTAAAAATGCCAGGGAACATGTAGTCTATATATTTCAACCTTTGGCGCATTGGTGGAGTCTCCCCCCCCCCCCTCCACCAGCTCTCGGGGTAATTGGGGGGTGAGCCCCCCCCCCCTCTCGCGCCACACACACTGGAGGAATTATTCTTTATATAATCTAAGATACATGCATATTCTCATACATAATTCATGTATAACTTAATGTATATATAATATAATTTACTAAGATTTATATATATACTATAATTTATGTACAATGTAATGTATATGTAATTCAGGACATGAGAGAGAACTACATAGTATGGAATTTTATTAGACTGAATAAGGAGGAAGTCAATAAGGTATAGCATACAAGTAGTCATTAATCAGGTAGGTCAATCAATGAAGTCAATAAGGTAGAGCGTACAAGATGCCATTAATCAGGTAGGTCAATGTCAATGGGAACAAGTACGTCTGAAGTCTCTGCATGACCCGGGCCTCAACCCCCATTTTTTGAAGTCATTAAAGTAGGATCGGGTGGGGCGGTGAGAAAAGGGGTCGTGCTGGTCCGGTGTCTGGAGGAGCAATGCCGATGGGGCGGTGGAAGTGACATCAGAGACGGGTCACCGGGTACAGGCAGCGGCTCCTGCGTGTGCGCCGGTGTCGCCACCTGGAGTTAGATGATATGGGCGCCTATGAATAAAAGCGGGGAAGGGGGGAGGCATAGCATAAATCGGGTGGAATAGGGGAGGGGTCTGTTCTGACTCGGTCCTGAATTACCCATATTGCCAAAGCAATATGGACAATTTAATTTATATATTTAATCTATATATAATTTAATTTATGTATAATTGTATATACACGTACATAATATCCAGCATGTATTATGTATGTAAGTACATATATATTTAAATGACTAACTTTGCATAGTCGGAGATTAATGCTTCGACACATGAAGCTCCCCCACAAAAAGACCATATTCGCTGAATAAAATATCATTTACCTGAGGGAAAAAAGGTCAAGCTTCTCCACTGTACCCAGCCAGCTAAGCCACAAGGGGCCGCCTAGTTTGATACTGATATTCCCCCCACGTGATTCATAGGCATGAGAACGCACCGCGTTTGCCATTAAGCTGATATGCCTTATACACGTGTCACACTATGACGTAATGAGCCAACGTAAGCCTGACGTGGGCACTTTTCATCATTACGTTGATGTACATTGGGTTACGTTATGATGACGTCAGAATGACGTTAGACTGACGTCGAGCTACGTCATGTTACGTCGTGTTATGTTGGCATGCGTCAAGGTTTTGAACCTGTTCAAAACTTTTGACGTGACGCGAATGTAAGGGTTTACGTTCGCCGTACGTTCTGTACACGTTCGGCGAACGTCAATGACGTTAAACGGACGTTAGTCAAACGCTGCTCACTACGTTCTACTACGTTCCACTATGTCAACCCACATTAACGCCGGTGGAAACGTCCATGCGGCGTAATGGGAACGTCAGGAGAATGTCAGGAGAACGTTAGGAGAACGTACGCCGAACGTATGTCCAATGTAAGTTCAGCATTTTGCCACCTTCTCGTAACGTCACGTAACGTAAAGCAACGTAGTTCTGGCGATGGAATAACGTTTATAACGTTCCTTGAGCATAATTACGTTGTCCTCTCTCGTTGAATGATGATATCACTACGCTTTACCGATGTTACGCTCTCGTCAACTATGCTGCATCCAAGTTCAACTTGTGCCCAAATTTGCATACATGATACTACGCCGAGAAGTTTGACGTTTTTCACGTTCTCCCTATGCTGACGTCATCATGTCATAGTGTGACAGGGCCTTTAGTTCCATCCCACGGCACCAGGGTGGCGTCATGACGTCAGAGCGCACAGCGTGGTGCGCAGTGAGACACCCACTTCCGGTGTGAATTCTGCCACGTCAGCGCTTTCGTCCGGGCACTGTCTGACCTCCCAGCTGTTCTGTTTCGCACTGAACATGCACACAATGCATTTATCAAAAGCTACATGACTTCATTTATAAGTTGTACACCGGAAGTCATGGGCTGTGTCGTGTGAAGCCACATTGCGTCGGTTTCTGAAACAGTCTTTAAAGTTGCATAGTCCAATGGCTTTCAGTTGCTGTCATTTTTCTGGGATATATATATTAAATTTATTGTTATGCTCTACCTTACTTTACATTGAAATAACTTGTATTGTAAATGACTAAATTTTTTTTAATATTTGAAGTGACAATATGCTAAATTAAAGCTGCATTGTCGGATGAAAACATAAAATGTTCAAAATCAAAGCAATTGTCTAGACTCTATTCGGCATATCTAACTTAGGTGCTGGTGCACTTATTAAACATTTGTCATCACGTAGAAGGGAATACTGAAGCAATTTAATAGAACCTGTTACTGCAGAAGCCTATGGTATCAGAGTTTTGGCATGCTTGCCTAAATTAATTTTGCCTGTTTGAACTTCAAATATCTCAAAAGGTAGCCACCTAAAATAAACGTTACTTAAAACTAAAGTAGGGTAGATCATAGCGATCAACCTAATATTTTTATCTCAGAAAATTATAGAAATTCAAAACCATCGGACTATGCAACTTTAATTTTGGCAAGCATGCCAAAACTCTGACACCACAGGCTTATGCAGTAACAAGTTCTGAAAGATAGTCTAATTATGTCCTTCTATGAAGCAACACATGCTTAATAGATGCATACGTAGCTATGTTATATGTGTAGAATCAAATTTAGGTGAACGAGACGGGATGGCCGTATGAGTTACAGCATCCGTCTAACCTGTTGGTAGACCATGGGATCGTGGGTACGAACCCTGGTCGAGTCAAACCAATGACTAAGAAATTTATACTTGTTGCTTCCTAGCCAGGCGCTCGGCATTATTAGGATAGGGCAAGGACTGGTTGGCTCAGTGTCAGGATAATGTGACTGAGTGGGATATTAGGTCATGGTGCTGGCGGCCTGGTCTCCCAGTGGGGCAGCACTATAAAGTCGCCATGAGTGCACAGTCACAAGTCGGTACCCGTCCTGATATGACTTTATATGTTGCTAGGACGTAAAACAACAACAAGCACATTTAGGTGAGTATTTAGGTTTTTTTTAATGTGATGCTTCATCGGACTATGCAGCTTTAAAGCTTGAGAGGTTATTTTTTGTAAAGTATTTCTTTTTGGTAGCCCTTTTGGTTTTGTTCAGAACATGTTATAAGTGCCAAGGTACTGTCCTTCTAGCCCTACTGACAAATGCTGCTATGCCCTAAGCAAAGCTATAATACAATAGCTAGATCATTCAAAGGAAACACAGAGCAAGGCATTCATAAAAGCCGTGTTCACACGGACAAAATGTGAGGCGTATCACACAAATCGAATCAGGTGAGGCGAATTGGTTGCGTTCACACGGGCAAAATTATCCGCCTCACAGGAATCGATTCACGTAGACTACCTCGCTTAGGTGGTCTACAGGATCCGCATCACGTGAGTCGAATCAGCCCTAATCCGCCTCAGACGTGCGTTCAGACAACGAATCTGATGCGAACTATACAAGTCGCTTTCTACGAATCGATTTACATCGTCCGTGTGAACACGGCTATAGACTGAATAGATTGAGATAGATAGATTAAGATTGAGAGAAAAAAGATTTGTCTTAGTGCATTGGAATAGCGAGCTATATTAGACTCGAATGGCAGTGGGTGGGCCGGGGGGGGGGGGAATATATAGTTACATATTTTTAAGTGAGAGCAGGGAGACCATTGGAGTCAGTTCCCAGGAAAGGGGAAGCAGAGAGTGCCCGGTTAGAGGGGGGCCTGCTGAGAAGAAGGGGTATTGGGAAGCGAGAGGTGCCCAGAAGGAGCACTGAAAACCATTAGGGAATATTCTTTATATATATTCACATAATAAATTATATAGCACATATACATGTATATGTGTATGTGTGTACGTGTACATACATGTACATATATGCATCTGTACATGCACATACATATGTATATATAGTTACTTTTGACCAGATGGGATGGCCGAATGAGTTGAGCATCCGTCTCCCGTTTTGGTAGATCATGGGATTCAAATCCACGTGTTATAACCTTGGTCGAGTCAAACCAATGACGTAAGAATTCATACTTGTCACTTCTTAGCCTGGCGCGCAGCATTATATTAGGATAGGGCAAGGACTGGTTGGCTTAGTGTCAGGATAATGTGACTCAGTGGGATATCAGGTGATAGTGCTGGTGGCTTGGTCTCCCAGTAGGGAAGCACTATAACATTGCCATGAGTGTGCACTGTCGCAAGTCAGTACCCATCCTGATATGACCATACATGTTGCCAGGACGTAAAACTCCAACAACCAACCAACTATAGTTAGCTTGTTGGGTTTACGTCCTAGCAACATCTATGGTCATATCAAGGTGGGTATCGACTTGAAACAGTACGCACTATAGTGCTACCCCTCTGGGATATCAGGCAGCCATCACCACCACCCGATATCCCACTCAGTCACATTATCCTGATACTGAGCTAACCAGCAGGCTAGGTAGCAACAGATATCAATTTTGTAACTCATTGGTTTGTGTCTGCTGGGACTCAAACTGCTGACCTTCCGAACGGCAAGCCAGTGGTCTACTGATTAGGCCTTAATTTGTATACACATACTTAGCTCAGTTGATTACATTGCAGTACTTATGCATATATATATATGGTCACCTCTACCAATAATTCAAGAGATTTGCAGTCACACAACCTGTACGTTCCTTTAGTGTATTTAGATTCATGCAGTCGCCACAACAAATCAAAAGGACTAGAACGAGGCTTGATTGACTTCCTTCCATCTGACCTCAAACCTCTACTCGTCCTCGTTCAAATGTAATCCCACGAAATCTTATGCATAGTTGGCAGAATCAGTTATATATGTGCTCTATAATCTATTATGGGAATATAAACAAGGACACTAACTATCTTCAGTTCCCTATGTATTCACTGTATCCTATCTAACTGACCCTGTGTAGTACAGTATTGGCCAAACTGGCGCCACCTGTGAGGGGCTCTAAGCACTGCATGGCAGCTGCGTCTGGCCATTATCACCTATAGACCCGTCCGGATGGTCAAATTTTAACTTTAGGTTGGCATTTAATATATCTCCGCCAGAGAATATATATATCTTCTTCTCAACCACGTCAGTCTTATCGTTGTTCTGTTTATCTGGGGCCAACTGTTTATATGAGTGTAATCCTCTCTGACAAAAAAACACAAACCCCAAAACCCTAATTTCTCAGTTTGCCTTCTACTGGAATGATGGTATAAATAATATGCGAGATTTGCAACAATAGAAAATGTGAGATGTGTGAAGTGAATGAAGCGTGTAAGCCACACGGCGAGCTGAGACTGAGGCCGTATTCGATAATAACGCTCCGGACCATTCGGGTCATCCGAGTCATCAGGATTTCAAATAGAACACCCCGAGGTAAACTTAAAAATACACTGGTATTAAAGCAGTTCCATGAAGCCAAAGGCTAAAAATACACTGGCCGTGAGAAAAACGATCCGACCCCAGTGCCTCGCGCTTTGGCTGGGGGTGCCAGGAGCATGTCTGTTGGTACCTGTGTGTGTCATGTATTGCAAAGCTACGTTTCTTTTCGTTCTTTTTAGTGTAAAGGACCATCCATATTGAAATGGACATATAACTAAATTATGCAATCCTAAAATACTTTAAATTCTATTTATCTGTAGTTATACTGGTTAGTAAAAAAAATAAATAAAAGGTTTTGGAGTAAGCCACGATTTTTCCCACCCCGAGCGTGTTCGTTTATGCGACCCGACGTTGTAGGACCTGCGCATGCGCACAAAAGTGGTTCGGATGATCTGAGTTGTTTAGTTTAATCGATTACTGCCTGACTGACTGATGACTGACTGACCTTGGTGTCGTTGTGCACGAGCTGCAGGGTATATCCAGGGATGATCTCCTGCTGGTTCACGTGGTCCACAGCCATGCGCGCCGCCGCCAGCTCGGACCGCCCCGCCTGAGCGCCCCCGGCGCCCGACAGCTCGAACAGTCCGCCCAGGTGCAGCGTCTTCTGGGGCGGCGGGGGGAGCGTCGGCGATGGCGGCGTCGACACTGTCACATCAATGACGTCACGTAGGGTGATGGCCGACGCGGATTCAGCGACGGGCCGGCCCAGGTGAACATCAAAGGGCATGTCGGCGAGCATAGACTCATCCAGAGAGGTGCGCTTCTGCTGATGCGGCCACTTCCGGTTTGCTTTCGCTTTTGTTTTTGCCTTCACTTTCGTTTTGGCTTTCGCTTTGGATTTGGCTTTTGTTTGTGCGCTTGAGCTTCCTTCTACACTTGCCTTTTCAACCAGAGCAGGGTCCCCTCGTGGGGAATGATATTCATTGGCACGGACCGCGGGTTTGTGGAGCAGGGTGCGGAACGGGTTGTGGACCAGGGTACCCACCAAGTGGAGAGGCGCAGAGGCGGGCCGGGGTGTGCCTCGGAGTCTCCAGGTTGGGTTGCCGATGGGCGTCGTGAGGAGGGCGCGGAGAGACATGTCCCCGCCGGTGGGTGCTGACAAGTTTTTGGGGACGACGCCTATGGTGTGAGTGGTGTTGGGTGAGTGCATGTGCTGAACAGGTGTGGTTGTCTTTGGGGCATCATCAGCCTTGGCCTTCGTGGAACCCAGTGGCCATGTGCCAGTCGCCAAGCGTTCCGTGGCCACCCCATCTTTATCTAATCCATCACCACCATCTTCATCATCATCATCATCATCATCACCATAATCACCATCATCATCAGTACCTTCATCAACCCCCAGATCATCGCCCTGAGCTGCCACGGGAATTCGGCCATTGCCACCGGGCAATGTCAGGGAGCTCCAACCCCTCGGGTTCGCCTCGGCGGACCCCTCGCCGGAACCCCCGTCGCCCCCCGTCCAGGCGCCACTCCCCACTACGCCCTCATTAAAGGGGTGGTGGTGGGTGGTGGGGTGGTCGACCTGAGAAGCCCTGGTCCGCTCCCCGAGCCCCTCCCTGGACCTTTCATGTGTCACGGCGTCCCAGCCGGCGGACCAGGTTAAACCCCGGGCCCGGCGAGGCGAGGATCCCTGGAGGCCAGCCCGATGGCCATTTGGGTACGACGATGGCTTATCCCTTCCGACGATATCCAAGAACTGCCCCTGGGCATGGCCGTTCCAAGCCCGGTGCCACCCGGTCATATCCCCCACAGCCGGCCGCACAGATAACACCCAAGACTCACTCTCCTCTTTAGACCCTGACCCGGACGAGGACTCGGAATGCGACTCAGTCACGTGATCCGACAGTAGGTCATGTCGGATCGCGACCGAATCGTAGGGTCTATGGGCATGCGCCGAATACGACGATGAAGCAGAATCATCGTCAACCTGCCATGGATGGCCCGTAGAATCCCTGGCGGCAAACCGCTGTACTTTGGTGGACACGGCAGGTATGGAATCGGTCTGCGCCACCGCCGGGCTAAAATTGATGCCGACCGTCTGTCGGCCAGGCTCGGTCAGGTCGGCGCGATTGGGCGTCGTGACTAGCGTTGTCGCGTCGGCTGTCTGCCTGCCGGACAATGCATCATAATGGGATGTAGTGATATCGGATTTAATGTTAACTAACACACTTTGGGGCAGCTCATTTGGAGCAGCAGGGCGTGGGGTCGGCAGGGGTGGGCAGGGGGGCTCGGGTGTGGTGGATGTTTCTGATGTGGTCAGTTCGGCGGCAGGCATCATCATCGTCATCATCATCATGATCATCATCTTTTTCGGAAAGTGAGTCGGCTTGCTGTGCCTGGTGGCGCCTGCTTCGGTCGTGGTGACGATCCCACCCGCCGAGCGCTTCTCATCTGTTCCTCGCTCCCCGCCCCGATTATCGCCCACCATTCCGGAACGCAGCGCGCCATCTGGCGACGCGGTCCCACCGGCAGGCTGGCGGGCCCTAGCGGCCAGACCCAGAGTCAATGCGCCGTGACCGCCCCTAGTGGCGCTGTGTAGCAAGGCGGGATTCTCGGGAGGACCCGGGCCGGTGCTACTGCGCGCCGTCACGCCCCCTGGTGGCTGAACCTGGCTCCTCGAGAGTGGCGGCACCTGGCGTGGCAGCGGCACGGCCGCACCTGTGAGTAGCGGCACCAGGAGCATGAGGAGCGGGAGGGAGAGGCAGCGACGTGCCGACAGGTGACCCGCGGACGGCCCCATGGTGGCCGGCGGGCCCCAGAGGGGTCAGCGCCGCCCCCACCTCACGCCCCCCACGGTGCAGCCTCGTGCCACGCTCCCACGCTGTCAGCCGACTCGGTCCCCTTCTCCAGGATGTGCGTGCATCCAAGTAGCACGAGCAGCAGCAGCAGAGGCGGCGGCAATAACCCCACCTGTTGGAGATGAACATGGATTTAGCTGTGAGGACAGTGGGCGTCGTGATGCGGGGTAATTAGCGCCATGAGTGCCTAGGAGCGGCTGCCTGCTGAGCGCCGCTTACACATCACGCCGAGACCCCACCCGGCGGGTGGACGCGTTACTGGTGGGAGAGGGGGGTAGGGGAAGGGGGGGGGGGAGGGTCACAGTCGTTGGTGAGAAAACTTTCACTTTAAAACAGCATCATTTGTATCAAAGCTCCAAAGAGGGATGCTATATGTAAAGAATATATTCCCAAGGGGAGTGATACCGATAGTGGTGCTCGCGCCAGCTTGGCGGATGCTCGCAGTGGGTTTGCTTCACTGCGCGCAAACCCAAGTCGCCCAGGCCGCTACCATCAGCGGTTCGAGCAATAGAGACGATACTGGCACTCCGTTAATAGTATTAATATAATGTATTTATATAGCACATTTCAGCGGTAGAGTGCATGGTTGAGGTTATGACTATGAGCAGATAGTGAGCGGTGGGAGGTGGCACCACTGTCAGAGCTGAGGTTGATTAGGTTGGAGCAGTAGATGACCAGCCCAAGGCTCCTTCACCCGATCACTGGCGGGTGGAGCTGAGGAGCGAGTACGGAATTCCAGGTCATTATACTTGTATAATTCTTTTACAGCAGCTTTTAAATCCCAGTAAGTATTGCTTCCACCAGCATGTCAGTAATACTGCTGAAGATCCTCTGCGGGCAATAATCGGACACGACCAAACTATCCAGTACTTGGCATAACACTTGGCTAACTAAGCCTCCTGGTCCTGCGGCTGTTGATGCTCACAGTCATCACCGCAGTTGTTGTTGTCGCAGTTGTTGCCACAGTTATTGGCACAGTTGTTGCCGCCGTTGTTGTCGCTGTCGCGCACCACGCTCGCCGCCGCCGTGTGTATCCTGAGGACGCGCTTGAGCCAGGCGCGCAGATCGGGCAGCGGCAGACAGCGGCAGGCGCTGGCGGCCACGTAGAAGTGCACGCGCACGTGGATGTGCACCACGACCGGCGCCTTGCAGCACAGCAGGCCCGGGGTGCTGCACTCTGACCGGGAATCGCACCGATGTGCCGGCGGCGGCGGAGAAGGTGGCGGCGACGGGGGGAGTTGGCGCCCTGACTCGTCGCTCATCTCATGGTCGCCGCGCTGTTGTTGTTGGTGGTGGTGGTGGTGGTGTTGCTTATGGTGAGGGTGGTGATTGTGATAGTGGCGGATGCTGTCACAGTACTCCGAACATGGCAGCGTGGTGGGTTCTACTCCCGCTGCTGGTACATCACCAGCTTGCTCTTCCATTTCAGCACAAATACGAGGCAACAACGACGACAACGCATAGATCCAGGCGATGCGTACACTCCTCCCATTCAAAGTGTTGCTTAGCGACGACGACGACTTCGGGACTGTTTAATTGGGTTCAGCAGACGACTTTTGTTTCGTCTTGGCCCGCCGCCGCGCCACTCCTGATTCCCATTCCCGCCTTTCCGCCCTCCTCGCTGTGCTACGCGGCGGGACTCAACTGACTCGCAGACAGGCGCTACACGGGAGGAGGAGGAGGAAGAGGAGGAGGAGGAGAGTGCGCCGCTCACGGACTGACGGACGGACGGACTGGGCCCGACGACAGCGCCCCCTGGTGCAGTCTCCTCACGGTGCGAGCAGCGCACCGGGCGGCGGGGGTAGGTAGGATGCGTGGGTGTGGGGGGGGGGGGGGGGGGGGTTGAAAGGGGAGGGGGAGCCGGTGAGGCTCAGATAGTCTGCTGTTACTATCATTGAAAGTGGTGACCTCATCCAACGGCTGAAACTAACTGGCTAATCGGCTATGCCGGTGGGAGGAGCTGCTCTTATCATTTGGAGGAAGGTGTGTGTGGTAGGGGAGGAGGGTGGGGGCTGGGGGAGGGAGAGAGGGAGAGAGGGAGAGAGGGAGAGAGGGAGAGAGGGAGAGAGGGAGGTGGTTGTGGTCCGTCACTGGCTTCTGAAGCGGCCGGCCGGCTCAGAGGCGGACCCGCCCAGAGCGCAGATGACCAAAGCAAAACCTCAACAGTCGGCGTGTTTGTTGTTTGTTGTTGTTTTTGGTGTTTTTTTCGGTAACCAGCGGAAGTTCCAATTGGACCGGCCGGAGGAGCAGCTGGTTGCCTGCGAGCGTGCACGATCGCTGAGACAGGCACGCCGGCGACGCACTGTCAGATTACATTCAACTCCTCACCGCACTGGAGTTTCTTCACAACGCAGGGATCCCGAGTCATGTTCCCCCGCTTCTCTCAGACGGAGACCTCGCACTGTGTGGTGCCGCTCAGGTCAGGTCAGGTCAGGTCAGGTCAGGGCCCGCTCTGCGGCGGCGTGGGTTTGGTTATTGTAGCTGGAGTTTGGGTTTTAAGGGAGAGATGGAGAGGAGTGTACGAGTACGTGATGATGGAGGTGTTGTCGACATAACCTGTCGTGCAGTATAATCACTCAGTAGTAGTTGGTTGGTTGTTGGAATCTTACGTCCTCGCAACATCTAAGGCCATATCAGGACGCCTGGCGCTAAGTAGTAGTAGTACTAGCGGTAGTAGTAGTATTAGTAGTAGTAGTAGCAGCAGCAATACCGTCCGTCCTCCTAGTGGCGGAACACCGAACTATTATCGAACAAACGCGCTGGGCGGGGAGAACCGCCACTGCCACTGCCACCTGGTGGTGGGAGCGCGCAGCGTGTGTTGCGGCTTCGGTGTCGGTCGGCGCGTGGCCACGCCGCCTGTCCACCCGTGCTGCCCATGTCTGGTGCCGGCCACGCCGCTCGGGGCTCGGGGCTCGCTCCGTCCGAGTCCAGCCGTCTCCGGCGACTCGCGGCCCGGGCTGGTTTTGCTTTGCTCTCGCTAAGTAGCGGTCAGGTGCTACTTTGATGGCCCCTCTGACGGCTGCACGCTACTCCTCCTCCTCCTCCTCCAGCAGCTGACGACTACTCATCAGCCACGGCTCCTCCCTCCTCCTCCTCCTCCTACTCCTCCTCTTACATCGCGCTGGCGGCGGGAGGCGGGAGGCGGTTGGTGGTGGAGGAGGAGGAAGACGGGGGAGAACAAAGCGATGGGAGGTGTGTGTGTGTGTGTGTGTGTGTGGACCAGGAGGAATAGGGGGGCGTGGCTGGAAGAGGAGGGGTTATTATACTAAGTTAGAGAAGTGAGCACATAGCTTCCAAGATGACGCGTTGGGCGAAGGTGGGGTGTGGTGATGATGGGAAGTGACTGGGATGGGTGGGTGGGGGTGGGGTTGTGGTGGTGGGGGGAAGTGGGGAGGGGGGGAAGCTGGGAATGGGGAAGCGGGGAAGAAGGAAGGGGGGAAGGGGGGGGGGGGGGGTGAGTCCTGCCTATAACACCCAGGTAGAAATAGTGCAGGAGTTGGAGAGAGTGTGTGTGCGTGTGTTTGTTTGTGTGTGTGTGTGTGTGTGTGTGGAGATGAGGGAGAGGAAATGGATGTAGGTGGGGTTCGGGAAGGAATATGATGGTTAGGGGGAGGTGGGTTGAGGAGGGTGTTTGGGGTTGTTATATGGTGGACGCATATACTCCAGGGCCCGTATGCATGGGCTGGCGCTAGGGACCTAACCGCGGCTAGGGCGGCACCACACAGCTAACATTGGAAAATCCGCATGCATGAGCCGGTGCCAGTGCTAGCCGCCGACCGTAGCCTATGCTAAGCTACCCTGATTTCAAGTCAGGTTTAACTGCTAGCCGCGCCGGTTAGCGTGCGTGTGTGAGTGTCAATCTATTCAATGCTATCATATTTAACAGAATTACATACGCAATAAGTGAAATTTTATCAATTTAACCCTAAATTCAAACCGATATTCACGCCACCACCACATTGGCGGCGTTATTCTTATTGTCGAATCGACGAATGTAAAGTAAACAAATCGCCGCCGCCGCATCGATGTCGATATCCATACTGTCAAACGTCAACTAAACATGGCCACCGCCGCTGCCGTATCGGCGGCGCTATATTACAGCCAAATCTATTCAATGCGACCATATTTGACAGATTTACATACACAATAAGTGAAATTTAATCAAATTAACACTAAAATCGAACCATTATTAACGCTCCCGCCGCATTGGCAGCGTTATTCATATTGTCGATTGGAGGGAATTCCCAAATCTATAAATCACTTCACGGTTAGCTATCTGCCCCGGCTTGGACATTGGTGCATACGGCTTGACCTAATTAACCAAGGCCCTCCTAGCCGCGGATAGCTACCCCAGAGCTAGCTCCTAGCACCGGCTAAGCCTAACCCTGATTTATGCATACGGCCCCAGGGTGGCACGTTGGAGAGGGGGAAGTGCGGATGGAAGCAGACCGATGGGCTAAGGAATGGGGAGTGGAGGGCGTGGGTGCATGAGGGTGGGGGTAGGAGTGTGGGGACGAGGAGTGGAGAGTGTGGGTGCATGAGGGTGGGGGTGAGGAGGTGCGTCCACGGTGCGCAAAGCTCGCAATCAATATGGCGCCTAACCTGCAGGAGGAAACATACGTGGAGCGAAGGAAGTAAAGAGGCAAGCTGATCACGGCTTGTGTAGGCTGCACACAGAAACACACAGCAGCACACATGGGTATATAGGCTGTACACATACACACACAGCAGCACACACGGGTATATAGGCTGTACACAGCTACACACAGCAGCACACATGGCTATATAGGCTGAACACATACACACACAGCAGCACACACGGGTATATAGGCTGTACACAGCTACACACAGCAGCACACATGGCTATATAGGCTGAACACATACACACACAGCAGCACACATGGGTATATAGGCTGCACACAGAAACACACAGCAGCACACATGGGTATATAGGCTGTACACATAAACACACAGCAGCACACACGGGTATATAGGCTGCACACAGAAACACACAGCAGCACACATGGGTATATAGGCTGTACACATAAACACACAGCAGCACACGCGAGTATATATAGGCTGTACACAGAAACACACAGCACCACACATGGATATATATAGGCTGCACACATACACACACAGCAGCACACACGGGTATATAGGCTGCACACAGCTACACACAGCAGCACACGTGGGTATATAGGCTGTACACAGCAACACACAGCAGCACAAAAGGGTATATAGGCTGCACACATACACACAGCAGCACACACGGGTATATAGGTTGCACACATACACACAGCAGCACACACGGGTATATAGGCTGTACACAGAAACACACAGCAGCAAACATGGGTACATAGACTGCACACAGGAGCACAGCAGCACACACGGGTAAATAGGCTGCACACAGCAGCACACATGGGTACATAGGCTGCACACAGAAACAGACAGCAGCACACATGGGTATATAGGCTGTACACAGAAACACACAGCAGCAAACATGGGTACATAGACTGCACACAGGAGCACAGCAGCACACATGGTTATATAGGCTGCACACAGAAACACACAGCAGCACACATGGGTATATAGGCTGCGCACAGAAACACACAGCAGCACACATGGCTATATAGGTTGCACACAGAAACACAGAGCAGCACACATGGCTATATAGGCTGAACACAGAAACACACAGCAGCACACATGGGTAAATAGGCTGCACACAGAAACACACAGCAGCACACGTGGGTATATAGGCTGCACACAGCGACACAAAACAGCACACATTGGAATATAGGCTGCATACAGCAACACAAAACAGCACACATGGGTATATAGGCTATACACAGTGACACAAAGCAGCACACATGGTTATATAGGCTGCACACAGAAACACAGCAGCACACATGGGTATATAGGCTGCACACAGAAACACAGCAGCACACATGGATATATAGGCTGCACACAGAATCACACAGCAGCACAGACGGGTATATAGGCTGTAGACAGCAACACACAGCAGCACACATGGGTTTATAGGCTGCACACAGCAACATACAGCAGCACACATGGGTACATAGGCTGCACACAGTGACACAAAGCAGCACACACGGTTATATAGGCTGCTCACAGAAACATACAGCAGCACACACGGGTATATAGGCTGTACAGAGAAATACACAGCAGCAAACACGGGTACATAGGCTGGACACCTATGTGGGTTTCTACAACCTACAGGAACACACGTGAGTACACAGCTGCACACAGAAACACACAGAAACACACGTGGGTATATAGGCTGCACACAGCCGTACACGGGGGTATCAACAACATGCAGCAGTACACGAGGGTATAGGCAACACACAGCCACACACGAGGGTATAGGCAACACACAGTAACACATGAGTATATATGTTGCACACAGAAACACACAGCATCACACATGGGTACAAGCAACCCCCAATCACACACAAGGGTATATAGGCTGCATATACCAAGACACGGGTAAATCAACACACAACAACACACGTTAGTAAATAGTGTGTATAGCATGTACACAGCAACACATGTAGGTATAGTATGTACACAGCAACACATGTAGGTATAGTATGTACACAGCAACACATGTGGTTATAGTATATATACAACAACACCTGTGGGTATAGCATGTACACAGTAGCACAATCATCTAGGTATATGTTGTACACAGCAACACATATGGGTATACAGAGCCATGTAGGTAAGCGTATGCTGCACACACCAACATGCCGCTATAGGCTGCATCATGCATGCAACAACATGCGAGTAGAGGCTACACAACAATGCATGCATGCATAGACTGCATGCAGAAACACAATATATATTTATATATACACAATACAGTAAAACCTCTCTAAATCGATCGACCATGGGACTGACTTTTAATGGTCCATTAAGGGAGGTGGTTTGTTTAGGGAGTTTTTTTTTATCGGTACAATGATATTGGGTATGCAGGTATTGCAGGTATAGCAATACCTCAGGAAGTTTGACACCCCTGCCTTGCAGAGTTGTAAACCACTGCCTTGTGGTACAGGTTCTTGACAGAACCAAAGGCCAAGGGAGCAAACCCTAAACAGAAAACCATGTCACTGTGGCAGCATTAAAGGCGGTTGATGTATGGAACTCCCAACATCTCCCGACCAGCCACTGCAGGGACAAATAGTTTTGCGCCTGTCTTGACATGTTCTTGCCAGTGTGAAACCTCTATTTGCTCCGGTAACTTGCAAAAGCCAGCAGCACTTCAACACTTTTGCAGGCAGCTTTCATGAAATGTCAAACCTGAAGATGAGAGACATTAAGACCGACTCATGGATGCAACTCTCACAGCAGAGAGCTAAATGGAGAGCAGCAGTCAAGTAATGAAAGCAGTCTTTGTCGCATCGCGACCGACAGCATGATGATGATGATGGTATTGTATCGGCAATCGTTTGGGACCGAAATAAAGCGGTCGATATAGGGGAGTGGTCGATCTGTGGAGGTGGTCGGTTAGAGAGGTTTTACTGTACATGGTATTTTGTTGTATGCATATTTTTTAGAAATTATTTGCGTATGACAATAAGTTCCACTAAACATGCTTCATTGCTAATGTGGCTGTCACACTACGACGACAAGCGGCGACGACAGCCCTGCAACAGCCACTTCCGGTCTGTCGTCGATTGTCATCGATTGTCGTGCAGGTGTCGCCGCGACACCTCCGCGACACCTCCAGTTTCTCCACTGTTTCTCGACTGTCGCCGAGTTGTCGCGGGGATTTTGGACATGTTGAAAAACTTCGACGACAGCAGACGACAGCCAAGGTTGCGGCACTGTCGCGGCACTGTCATGGCACTGTCGCTACGGTGTCGCTACGGTGTTGTCGTTGTCGCTAAGGTGTTGTCTTGTCGTTAAGCTGTCGTCGCTTCTTTCCATAGCAGTGTGTCTCAGTGTATGTGTCTCTGTGTCTGTGTCTATGTGTGTGTCTGTGTCTATGTGTGTCTATGTGTGTCTATGTGTGTCTATGTGTGTGTGTATGTATCTCTGGGTCTGTGTCTCTCTGTATGTATCTGTGTTGTCTTTGCCGTTAAGATGTCGTCTTTGTCGTTATAAGCTGTCATCATCTGCTCATCAAAGAGTCGGAGGTGTCTACCGCTATCACAACCGCCCGAGAGGAAGCTTGTCGTCCGGCGGTTGTCCGGCTCCCGTCAAATTGTCGTTATGTTGTCGCTATGCTGTCGTTCAGCAATAAAATATCTCCGACCTCCTCTGTCGTTAGATTGTCGTTATACCCAGGCCGATCTGTCGCACCGTTGTCGACCGGTTGTCGTCCGATTGTCGTCCAACTTAACCCGAATTTGCATATGTCGTCGTGATTTCTCAAAATTCCAGCCGCCGGGCTGTCGTCCTCCCATTGTCGTCCTAGTGTGACTGCTCCATAAGCAAAGTGGATCCAATTTGTGTTATTAACAGTTTGGTTGTTTGTTGTTTTACGTCCTAGCAACATCTAAGGTCATATCAGGACACGCATACCACGGTATGGTTGGAAAAATACGCTAACTGGCATTGCACGTGTACCTCGCTGAGTGGCCTATAAGGACGTTATTGTTGTTTGTTATTGTTTTACGTCCTAGCAACATCTAAGGTCCTATCAGGACGGGTTGCCTATAAGGATAGTCGTCACTGCAGATTTCACCTATCGTTCTTCATGCTACATGTAAGGGAGCAACATAAATCAATTCTAAGAGGGGGAAGTGCGGGTGGAAGCATCTAAGGTCATATCAGAACGGGTACCGACCTGTAACAGTGTGTACTCATGGCAACTTTATAGTGCTGCCCCACTGGGAAACCAGGCTGCCAGCACCATGACCTGATATCCCATTCAGTCACATTATCCTGACCCTATCCTAATAATGCTGAGCACATGACTAGGAAGCGATAAGTATACATTTTAAAGTTATGGTTTGACTAAACCAGAGTTCTAACGCATGGGTTCGAATACCACAGGAGGTGCCACTATTGTTTGAGATTTAGGAATATACCAACACAGCACTAGCATGTGCAATTCTGATCTGTAGCCATTTGTTGCAACTAATGAAATATTTCCTAATATTCATTGCTAATTTACTCAATCCGATCAAACCTAAATGTCCTGGGAATATTCAGGAAATTAGATATAATTTGTTGCTTTTTAGTGATGTATTCCATTCTGAAAAATTCCCAGAACTAACTGCACTACAACTAGAGTTGTGAACCTGCACATTAATCTTATATCAAATTCGACCTTGGTAATTGAATCGGACATCCAATAACCCCCATAGCCCAAACAGGGTAAGCTATCCAACCTGCTTGATCATTTCCTCCCTCATAGCTCTGAGGAGGAACGATCACAGGATAATCACTCATGATATGCTACTATTATCAGTAGGTGAGCCCACATCACGTGATCAGCGTGAGAGGGGAAGCTGAGTCACAACCACAAGAGTTTTGGCAAGCTTTTTTTGGGGGGGTACATTAGTTGTTTAAGCAGGGGAAATTTCAGTCGCAGACGACTGGTCTTCCCCATTCCACTGCTCCTTGCCCTATCCTAATAACGCTGAGTGCCTGGCTAGGAAGCGACAAGTATCAAGTTTTAAGTCATTGGTTTGACTCGACCAGGATTGGAACCCACGATCCCATGATCTACCAACATGGGAGATGGACGCTCTAACTCATTCGGCCAGCCCGTCTGGTTATCTTGTCAACATTATCCTGTTTTTTTCCCAGATCCAATTGCTCTAATTTGCATAGCCATCTTTTATCAAGTTACTCCGAACTACTAAATAGTAGGTCATAATGGTCAACCTGATATATTTAACTAATAAAAAAAAAAAGAAGCTAAAATCCAAAAGTCATCGGCCGATGTAACTTTAAGTTCCCACTGGTTTGACCACTTGCTGATACTTGACCTAGAACTATGATATTGACACTGCGCTGTTATTTCAAACATAAAATATGCACAACTGACAGAACCATCGAGGGGAAGTGTTTGGCACCAGTGGACTCAAACATAATCGTCCTGTTGAGCATATTTAATGCGATGTAACTATTGTAAGTGGTTTTATGGATGAACGGTTATAGGTTCCGGCTACAAATAATAAGGAGACAACGAAAGGGTAAATCGATTGGCAACTTTTATATATATCTCGACCATTGGCTCAGGAATACCCGTACCGGTAACAAGAAGGAAACATCAGGCGAGTGAGACGAGTCATGCGCTCAACCGGTGTGGCCGTCTCAGCTGCCACAAGGCTGATTTGCCATGCCCAACTTTCACTATTATCTCTGTTTTTAATACTTTCAGAGAAAATTACCCTTAAGTTAAATTAAATACTTCAGATCTTCCTCTTCAATTGCGCATTAATATATTTTTAATCGACTCAGTGAAAGCTTTTAAAATAATTTTGCTAAAATAAATGCTCTGCATAGACATAGCATTGCTGCAGTGTTTACCCTTCGCGGGTGGTAAAATACGGCAATGCTATGTCTATGTGGGGCATTTATTTTTGTAAAATAAGTTTAAAAGCTTTCATTGGATCGATTAAAAATATCTTAATGCGCGATTGAAGAGGAAGATCTGAAGTATTTAATGTAACCTAAGAGCAATTTACGCTGAAAGTATTAAAAACAGAGATTACGGCCTTTGAGACTGGCCCAGTTTTGACGCATGCGCAGACGACGCTGTTGGATTCTGACGCATGCGCAGAAGCGACATTTGGCATATCAGCCTTGTGGCAGCTGAGACGGCCACACCGGCGTATATATAGGCCACCGCAGGACCGCAGCACGGTCCGAAGCACAGGCCAGCAGCACATGGAGCACAATAATATTATATACCAAAACAATTCAAACAATAGAATCAAAGCATATTAACAAGCATAATGTGTTTCCGCTTCCTATACTCGTATATCCTTTTATACGCCCTATATTAATGAAGGATCCAGTGGTTTAGAGATAAACAACTGGCCAAGGAAGAATTTAGGGAAAAGCAAAGGATAAGAAAATTGTTCATGTTGGTTCGCCAACATTGGTAATTCGCGCGCGAACAAGGAGTCTCCCCGGTGTCGCCACCTGGGTTCGATCCCTTACCCACCATGCCCCTACCGGGTTTCCCGTGGTCTCTCGCGAGACCTCTGACGTCAAGGCCCCCCCCCCATTGTCAGCCCCAGAGGTCCATCAAACATCACTACGACTCCAGCAGCCGGACAACCAACACCCCAGCCTCACTCAGCCACTCACTCATCCCTTCAAACAGACAAACAATGTCAAGCGAGGTTGAGGGCCTGAGTCAAGGAACAACTAACGGACGAACATTCAACTGACCACCTATTTTGTAATGAACACTACAACCGTATATGTTATTGAATAAAATCCATTTCAATTACCTGCTTGTTCGCGTTGTGAATTATGCAGCCTATATACCCAAGTGTTAAATCTCAATGTAGCAAGTGTAGCAAGTCGGGTAGCAGTTATACATAAGTTACCTGTAACCGCGAAACAACTTTAACTTTAACTAAAAACAAATAGTCATTTTTCAGTCAACAGATTATCAAGTAAAAATATCCAAAGTCAGGTAGTAGTTATGCATATATTACATGTAATTGAGAAACAACTTTAAGTTTAATGAAAAACGGGTGGTCATTTCTTAGTCAAATGGATTATTATATCAAGTGAAAAGGTAAAAAGTCAGGTAGTAGTGTTATGGGGCCCTTTCTCGGCCGCCCGGAACTTGACCCTCACACGGTAGACCACCCAAGCAAGCAGGAGAACAAGTATGTATGCTTCTTTCATCTTTAATCTCCGCTCACTGTGACGTCCATGATCAAGTGATCCACCTCTGCCCTGCCAGGTCCCACATCAACTTCCAGGGGAGGTCACGCTAGCTGCATGCAGTAGATGGCAGCCCTGTCGCAGCACTGCTCGGCGGCTACCGTGCCGCCACCTATCACTATGAACTGCGATGGTGACGAGCAGTCCTTGCTGCCACCGTATGGTAGTGGAGCTCATGTCTGGACTACTACAGTAGTTATACATAAGATATGTGTAACCGAAAAACAACTTTATGTTTAAGGACAAACAAGTAGTCAGTTTTAGTCAACAGGACTATCAAGTAAAAAGGCAACCAAGTTAATTAGATTCAGTCGACAGAGATATACTACTAGTTAAGTATTAATAGTAATAATGAGTCCAAATTCCGAATTCCCCACTTTGCCGCGGCAGCTGAGACTGATGACACACCCAAGTCGGATTTTCGCTAGACGGCCAGTGTCAGGCCGAAAATAACGCCACACAAGACCCCATCACAACAGACGTAGAAACGGCCTTAACCCTAATATCATCGACCCGTCAGGCGGAAAAATCCCCCACGTACGTGGATCCAAACAAGTCACAGAACGTGTAACAGCCACGACGCAGATGCCACCGACGCGGCGCCAACCTACCTTCCCACCAAAAACACACCACGTGGGGACGCGCACTCACCATGCATGCCCACGAGCGACTCCACTGACGCGATTGGCTGGGTGAGCAGCTCGCCCCCCAACCACAGCCGCCGCCCAACGACCACCCCCGCCAAGACGAACGCCAAGCCACGTCAGTTGTCACCGACAAAGACCGCCTCCCCACCACGGAATGGCCGCCCCTTCGCCCCACCACTAATGCCACTAATGGCCATAAAGCCGGTACCTAATGGCCCTGTCACACTACGACGTGACTACGTCAGCGTAACCACAACGTGAAAATAATGATATCACGTCGAAGTTATCGGCGTAATATGCAAATTGTGGACGTGAATGCCGCGTAGTTGACGTGACCGTAACGTGACCGTAACGTGACCATAACGTGACCGTAATGTGACCGTAACGTGACCGTAACGTGACCGTAACGTGACCGTAACGTGACCGTAACGTGACCGTAATGTGACCGTAACGTGACCGTAACCGTGACAGTAACGTGACCGTGACGTGACCGTAACGTGACCGTAACGTGACCGTGACGTGACCGTAACGTGAAAACGCGGCCCACACGTTGCTCCCACCCGGGCCGTCGGTCTGACGTGACATAACGTGACTCTAACGTCATTTACGCTGCTATAACGATCGCGGAACGTCTACCTAACGTCATTGTCACGTCATCCCGACGTGACGGCGTCACGTCGAGATACGTCGAAAGTTTTGAACAGGTTCAAAACCTCGACGCGCGCCGACGTAACACGACGTAACATGACGTAGCTCGACGTCACTCTAACGTCATTATGACGTCATCATAACGTAACCCAACGTACGGCAACGTAATGACGAAAAATGATCACGTTAGGCTCACGTTGGCTCGTTACGTCGTAGTGTGACAGGGGTATTAGGAGATGCCGCCCCCAATGGCCATATCCGTAACGACTCTGGAATGACCCGGATGCCAGCCACCCCTGACTCGGCCGATAATTGACACTGCCTCGGCGGCAAAGGACGGCGGCACCGACACACATGGGCGAGCACACCGACTGGACACGACCCCACACCCACGCCCGCCACCAGAGACCTGGACGTGACACACAACCCCCTGTAAAAATATACGGATTTTCGGTTAAGAATTATATATTGGCAGAGAGCATTATTATTCTTGGACGACGAAGTGGAAATCAGGTTATGTAAACTAAAAGTAATAGAATCCCACTCCCATTGTACATGATACTGAGTGATGTGAAATATATGTTATATATGATGCTTGTAGTTAATGAAGAGATTTCCTATAAAAGAGACAGTACATGATTATTGAAAGGTTTCTCTATGTGTTCAAAAAGAATACAATTGGAGGAAAAGAACAATTTAAATATATATATCTATATACATATATCTAACTGTATGCAACATCTTGTCCACCCAGGACCACCGACTGACCCACCTGCCTAATCTGCATATGTATAGAGTACACCACCTGCAGCTGGTTTGAGTGACAGCCCCTACTGGGGGGTGGCCACCCACCCAGTCTGTGGGGAGTGTCTGATTGGCTGGCTGGGGAATGTCCGGTCACCTGACTCCCTTGGCATATCCTGACCACACACTAGTCTCAAATAAGTAATTAACTGGAGGGAAAACACTCTACTCCTAGCTCTTGAGTGAGACACACCTACTTTTGAGCAGGAACCCCAGACACTCTGTCTGATGCTATCTAAATTCACCTATTCAAATTGAGTGTATCCACAGCCATAGGACTCCTGTCCCATGGGCTGTAGGCACTGCTTTCAGTATACAGGCTAAAGTGATAATGAGACATAGTGTGGGCAGCATATGAGGAGTGAAGGTGCTAGGTCACATGTAAAGGGGATGGACAGGAGTTGCTGCCAATAAAGCACAACTTATTTACTGTTCATCTGTATGACTGGTTTTCCTTCCTATTTCCAGACTTGGTTAAATTGATTTAGGCTGATTGCATCACAGGTGAAATGAAGGGGACGAGTTTTGTAGTCACATGGGGTGCTCACAGCGGCCGAGCATCCGTGTTTCTATACCCCGGCCGGAAGAAACTGCCATACTCACTCAACATCACCCTTCCCCACCTCCCGCCCCCCCCCCACCTGTCCCCCCTTCCCCCACCGACCTAGCAACCAACCTCCATCCACCATCAGCACCCAATCCCGAACCGCCGACACACACAACCAGACCATACCAACCCACCCGACACCGCAACCCCCCCCCCCTCCCCATCTCACAACACCCCCCAACCCACCCACCCCCATCTGCCCCGAGGCACAGATCGGTCGTAGTGTGATACCAGCCGACTCGTACCACTCGACCAACTCCAACTCCAACCTCCCCCACCCAACACCCCAGCCGACAACAACCCCCAAACCCCCCCTCCCCCTCTCCCACAGACAGACCCTCGGCGGCCGACTACACCACTGAGAGCCCGCCAGTCCCATCGACTGACAACCATCGCGAAGACCTCGCCCACCAAAAATGGATACGGAGCTACGTCAGCAGTGAGGCGGCACGAGGCACCCTCCTCGGACCATTTTCCAAACCCCCCCTTCGCCCCCTGGGCACAGATGAGCCCGATGATGACCCGCCCCAAGAAGAACACCGATGACCGGCGGGTCATCATCGACCTCAGCTACTCGAGGGGTGCAAGTGTCTACCCAACATTGTGGACCTCACAGATGAGGTCACTCGACTCGGACAAGGGGCATACATCTGGTCGATCGACCTCGCCAGATTGATTGATTGATTGAGTGGTGGTTGCTTTACGCCGTGTCGGCAGTATGGGCCATATTCCTCACCAGAGCCTACAGGCAACTCCGCACATGCCCGTTATCGGTCCCCCTCCTTGGGATCGTCATTGCCGGCGAGACATACTATGAAATTCCCCCCCCCCCCCTGTAGTTGCCATACCTCCTCCATGGCCTGTGCCCGTATTACAAACCCGGTGGTCTACCTCCTCCCCAGGAACGACCACTTCATCCTATGCTATCTGGACAACTTCGTGGGGGCGGCGGCCACGGAGGAGGAGGCCGGCAAAGCATACATCGATGCCATAGACCTTGTGGCAGACCTCGGAGTCCTGCTGTCCCCCTTCAAGTGCGTTCCCCCGATACAGAGCCTCGATGGCTGGGGTTCAGTGTAGACACCAAGGACATGACTGTCCGCATACCTCTATACAAACTCGCCGAGGTCATCAAGGAGTGCGGAAACTGGAGGCCTGGCTACCGCGCCTCGAGGAAAGATCTACAGCGCCTCATCAGGTGCCTCCAACACATATCCAAGTGCATTCGTGCCATATGCAGATTCATGATCCGAATCCTCGAATCTCTCAGGCAGGCCCCCTAAACCGGCAAGCACCCTGTCACTGATGACATGATTAAAGACATCGCCTGGTTCCTGGGCTACGCACACGCCTCGAATGGTGTCGTCCTCCTGTCAAGGACATAGGCAACTGGCGCTCTGTGACCATATACAAATACTTTCGCCCGGATGCCTTCACTGGAGCGACCCGCGCACTCTCAAAACTCTTTGGTTGAGTGCCGGGTCGTCCAGAAAATCAAACCTTATACCTGAACCTTACTTGACAATTGAACTTGAACTGTCCTCCTTGAACTTACACTAATAAAATTACCCATACTATGTAGTTCCGTCTCGTGTCCTGAATTGGTCATGTTGCTTCGGCAACGTGGGTGATTCAGGACCGAGACGGGACATATAATAAGCATTGTGACATGACAAAGTTCAGCTCCCCAATCTGATTATTTGTCAAATAACTAGCAAAGTGTATAGGTGTGTCCCTTAGCAACTGCATACAACCATCAGATCGATGGCTGTCGAGAGCCACCTCCTTAGTCAGATTGAATAATATATGATCTTTCTTGCACAACATCATTTTGCCATTCATCCTGTAAATAGGCCAACACTAAGGAATGAGGTTTCAGCTAGGCAGACGTAAATGTGTCTGTGCAATGCCTGCATACTCATGGCATGTCGGCCTACTAGTGCTTTTAGCACAGCTGTTCAGTGGAACATATGTTGTGCGCTGTGATGATTTCAAGTGCATACAAGTATTACTTTCCGATCATTTCAATTCATCATGTAGAGATATGACTCTGCAAAGGATCAAACCATGCACAGTCTCGACGATACAGGATCTGAAAGCACTGGAAGCTGCTAAGGTCAGTGGAATTGTGTGTGTACATGTTGTTGGATGACTTAGGGAAGTTCCAAATATATCACATAGCTTAGTCAACATTGCTGCTGCATTAATATTTAGGTGCTTTTCTTTCGCTTTCTTATAGATTGTTTTATTCCAGAATGATTTGATCTCAGCAGTGTTATCAGTTGCACTGACCAGTTAGTCATGTATCTAATTTAGGTAAATAAGCCTAACATCAGTCAATGTAAAGGCCCTGTCACATTATGGCGTATGGCGGGAGCGTATGGCGGCGTAGCCGCTTTACGTCATATACGTCGGCATACGCCGTATACGCTACTCATACGCTACTCATACGCTACTCATATGCCGCCAGATGCCGGCTTATGTGAAGCGTATGAGGCATACGCCGCCATACGCTTTCATAAATCCGTCCGTCCAAATTCTTTTGTGCATGCTCAAAAAAACTCGACCTATGAGGGCGTATGGCCCATACTGTCAAAAAATGTCACAGCACGCTCCCATACGCTCCTCATACGCTCCTCATAGGTCCCCCATATGCTCAAACCCACCCGAAAGTTCACCGAAGGTCATCATAGGCTGGCAGAAGCACGGCATACGTAGGTTTTCAATACGCTCCCGTCATACGCCATAATGTGACAGGGCCTTTAGCAAGACGGTTTTGCATGCACCAAATTGTGGTTTCATTGTTAAACACCTTAAAATTACTCCTGCTATTAAGGCATGTTGCTACCATAATGTCTCCAGAACCACATTGCATACCTGTTAACATTTGAAAAATCTCATGCGGGAGACTATGCAAAATCAGTTTTTACGTCATTTGCACATGCAGTGTGAGCCTAGTGTAGGCCTATGCTAACAAAAGTTTGTTTTATTTAACGAGCGCATTGATTTTTATCATCGGCTATTGGAAGTCAAATATATGGTCATTCTGACATATTTCTTTGGAGGAAACCTGCTGCCGCCACATAGGCTATTCTTTCCAATAAGCAGCAAGGGGTCTTTTATATGCACTTTCCCACAGACAGGACAGCACATACCACAGCCTTTGATGAACCAGTTGTGGACCACTGGTTGGAACAGGAAATAACGCAAACTGCAAATGGGTCCACTGAGCAGGATTACTTGCCAAATAAATAAAACAAATACAATTCATGGCACAGGCTCAACAATTTTCTAAAGTGGGATTGGGCTTAAATTGAATACCCAATCGGGAGGTCGGAAGAGGTACTTAAAATCGGGAGCCTCCCGCCCAAATCGGGAGACTTGACGGGTAGGAGATTGGGGAACTTACTTTGTTGAATGGATGCAGCTAGCTTGAGTTCCATCTTGGTTGACATTTAAGGAAAAGTATCACCCATATTTTTACAAAAACCAAGGCTTGAACATGTGAGGTGTGCGCATTGCTATATTGAAATAGCTAGATAATATAAATATGTAGTTTATGTTATATGTTACCAACATAAAGAAACAAAACCTGCTGGTCCTAGAGGGAGTGGACAATTTCCAGGGACTTCTACTAGTACATGTCACTGATTGTACAAGAACAAGGTTATTTTTCTTGTTAATTCTGCTGCGAAAATATTTGGCTAAGTCTATAAATTATATGCCAAGTGTTTAAGTCCTTTCCTCACAAGGTCAAAATTGTGATCAATACTTTCATAAACATACAACTGTCAAAATGAATTCCAGCGAAGTGCACTTTGAAATAAGCAACATTTAATTCGGATGGATTAAACATTTGTGGCAGTTGACCGGTCACTCAAAATTTCTTACCACAGGCATTCTTTCCTGAATATCTTCCAAGGGAGAAAGTCACTGACATATGTTAACCCAAAGAATATGATCACATTACTTTTGAAATGATATGAGATCTGTACTCTGATATGACCTTAGATGTTGCTAGGATGTAAAACAACAAACAAACAAAAATAAACAAACCATATGTTTATTTAGAAGATAGCTCTGTTGGTTATTGAAGTGAGCACACAAAGCATCTTACTTGGTGAAAATTCTTCTCACATCAGATTGTGATGGCTGCATCCGTGCTGATAAAAATGCCGCTAATATGTGGCATGATCACCAGACCATCCAATGGAGTGTGTATTTCCAAGGAGCAGAACACCGGGACTAGGAATGCCATAAGTACTCCATTAGAAAATTACCCTTTCTCTCATTGCTATTTCTGGTCGTTTATTCTTCTGTGTTGCATGGGGATAATTCACTAAGGTGGAGGCACGACAGGTATAATGTGGCATTTATTGGGCCCCTGAAGGCCCTGTCACATTATGACGCATCTCACAAGTGTGCAGCCAATGTGTAAAATTACTTTTTTATGTCGAGAAGCGTCAAACTTTTCGTCATGGGGGGCAAAGTTGGACGCATACATACCGTATACATAGCGTATGGCCAACATATGACAAACTTATGGCTAATGTACTTCCTGGGAAAAAATGCTTGAATTACGCTCACGGTACGTTTACAGAATGCCGATGAACATTATATACATTATTCGATCGCCAGAACTATGCCTCATACGTTACAATCGTCAAGACATGCTGGAGAAATGCTAAATGTACATTAGAGTTACGTTAGATGTACGTTATCCATATGCTGTCAGTATGTGGACTATATGTTCTTACTGCCTTTAACATAGCTCAATGTAGTGCAACATAGTGAACAACGTTTGTTTAACATACATCTAATGCACAATGACGTATGCCTAATGTATACATAACATACGGCCAATGTAAAATCCACATGTTGTCAAACGTTGTCATACGTCAAAAGTTTTGTGCATGCACAAAACTTTGCTGACCCACTGACACCCGACGCTGTATCTCAACGAACATCGACGTTCATTGACCTATACCAATACATAATGACGTATCCCGATGCATAACGACGTATCCTGATGTAGTAGCCAAAAATCACATACGTCGGCATACATTGGCACGACGCATCATAATGTGACAGCCCCTTCAAGGAAAGAATGAGTCAATACAGGTTCAGCTGGGGTTACAGGTCATGCGAGGTCAAGTACATATGATCATGTCAGTGTTGGGTACATTCAAGGACATTATGTTTGAGTAGGTCTTCCATCATGAGTTATCAGCCCTTCAAAGTGGATCATTCAATCAGGTCAACAGAATCATTTTCAGGAAGGGGTCATGTGAGGTCAGTTCGGGTTCATCAGTTCAGTGTTTGTTGATATTTTGGGTATCATCATGTTACATTCACCTCTCATCAGGTCAAGTGGGTTATTTTGGTGTTCAGGGGTCAATTGGGTTCATTTAGATTTCACAGGTCAGTGGGGTTCGTTTAGGTTTCGAGATCACGTGGTCAGTTCAATTTTTCAGGTCAACTGGGGCCAGTTGGTTGATGATGATTTATGGGCCCCCCCACACTCCCCCAGGCAGGCCGACCACCCAGGCCGACCAGGACCAAGTCCCAGGACCGGACTCAAATCGTCCGTCGCGTTGATGTGTGCTGTAATTGTTCTGTTTCGGTCCAGTGGGTGCTTGTCGTGTTTGTCATCGCTGTCGTGTTGTTGTTTATTGTTTTTGTTGACGCCGGACATGTCATGTGTGTCAGCCATCTTTGTTGTGGTGAGGTTGTCCAATGGCTGCCATCTCTGATGGCGCCACCTGTACCAGGCATACCAACACTATCCTGTTTCTTGGCTCGGGTGGCGTGGGGATGCTAGGTGCCTGGGCCTTGTGGTGTGTTGCGTCATTTTGGCAGGCATCCTCGTGGCGTCGCCCACAGCGGTCACATGGTTTGTTGCGTAATTTTGCCACCTTCCCCTGCGGCGCCAACTGTTGTGGCCACGTGGTTAATTAGGTCAGTGTGTTCTTTGGTCGGTTGATGGCCTGTAGTGCTGTGGCGTGTTGGTATGACCGCAAGCGTGGATGTGGGAGTATGGTTTTTTTTGGCAAAGGGTTCTTGTGTGATATCGCCTGTCAGGTTTTGGTGCATGGGTTCCGTTCTTGACCGTTGGTGGGGGAGCCATGCGAGTCTGGGAACGTCTCATGGGGTTTTCTATGTGGCTTTTGGGTTGTAGTTTGGGCGTTTTGGGGAGCCATCTACTGAAAACCCTGGTTCTCTTGTGGCTGCCGGCTGTGTCTTTTTTTGGTCGAGGAACCTTTTCTTGTTGAGGCAGTCCTTCTCATGGTGGCCGTTTGCTCGGTGGTACTTGTTCACGCACCACCTGCACACATGCGCTTTTCTGTCGGGGAGTTCTCCATGGGAGGATGTGAAACCCCACTCATTCCCCCAATTCCAGAGGTTACACAGTTTCCCCTCTGCCACCCTGCTGAAATCTTGCCTGTATTCCTGGTGGCTCGCGGTGTTTGCGGTGTATTGTGTCTGGGCTGGTGCTGGTGTGTGTATCATATTGCTGGGTGGGGCCACGCCGATCCTGACTCCTTCAGTCACGGCATCTCGCTGCACATCTTTTATTGCGAAACCGTCTGCCCAGTTGTGGGGGAGTTGGCCATCCTCCAAAATGGAGAACACGCGTTCTAACCACAGTCTGCACGTGGCCCACTCCCATTTATTAGCCACTATACCATCGGTGGCCGCTGGGATGTAGATGCTATGAGAGTTCGGAAAGGACAGGTGGCGCCGCGGGGCTAGCTGAGTCTATGATTGTCAAACCGCCGAATTACCCATGTTATGTATAACATGGACAATTCAGTTCCTTAATGGTTACTAAGAAACTGAACCAAGCTGGTTCATGTGCTATGCCCAACTAGTACTACTAAACTATTTAGATATGATGTACACATATCCTTAGTTGGTATGTGTCTTACTGTGAGTGCATATTTCTCTGGGTGGTGCCTGCTCTGTGTATTTCTGTATCACCTACCATGTCTCAGACTTCCTATCCATGTTCAGCTGGGTGTACCTACATACCACTATTCCACCTATGCATATGTCATACACACATGAATCCATGACCTGAATTGCATCACAGTTCACTCTATCAAATTGATTCTTGAAGAATCCTATAGCCGAGATGGAATCACAGTGGTACTACCTACTACCTACTGTCCTTAGTAGCTACAAGATAGTGCACAGCTGAATTGTAGAGTGACTGCAGGATGATTTACTACGCTTTCTTACTCTGCACACTTCTGACCAAAACATTTACTTCCAACTATGCCCCCAGAAAAAGACCAGAGTATTATTCCCAGCCTTATGCCAAGCAAACTGGTCCAGTCAAAGAAGTTTGCTTCAGTGAAAGAAAAGTTGACTGTAGTTTCAAACCCTCAAGACTCTGTATTTTCCTTTATATTAGTGGATCTGTGTGATGCTAAAAGCACCTGACAATCGTCACAAATGGATGATGGCCAATTTCCAACGAATGCATTAGTTCAAACCTGCCTTTTGTCATATGAAGGTGGATGCGCAGCACCAGTTTCTTCAACTATTCATGGGCAAACTATAATTCTAGAAGTGACAGAGGTTACATAATGGATAGTGTGATGGATTATGCATAGTCCACACTGCCTCGAGAATATAGGAAGGACACCATAACTGTTTCAAACCTGTTGGCCCTTTTCTGGTTTACTCCACCAATGCCAGAATAGAAAGGATATGGTTGGCCGCTAGGCATAGGTGGAATGGTCCACCAGGAGCGTAGCTAGGCGTATCAAAAAAGTTCACAAGAATCTGGGAAAACAAGTCAGAAAATATACAGGATGAAATCCCACCTGCAAAACTGATCTAAAAGAACTAACACAACTAATAAATGACGTAGATGAAAACAAACCAAGTGGAATAGATGGAATCCCCACAAAAATACTAAAAGACGCACTCCAAGCCATCCCAGATACCAGGGTCGACCTGTTCAACATATTATTTGAACAGGGACACTTCATCACAGCATGGAAGATGGCAACCATCACCCCCATCTACAAAAGCGGTGACAAACAAAACATGGGAACTACAGACCAATATCAATCTTGCAAACACCAGGCAAGCTAATTGAACAAATATTCCACAGGCACATAAATGAGCACCTGGAAAAAAATAAAAAATAAACAAGAGGCAAGGAGGCTTCAGAAAACTACACTCCACATCAAAAACAATAGCAAACCTAACAAGTGATGTGCTGGCATCATTGAATCAAAAGAAATTAGTTGGAGCAGCCTTCATCGACTTCAGCAAAGCCTTTGACACTGTAGACCACAGCATATTAATAAGAAAATTAAACAACATGGGCATTAAATCCAAATCAATAAACTGGATAAAATGCTACCTAAACAACAGGCAGCAAAAAACTAAAGTAAATGGTACACTCCCAGACCAACAAACTGTCACCTGTGGTGTACCCCAAGGATCAGTCCTGGGACCACTACTATTTATACTACACATAAACGACCTAGAAAAATGGCTGGAGACAAAATGTCTCCAGCTATATGCGGATGACACTGTCGTATATGCAGAAAGAAGCACAGTAGAGGAGGTAACAACCAAACTGAACAACCTCCTGCTAAAGCTGGACGGCTGGTGTGAATCCAATAAAATAACCATCAATGCAAATAAATCTAAAACTGTACTCTTCTCACATACAGCAATCACAGGAAGAAACCTACAATGTACACTAGGAAACCAAACACTGGAAAGTGTAAACCACTACAAATACCTAGGCCTAGAACTAGATAGCCAGCTAAACTACAATCTGCGTGTAACAAAAATCATACAAAAAGTAAATCACAAACTATGGCTATTTGCTAAACTAAGACACTATATGACACAAGATATGTCAATAAAGATCTTCAAAGGCATGGTACTCCCCTACTTTGACTATGGGGATGTAATTTACATGGGTGCTAAAAAAGAGCTACTTAAAAAATTGCAGATACTACAAAATAGGGCCCTGAAAATCTGCCTGAAAGTAGACAAACTACACCCCACTTATGACCTACACAAAAGAACTAAAGTAAAGCTACTAGAAAACAGAAGAATAATCCACCTAAAAACATTAGCATATGGATATAGCCAAGACATTAAGCATCTAACCCAACCACTAAGGGACACCAGAGCAAGCAAGGCACCACTACTAAGGCAGACCAGAAGCCAGATCAAAGCCCATGAAAGGAGCACACTGGAAATGGCCGCCAAGGCATGGAATGCCCAAACGGTGAAAGAAAGACAAATCCCTGACCTAAAAACATACAAAAAATATCTGTGCAAAATAAAAACTGGAAACCCCAACTGAACTGCACCACAAGGGGGCAGGTGATATGTCACGGCCCCCAACTGGACAGCCCAGGGCGGGACAACTGGAAATATAAAAGCCAGATAACATATCTAACAACAATATAAGTCAAATCAAATTCAAACAAACATAACTCAACCACCTATTACGTACAGGCCTATGGACATGTAAATAAAATAGGCTAGTATAGAATTAAGTAGAAAAAAGCGGAAAACTCTTCCCAAGAAAACCCCAAAACACTAACATAGAACCTTAAGAAAACAACTAACATAGTAATAAGAATAGAACAAAAATACAATGCCAAGAGGGCCCCCAAAAAAACTAACATAGACTACTAAACATACCAACAGACTATCTATCTGCTACTGAAATGCAGACAATCAAATAACTTATCAGCAGCTACTGCTTGGTAAGACAACACCAAAACTACAGCTGGCCAGCATTGAAAACAACCCTAGGTACCTGGGCTTACATGCTATGGACAGTATAAATACAGCCTCAATACAAAAAAAAATAAAAAACCTTAAGTCGCCTCAACTAGTTCGCCTCATCTAAGTCGCCTCAAAATGTGTGTGAGAACGCACAGCTGAGACGAATTAGGGCTGATTCGACTCAACTAGTTTGCCTCAAGTAAACCGCTTCGCGAGGTCGATTGGATGAGTCAAACTAGTTGAGGCGACTTAAGGTGCGTGTGTGAACGGGGATTTTTATAGTTGTTTGATGCAGACTTGACATTTGCAGTGTGCTATTTGCACGCTGGTTCCTTCCTATTGTGTCTAGGCCAGAGTTGTTTCTCTATCCTTCGGTAATTAGTCAAAACTGCTTTCTTGACGGTCTACTTTCTACCAAGGTAGACCAATGCTCAAACATGAAACAGTGTCTACACTCATTATCACAAGCGTGATTGGCTGACATGGCTATGCATATTTTGTAGAATCATTTAGTCAGTGAAGCAAACCTGATTTCAGAAAATAAATATTCGATTTTCGTTTCTTTGATACTTTCCTTGGATTATGCAGTTTTATCTAAACACTTAGGTAATTTAAATTATGTAATACTTGTGAGTATGTATGTATACTGATTGTAGAAATATATCATAGGAACATCAATATTCCTATTTCTGATTTAAGAATTCATTTAAAATATATTGCTTTAAATTGCGCTCAACCTACATATTACACAAATTGAACATGAGTGGATATTTCTTTCACTATAAAGAATGTTAGCAGAACCTTCTAATAGGAAAATATCTGACTCTATGACAATACCTAGACCTATTGACTAATTAAATATACACTTGGATCTCATTAATCATTATGCAGATTGGCAGTGGACAACCTGGACAACTGATGGTAATGGTGTTTATTCCCGTCATTATGAAATACTTGAAGCAAATATGATCATACCTTGCACAATTAAGGAATGGGCACTAGGTATGTATAACAATCAAAATAGTCATGTATGTCTCATAACATACATAGAATTGTGAATTAGTTAATAGAATATTTCCACTCTTTGAGATGCTGCTAATCGTTGAATATTTAACCATAACTAATCCATGGTGATCTTCCTGGTTCTTGTCCAATGATCGCAATTTTTCCCCTGCATTATACATCAATTACCTCGCGTTGTAACTTCCCAATGGTGCAAATTACTGACTTTGTTTATTAATTATCTCCAACTCTGTATCCGTTCAGATGTTAAATTGTGTTTGTATTCATGATTGTATCCGATATATGTGTACAGGTGCATGACGTCTGCTTTCCAACCTGATCATTACAATATCAACATTTCCTTTGTTCCAGGGACACAAACATCTAAGCACATTACTAGTGATTACCATGAATTCAAAACACTTTTTTACCACATTTTATGTTTGTCTGATGAATAAATAAACAAAATAGGAACACATATTTACTTTGTTTCCCATACTCAGACTTTGCGAGAAATCATACGTTTACAGGAAACCATCCATCAGTCCATGGAAATAATTGCATTGCTTTCCTAGAGAACAAAAGGTGACTTCACAACATTTCTAACGAAGCTTATTTTCTCTCACTACAATCAGGTGCTGAAAAAAATGTGGCAAAAGGAAAAAGCACAAGTCAGAAAAGCCTATTTCACACTTGGTCATCAGATCAAGCTGTAGATGGTGGCATATCTAGTGCTGTTGAAAATTGCGCCCAAACCAAAAACACATACGAAGAATGGTGGAGGGTGGATCTAGGAGATGTATATGATGTTCTTAAAGTGCGCCTCCTAAATAGAAACGACATTTATAGTAAGTGGCATTACATCTTATAAGCACCGGATGAACCTTCGTTTATTTTAAAGATAAGCGACATCCTTCTGCAATCTTTGGTGACAAATGTATTTATGAATATCATATATATGTTATAATTGGTTAAAGCTAAGACACTTGTCTTTAATCAGAGACCAACTTGCTTCTGGAATGGGTTTGGAAATATTACAAACTGTTTGTGGGAATGTATATATCCCAGGGTAGCATCACATGACAGTACAGGCTCCAAACACTGAATCATTGATGACATGTAAGGAGGAAGCCATGCAGTGTTTCTGGTGGTCTGTCCTTATTTAATATTCAGACTGTCATAAATGTTATATCAATGGTGATAGATAATGTCACCATACTGGATAGCATGCTTAGTTACGTACAATACATTAGGTCTGCAATACATTATGCCTTTTTCAGATATGTTGTATTCTTGGTATGCAAGTATGATAGCAAAGGATATAGATATGCTGTATATGCCATTATACAAGTATAATAAGGCCGAAAGCTTCCATCTGCTTTTCAGCCCTAACACCTCCCCCAGTCATCGATTGGAGGAGCCTATCTATTCATGTGCACTTCCATCCTCAGATTCGTTGTGGGAAGCCAACATCTGTGGACGCACCACTCCCCCCCCCCCCCCTACACTCGCTGTACCGTTGAAAAAAATATATTATGCAGGGGCGTAGCTAGACCTTTAAAGATGTGTACTCCTAATTTCGGCAGGGGGTTTAGGGGGCCGCTTAAGCTTAAGCTGGCGGATTTTACACATTTTACACTTGAGTTTTCGACACTCCGGACTACTACATGCCTCCTCTCTCTCTCTCTCTCTCTCTATTATTTGTTCTTTTTTTTTTGTTGACAAAACGATGTGAACTTGTTGGTGTACGCGCGTACGCCTAGCTACGCCCCTGTTATTATTTCAGTGTGTAAGAAATAAATAATCCATAATAATTATTATAAAAATTTAGAGTTCAAATACGCTGAAAAATGTAGGGTTTGCTCAACTATAGCCGTAGTTGTAATTTTACGTGTAAAACCGTAGTCTTTATAGCCAAAACGTAGTACTTGACAGGTATGACATGATTGTGACCGTGCCACCACTCAGAGGTCTTCCGATTGTGGTCGATTCAGTGCATCTGTGCGGTTCTCCCTCCATCTGGTAGTTTGGCCTGTTCTTCATTTCTTCTCCATGTTCTTTTTCTTCTTCATGTTTCTCCTTTACTCTACACCGTTGGGCTGCCTGTCCATGTGCGCGGGTCAGTCTGGGTAGCATGCCTTCCCAGTTTAGCGCGCATGTTACATGCAAAACCTGTGCATGGCTTAGCAGCTGGCATTCATTTCATGGCTCTGCCATCATAATCACTGGGCCCTGTATTTGTGTCACAATCAACCCTGAATCAGAGTCTGGAATGGAGACGCTCATTTGGGTTCATTGCTGGGCACAGGGATCGCGAAGCTGTGGGCTTCGCCCCAGGACACCCCATAGGGGGGGTTCCACGGGGGGCCTTCCGGGGGGGGTCTTCTGAGTGGGTGGAGCTTATGAGTGCGGGGGGGGGGGCTTCCGAGTGGGGGGGAAGGGTGGTGATGTACCACACAGCCACCCTCCCCAGGCTCACAGCCAATTGCAAGACAACCCTGATCCACCAATCAAATCACAGTACCATCCGGAAACCATCTCTCCCACACAAGGATGGTCAGTCTGCAACAGTGATCCTGACTGACCACAACTACAACCTTTTCTTCACCCACCCACCCACACCTGCCGATTGATTAGCACAGCCAATCAAACGAATAAACAAAAAATAATGAAAACAATGAAAGATAAAAAATGACACTCAACAATTGACACCCGAGCAATTGACATATCAACCAGAATTTATTATTTTGCATTTACCTTGTTAATTAATATGTTAAATTGTTTCTTAAACTGCTTTGATGTGCTTATGTAAATGTTGATTATCTCATTGCTATTTGTCCATATGTTGCATCTCCCATCTCCCACTCATATGTTATCATCTGTGCTTCCCAGCCAGGACTTCCCAGCCATCACAATGACTCACATGTAATGCCACTGGGGGGCTGCACCCGAAATAAACACCTTCTCTTTTTCCCACTTCAGCTTCGATGTCTTTTGTGCCCGCGAGCAATGTTGTCTCTTCTTTTAAGGCGGTGTGTTGTATTTTTGATTGTCTCTGTGGTTGGTTAACGCCATTTCTGTGAGAACTCCTCTACCCCTTTTGCCAGGTTGCCTTCCAACTATTGACCCACTCAGCCCCCGCCACATTTAAAACTGTGGTTTGTTGGGGCAGCATCCATAATTGGTCGTAATGCTCGCATTGCGTTTGATGCGAGGGAAGGAAGAGACCCTCCCCCCCTTCTTCGCCTGCCGCCGCCCGGCTTTCTCACCTTCCCTGTCATCCTTCCCTCAGCTTTCTCCCACCATGCACTCTCTCCCCTTCCCCGCCGGCTTTCTCACCTCCCCCGCTTTCTCGCTTCCCCACTCCTTCCCCAATAAGGCCGCCCGCCATCCTCCTTCAGTCCTTCGCCCTCCGGCCATCCTCCCTGCACAACCTCCTTTCTTCTTCTTTGGCTCTCCACCTCGGGCCGATCTACCACCCTCTACCGACGCAGACGCAGGTACCATGCCTGGCAGCGGCAAAGGGAAGGGACGCCGGGGAGTCCGGAGGGCCGCCCAAGGCACCCCGGAAGCCGCCTCACCAGCCTCCTCCGCCCCGGGCTCGCCCCCGGCGCCTCGCTACCGCCTCTCAGGCGACTGGGCTGCCGGCGTCGACGCAACCATGACCGCCACCCTCCAGGCACTGGAGCACATCACATCGCGACTCGACGCCCTCGACTGCCGCAGCGCCCGAGCCCCCGAGGAGGCAACCCCGGCGCCAGCAAGCCGCCGTGCGGCCTACTCCTCACCGCCTACCCCGGCGCCTCGGGCACACGTAGTCGGGGGAGCCCTGCCACCGCCCCCGCCTCAAGCACCGCTCCCAGGGGCGATCCACCCACAGTACGAGTGGTACACACGCCACGCCACCCAGACGCCGGCTCCCGCGCCTCCGGCCTACGACCAGGATGCCGTCGACCACACCCCGGCATCCGCGGCCGACGCCGTGAGGGAGATCCTCGCGTCGGCCGAGGCGCAACGCGCCGGGAGGCGGAAAGGCATTTCCCCCAACTACCTTTTCCCCTCCGACCTCATCGAGAGAGGCCCCGAACGGAAGCCGGTCAAGCGGGGGGAGGCATCGAAGGATGAGTACAGCCTCGCCCTCCGCACCCTCAAGAGCCACCCAGCCTTCCCCGCCCACTCCCTCCCAGGCCTGAACCACCATGCCCTCACATTCCTCTGCGACACCCTGATCTATCCCTGGCCTACCGTCCGCCGCTACTCTGAGACCATATTCACATGGATAGCGGACGGTAGGCTCCCCCACGGGTGGCACGACCCGGTCGCCCTTAACATGGTGAGAATGGAGGTTCTCACCATGCCCGCCCCGACAGCACCAGCACCAGCTTTCCGAGACACAGACCCTTCCTGAGACCCACCCCAGCCCCGGACCCAAGCCGACACCGATGCCCGATGCCCGCAACCCCACACGCCCAGCAAAAGCCACCGGCCTGCAGCCGGAAAGCCACTGGACCCGGACCGCAAGGAGCACCAACGGCTCCAAACACACGCGGCCCAAGCACGAAGTTCTAGGCGCTGACCAACACAGCCCTAGCCGCTCCACCCACAACACCCAGGACACAGCCGGGGACCATCACCCCACGCCTCAGGCCCCAGACGCCACCCGCACTGACCAAAAACCCTCCCTAGACATCGCAGCAGCCAACCATCACGCCGGCGGGCAGACGCCCAGCCGTACGCCTGCAGACATCACAACCACTGACCTCCACATCCCCCCCGGCGACACCGCCTTCCTCAACCCACCCGACCCTCCCCCGACCCCCACCCCCCCCAGCCCTGATGACTTCGCTGCCCCCCTCTCCGACCCTCACCGCACCTCCTCCCCCACCCCCGCCAACCACCACCTGCGCAGCTCTCCGGGAAGCGGGCCTCCCCAACTTTTTGGCCGCCCGCATCCCTGTGTCACCGACGTAGGCCCCCGACTCATCACGACATCCAACACCTGCCTCCGCCGAGGCGCCGCCCAACCTTTTGGCCGCCCGCATCCCTGGGTCGCCGACGTAGGCCCCCGACTCATCACGACATCCAAGACCATCACCGTCCCCGACGCCCAAGCCTGCCACCGCGCGGGGGTGCCCCTCACCGACATCATGGCCCAGGGCCCTGGACCTCAGAGGCGGTGCACGACTCCGTGCCCAGCCTCACCCCCTCGGGCACACCTCGAGCCCTCTCCTCCTTTTGGTGGAGGGCTCATCGGCGCACCTCACCACGAACAATAAGCTCCCTCCGAGCTCTCTAGTCGTAAGCTATACCTTTATCGCTCCATATGAGCCTATTTACTCTGTCTGCTTGTTTACCTCATTTGACCTCTGTATCTATATAGCTTGTGATTTATCTTTTCCCTGTTCTTTCCTGAGGCGTTCAATAAAGCGCCTTTTCTCCACCCCCGCCTTGCTTTCTTCCTTTTCGCGCATCGAGGTGGAATGGTGAACATTTGAAGTTGTTGAAAAACCTCTCATGAATATTCTTCCAACCTGTTGGTTGTGCTCTTTACAAGCTTTGTCTGCATCAACTTTAGCATTATGTGGTATCTTTCCACCTTTCCATTTGATTGTGGCTGATATGGTATTGTCTGGCGTACTTCCACACCAATCTTGCATCGACTTCACTCAATTAACTTGTCCTTGAACTACATCCCATTGTCTATTAGAAACACTTCCGGCGCAGAAAACCTGAGGTTATATTCTCTGAATAAGAAACCATGGCTACCTTTCACGGATTTGTTTGGTAGGGGTTTCCCTTTCACCTAGCTTGAGCATTGGTCGATTATGGAAAGGAGGTATGGGTTCCCATCAGGGCCAGTGAGAAAGGGCTCAGTAAGTCTGCAGCTACAACTAATCAGGGTACTCCTGTCAACGGCATTATTTTGGTGAGGGCACCTCCGTGCCTCCTACTTGGTGTGGGTTACCTGACATGTTGGTTACTTCATAATGAAATTCCAGATACAGCATACCATTTGACACCACTTGAAGTGCTCACACAACCTTTCTTGTGTTTTCGCTTGTGCCATCTACCCTACATCCTGGTCTGGGTAGGCTGACTTTCCTGAGGGTGTGCATAGTATGTAAAGCAAGAGCGGAACGTAGCTCAGGCGGAAGTGTGTCGCCCTGTGAAGGTGTGGGTCATCCGGTCGATTCTGCTCAGTGGACAGATTTGCAGTTTGGGCTATTTTCCGTTCCATCCAGTGGTCCACAACTGGTTCATTAAAGGCTGTGGTATGTGCTGTACTGTCTGTGGGCATATAAGAGTAGCCTATGTGGTGGCAGCAGGTTTCCTCCAAAGAAATATGTCAGAATTACCATATGTTTGACGTCCAATAGCCGATGATAAAAATCAATGGGCTCTATAGGCGTCGTTAAATAAAACAAACTTGTGTGTATAGCAATCTCTTATTCAATAATAAAGCCTCATACTTCTCCAGTTGTACTGCTTCCGTGGTGGGCCATAGTCGTGAGAACATATCTCGCCACCATCTGTTGTCCTCTCCTCTCATGCACAATGTTGCCATGGAAGATTTAGCCACCAATATTGTCCATTATTATTAGTGGGCTTTTAATCACTTTGGTGACCAAGCAATGCAGGGGTGTGTAGTGGTCACCATTTGATCAACACATAAATCAGGGCATACACTTCTTTCTCTATCATTGGATAGTTTCTGTGTGTGGCAATGAGCCTCCCACTGATCAAGGCCAACCTGTTGTTGTCTTCTTGCACTAGCATGGCACCGAAGCTGTAAAGTCTGAAGAATCCATATACATCTTAATATTCTTATACAGTTTGTTAGGTCTAGGAATTTCAGGACCACACATTCCGGTATGAGTCACTTGAGCTTTGTCCATGCCATCTGACACTCTGATGTCCCGACAAAGGCCCCTATGATTGTCAGTACAGTTATAGGGGCCGCCACATCAGTATAGTTGGGCATAAGCTGTTTGATACAAGTTGGCTGAACCCAGTAGCCCAGTAACCCAGTCACTGCTGTTTTGTGGTCGGAGCTGCCCTGTCACTGATGGCTGCCACTTTTTCCAGGTCTGCTTTCAACTCATCCTTGCTCACCACACATCCCAGCAGCCCCACTTGCGGTACACCAAAGTGACTTTTCTTCTTTGATTGTGAGTCCATTGTATCCAAGTAACTCCTGTACTTCTCTGATATGCTTTTCATGTAGATTCACAGCTGCGCAGTAAAGGCCAATGTTATCGATTAAGCAGGATTTTGGCAGCGCTTTCATCGGGTATTGGAAGGCCCCAGGTGCATTCCTCTGGCTGAATTGCATCTGTGTAAATTGAAAAAGTCCTTAGTTGTGTTTTGATAGCTGTCTTCTCTTTGCTTTCATCCTCCATTTGAACGTGCCAGTAACCTGACATCAGGTTAATGCTTGCGAAGACCTTGACATCTCCCAACTGGTCAAAGATTACATGTAATGGGTCATCATCATCATCATCATCATCATGCTGTCGGTTGTGATGCGACAAAGACTGCCTTCATTACTTGACTGCCGCTCTCCTTTTGTGCGGTTGTACATTTCATGAAAGCTGCCTGCAAAAGTGTTGAAGTACTGCTGGCTTTTGCAAGTTACCAGCGGCACTCTCTCGGAGAGCAAATAGAGGTTTCACACCGGCAAGAACATGTCAAGACAGGCGCAAAACTATTTGACCCTGCAGTGGCTGGTCGGGAGAGGTTGGGAGTTCCATACATCAACCACCCTTAATGCTGCCACAGTGACATGGTTTTCTGTTTAGGGTTTGCTCCCTTAGCCTTCGGTTCTGTCAAGAACCTGTACAACAAGGCAGTGGTTTACAACTCTGCAGGGCAGGGGCATCAAACTTCCTGAGGTATTGCTATACCTGCAATACCTGCATACCCATACCAGGCATGGTAGTCCTTTCCTATTCTATTCATGTCAATACCAGGCATGGTAGTCCTATGTAATCGGTAAGCATCCCTAAATGTCACTAACTTGAGTAGTCCTTACATATATGCATGGGTCAGTCCTTCTTTGGCATAATGGTGAATGGTGACGCCCAAGCAGTATGACTGGGTTAGATGTTCCAACATTGTCTCTAGTTCCCTTATAACTATGACTCATTTTCCCAGTGGAATGCATTAGGCATACCTGTATCAATGCACCTTCTTACCATCTCCATTGCTTTCAGTGATCCTTCTGATAGTGGAAATGCCTGCCTCCAGTAGGCCTATTCCACATCCGATTCCAGACTTTGTATGGTCGTCTCCATTGTTTCCCCCAAACTGTGGGGTACATTACATGGCTTAATCCTATGTCGCCCATTGTCCAGGTGTGCAGTGCATGTCTGTAAAACAGCTGTTCCCAGTAGCATGTCGTGTTGCAAGTCGGCATGCTTGTGACTCACAGTCTGGTCCATTCACTCACACCATGGCTAAACCTTTTGCCCCAAACAGGTGCCCTGCCAATGAACCAAGTGCTATGCCTTTTCATAGTTCACCATCTTGTCAGTCGCTGTTCGTGACGAAATCTCCAACTTGTTGTGCAAAGCATGCAACATGCATGCCACTCCCCAGTCCACCAGCCCTGTCAATATCCCTACTCTGAATTGCATATCTATACAGGGTCAGAGGTCGATCATGGCTCCTAGTTTTCCGAATCTGTTCCTGGTTTTGTTGTTGCTGTGGTCGTTGATATTGCGGCTGCTGTGATGCATACATGGTGCATTGTAGTGGTCCCTGCGATTGATGTGGTTGCCATTGTGGGTTCCATGTGTGTGTCTGATACCCTTGTTGACCTTCTCGTTAGATATGATGATATTGTGGTCCGCACTCATGATCTCTACACACCCGCTGAAAGTGTAGTCATCTAAGCCTACATGTCCAACAGCACAATGGTGGCCATTGCACATTCTTCCCACCTTGTGATTACTCTTGTGTTTGTGGCTCGCCCAGTACTACACTGGCTGTTGCCACCAATGCTGCCACTTGTTCTCGTATCAGTGTCTCTATTATCTTTCTCTAGGCTTTTAACTCTCCCTGTAAGGTCTTTGTCACCTGTCTATCTGCACTTATCTCCTTCGTGTTTGATGTTCTCATCTTCAGTTGGTCCTCTACCATTTTCGGGGCCGTGTTACCCATGTCCTCCTTGCATTAGCTAGTACTGATGCCTGTTCTTCTATCTCACTGATGACAATATAGCGACTAAACTGAAATATTCTGCTGGCCATATCTGATTTTAAGATGACGACTGCCAGGTGGCCTTATTTTTTGCAGTCCCTTGTTTTGATAATCTGTAGGCTTTGTACTAGTCTGGTCATGAACCCGACCACCACGTGGTGGCAACAGGGAACGGGCTGCTCCCTGTTGCCACAGTCTAGCCGGAGTGTGGGTGGACTGCTTCCCTACTGTGTCTGGCTATCAGCTCCGCCCACCTTAAGAGGTTACCCGCGGACTGGCGGTCACTTGGTTCTGTGACCCCATGGTGGGCAGAGATCTGGAATAAATTCTGGAAGCATACAGTTCTTCTTGTCATTGTCCTTTCGCGCTGCATTGACTAGACAGACCAGGGGGAACTTGCTGTATGCAGCCTATCACAGTATCATAGTACACTGTATGAAGTTTCACGCTTTCCTGAAGAAGTGTGCGATTATTCTCCCTAGCCGCTCTCCTACCAGACACTGAGCACACCAGTCCTTGCCCTGTCCTAATAATGCCGAGCGCCTGGCTAGGAAGTGACAGGTATCAATTTTTAAGTCATTGGTTTGACTCGACCAGGGTTCGAACCCACGACCCCATGATCTACCAACACAGGAGACCGACGCTCTAACTCATTCGGCCATCCCGTCTAGTCTTGTTATTCTTAGAGCAGTAATGACTAGCCAATGACAATACGAGTTTGTGTGAGATTGTCGCTGTTCATTCCAGGTAAACTACTGGGCCAGTTTGAAATCAGGATTGGAGTTGACAGTTACTTCAAGGTTAATGCGCTTTGCTTCTATCAAGAGTCACCTCTTCCACCGAGCGCTTTTGTAACATTCACCTGTGGTAAGTCGTTGGAAGGTTCTGTTGTTAGTGTTCAATATTTAAAGAAATCGGATTATCTCACCCTTTGTGAGGTAGAGGTGATCGCTCTGATCTACACAGAACCATAGCTGCAGTTCAGTTTCATTTTCGAACAAGATAACGATGAGACAATGGCCTTGCAAATATTGATGCTTAGTTTATTTTCCTATTTTTGGTCAACAACAAGGCTCATAAGATGGTTCCAAAAGAGATATCGGTTTCTCATACTCTTGGGAACAAGATTTAATATTTAATATTGATGACAACCAATTTAAACATATATCTTAATCAGCCTAGAGTAGACTAGAATATATGATAGCCAGGGGCATAGCCAAAATTTGAAAATAATTGTAGGCACAAAACTGTTTGCATGGAAATTAAAAAATTGTAAGCACAGACTACAAAAGTCAATATTATAAAAGATTGAGTCTGAAATAAAGTACACTACTGTTTGCATAGGCTTAGAGAAAATTAAGCAAAACTGTAAGATTCAATTTTTAAAATGCATGTTTTAAAGAATTAGCTTGGAAAAAATGTAATGCTGAGAGTAATTGTTCACATCAGCTTGCAGTGTGATAATGTAGCTATGCCCCTGATGGCAGACTAGAGAGAACTAGAGCAAACTATAGCAAACTATAGCAAATTACTACAGATGTCAGTAGACTAGCATAAACAGGGCCATTGAACAGAGCAGACTAAGACAGACTAGAGTAGATTTGAGAAGACTAAAGCAAGCTAGAGCAGATTACTTCTGACTATGACTGATGTCATAGTCAGAAGTAATCTGTTAAATATTTCACCTCCACCTGCATGACAGCAGGTGGAGGTGAAATATTTAACTTAAAATGGCTTTGCGATGGTTGTGTTTAACAGAGTGTTTATCTTGAAACCAACTTTTCTAAGGTGCACATTTTATTTTGTGCTGTATTTATTCTCTGTATTTGTGTCTTACCTCAGAACGAATGGATGAACTGCTTTGAAGTATTCTCCCATGTTGTTACTGAGTCCTTCATAAAAGGATAATGTTATATATATATATATAAGTGATGCCTCAAAACAAAAACATAGCGTTACTACTTAGTTTTTGCCTAAATCAGTTGTCCCAAGTGTTTAACATAAATGTCACTAATTCGATTGAATTAAAATTAAAATGGGGAAATAAATTACTGTTAAATAATGATGAGTGGTTTGTACAAGCTGTTTTGCTTGGTACTCAATATTATTTGTTCTTTAGTTATATTTTATTATAGTCTACCTTGTGACATGAATTACATATTTATTCAATCCTGGTATTCCTACCTCCCTCACCTTATTTGGATGTGAACCATTATGACTATTGTGCATTGTATAATAAATATAAAAACTCTATTCAGATGAACATTGGCACCAATAAATAAACAAAGAATAGCACTACCCCTATAAGCTGCTATGACCATAGCAACCCAAGCAGGATCTCTCAGCACAAGATACCAGACAGAGCAGTGACATCAAAAGAGTAGTGAACAGGTGTTTAATAGCCTAAGTCATTCACTTACAGCTATGTTTGTGTCAGATTGTGCTGCAGGTTATTAATGCAATGTAAAATATACTGAAAGGACGGGAAGATTTAGTGAAAATCAATTCGATCAGCAAATTTGACTAAATTCACCTATGGTAGGCCATTGGAAGGTTCTGTTGTTAGTGTTCAATATATAAACAAATATCAATTTCTCACACTTCATGAGGTAGAGGTGAAAGGTTGTGATCTACCCAGGACCATAGGTGCAGTTCACTTCCATCTTCAAACTAGATAAGGATGAGACAATGGTTACTCAAATATTGATGCTTACTTTATTTTCCTATATTTGGTTAACAGTAAGACTCATAAGATGGTTCCAAAAGACAAATTGTTTGCTCATACTCTTGGGAAGAAAATTCCTATTTAATATTGATGAAAACCAATTTAACCAGACATCTTAATCAGCCTAGAGTGGACTAGAATATATGATAGCCAGGGGGATAGCCACAATTTGAAAATATTTGTATGTGTAAAACTATTTGCATGTGCTTACTGAAAATAAAGAAATTGTAAGCACGAACTACAAAGGTCCATATTATAAAAGATTGAGTCTGAAATAAAGTACACTACTGTTTGCATAGGCTTATAGAAAATTAAGCAAAACTGTAAGCACTAACTTTTTTTAATGCATGTTTTAAAGAATTAGCTTGGAAAATTCTTTATGATGAGAGACATTGTTTGCATCTGGTTACAGTGCGATAATGTAGCTACAACCATGATATCAGACTAGAGAAGACTAAGCAAAGGTTTATTTTATTTAACGACGCCTCGAGAGCATATTGATTTTTATCATCGGCTATTGGACTTCAACTAGAGTAGAGAAGACTAGAATAAGACTAGTACTAGTGAAGGCTAGAGCAAACTGCAGCAGATTATTGCAGATGACAGCAGACTAGAGTAAACAGGGCCAATGAAAGTAGTTTAGAGCAGACTAAGACAGACTAGAATCAGATTTGAGAAGACTAGAGCAAGCTAGAGCAGATTAGTTCTGACTAGAGCTAATAACAGCACGTTAGAGCAGGTGGACACAAAATCTTTCAGTAAAAATAGTTTTGCGATTGTTGTGCTTGACAGAGTGTTTGTCTTGATTTTGCTAAGGTGCACATTTTCTTTTGTGCTGTATTTATTCTCTGTATTTGTGTCTTACATGAGAACGAATATATGAGCTGCTTTGAAGTATTCTCCCATGTTGTTACCGAGTCCTTCATAAAAGGATAATGTTATATATATAAACAAAAATGTAACATTACTGCTTAGTTTTTGCCTAAATCAGTTGTCCCAAGTGTTTAACATAAATGTCACTAAATAACAATGAGTGGTTTGTACAAGCTGTTTCGGTTGGTACTCAATATTATTTGTTCTTTAGCTATGTTTTCTTATATTCAATCCTGGTATTCCTACCTCCCTCACCTTATCTAGATGTGACCCATTACGACTATTGTTCATTGTATTAGAAATATTAGAATGCTATTCAGGTGAACATTAGGACCAATAAATAAACAAAGAATAGCACTACCCCTTTAAGCTGCTATGACCGTAGCAACCCAAGCAGGATCTCTCAGCACAAGATACCGGACAGAGCAGTGACATCAAAAGAGTAGTGAACAGGTGTTTAATAGCCTAAGTCATTCACTTACAGCTATGTTTGTGTCAGATTGTGCTGCAGGTTAATGATGCAATGTTAAATATACTGAAAGGACGGGAAGATTTCGTGAAAATCTATTCGACCAGCAAATTTGACTAAATTCACTTATGGTAGGCCATTGGAAGGTTCTGTTGTGAGTGTTCAATATATAAACAAATATCAATTTCTCACACTTTATGAGGTAGAGGTGAAAGGTTGTGATCTACCCAGGACCATAGGTGCAGTTCACTTCCATCTTCAAACTAGATAAGGATGAGACAATGGTTACTCAAATATTGATGCTTACTTTATTTTCCTATATTTGGTTAACAGTAAGACTCATAAGATGGTTCCAAAAGACAAATTGTTTGCTCATACTCTTGGGAAGAAAATTCCTATTTAATATTGATGACAACCAATTTAACCAGACATCTTAATCAGCCTAGAGTGGACTAGAATATATGATAGCCAGGGGGATAGCCACAATTTGAAAATATTTGTATGTGTAAAACTATTTGCATGTGCTTACTGAAAATAAAAAAATTGTAAGCACGAACTACAAAGGTCCATATTATAAAAGATTGAGTCTGAAATAAAGTACACTACTGTTTGCATAGGCTTATAGAAAATTAAGCAAAACTGTAAGCACTAAATTTTTGTAATGCATGTTTTAAAGAATTAGCTTGGAAAAAAATGTTATGATGAGAGACATTGTTTGCATCTGGTTACAGTGCGATAATGTAGCTACAACCATAATATCAGACTGGAGAAGACTAAGCAAAGGTTTATTTGATTTAACGATGCCTCGAGAGCATATTGATTTTTATCATCGGCTATTGGACTTCAACTAGACTAGAGAAGACTAGAATAAGACTAGTACTAGTGAAGGCTAGAGCAAACTGCAGCAGATTACTGCAGATGACAGCAGACTAGAGTAAACAGGGCCAATGAAAGTAGTTTAGAGCAGACTAAGACAGACTAGAATCAGATTTGAGAAGACTAGAGCAAGCTAGAGCAGATTAGTTCTGACTAGAGCTAATAGCACGTTAGAGCAGGTGGACACAAAATCTTTCAGTAAAAATAGTTTTGCGATTGTTGTGCTTGACAGAGTGTTTGTCTTGATTTTGCTAAGGTGCACATTTTCTTGTGTTCTGTATTTATTCTCTGTATTTGTGTCTTACATGAGAACGAATATATGAGCTGCTTTGAAGTATTCTCCCATGTTGTTACTGAGTCCTTCATAAAAGGATAATGTTATATATATAAACAAAAATGTAACATTACTGCTTAGTTTTTGCCTAAATCAGTTGTCCCAAGTGTTTAACATAAATGTCACTAAATAACAATGAGTGGTTTGTACAAGCTGTTTCGGTTGGTACTCAATATTATTTCTTCTTTAGCTATATTTTCTTATATTCAATCCTGGTATTCCTACCTCCCTCACCTTATCTAGATGTGAACCATTACGACTATTGTTCATTGTATTAGAAATATTAGAACACTATTCAGGTGAACATTAGGACCAATAAATAAACAAAGAATAGCACTACCCCTATAAGCTGTTATGACCATAGCAATGCAAGCAGGATCTCTCAGCACAAGATACCCCACAGAGGAGTGACATCAAAAGAGTAGTGAACAGGTGTCTAATAACCTAAGTCATTCTCTTACAGCTATGTTTGTGACAGATTATGCTGTAGGTTATTGATGTAATGTAAAATATACTGGAAAGACTTTGGAAGATTATGGGAACATCTGAGATAATAGGGATAGTTAGAGGATATAAAGGAAATTTGAAAATAAAACATTTATTTATTCAACCCCTACTCCTGTGTCCGAGTCTCTCCTGACCACTACAAGATCTGGTGAAATGCATTTCTACAAGCAGCACCAATGATTCACTTAAATCAATCAATATGATACACCTATAATAGGGCTTGGGCCTGTTAGCCACTCTTAATTAATAGAAATTGAGACACTTCTTCAGATGTGGTCGATTGAAGCAACTGTCACTGGCTCCAAGATATACGTAATGCTTGACCACTATGTATCCAGTTGGGACTTGAAACAGTTCACCGACTCTGCTGTTACACGACTCTCCGGCAAGTCATTCCATAGGTCAACCACCCTAAAGCCGAAAAAGTTGTGTCACAGGTCCCATGATTAGGTTGATTGATTGATTGGTGGTTGCTTTATGCTGTGTCGCCAGCATAGGCCATATTCACAGCGAGAAATGTTTTTTTTTGTTCAAACCATCGCTTTTACATGTAAAAGCAGACAATCAATTATGTGCCAATAGAGACTCATTAAATTAGAAAGCTCACAATCATATATTTGTGGTCAAGGGAAACAAATTCCCATAGAAAAAGAAGAGTTTTATTAATAATTGATAGAATCTATTTAGTAAACTATATGAGGTGGTACAGTCCAGCTGCCCTCAAAAAGGCTAAAATGTTTTCCTGTTTTACCTTAGTAAAAAGGTCATGCATACTGTCTGCAGTGTAGAACTGTTGGCGCAGGGCCAAAAAATCAACGCAACTTAGTCAAATGTGTTTGAGTGTCAGCGGGGACTGACACCCAATACATTCAGGGGGAGGTTCCCCCTTGAGCAGAAAAGCATGTGTAAACCACGAGTGGCCAATACAGCCGTGGCTAAGGACCACTTGGTCCTGCCAACCCCCCACATGAGTCTGTGGTGGCCTTCCTACAGATGTTTCAATTTCTTTAAGTTTATTAATGTTTTCATCCCACTCATGTTGCCATTTGGATTTTATGTGGGTGGCTATTAGTGGTTTCAGATCAGAGTGAGGGATCAGACATGGTTCAAGATCACAGTTCAGGGCCTTCTTCGCAGCATGATTAGGAGATGGCTGTGGTTTAGGGCTGAGGCCTTTTGGATCAACTGTCAAATTTCCTCATGGACACTGTTTTCGCTATTGGATGACCTGTAGACGCATCCAACAAGCAGACTGTCCCTGTCCTTTAGCTTAATCTCACACCATACCGTTTCTATTGAGTTACATGCTTAGAGGGACTGCATTAAGGTTGCATTTAGTCTCTCCTCATCAATATTGCTGAAAATATCAAATCCATTTATGTCAATCTCACATAGTTGGACTGGCTCTTTTGGATTTTTTGGTATGACTTCACTAATTGCAATGATATCTGGGTTGTAAATTGCAATATTTGCTTCCAGTTCGGCTCACTTGTTCATAATTGAATCTGTGTTGGTATACATACATCTCAGGCCATTGATAATTTTATGAGATGTGCTGATATGGATTCTGTTTTTGTTCGAGTTTGAGTTACGGTTGTAACCCCAATGATACTTTTGTGTTATACATGGTTTCGGTTTAGTTGTTTCTTGCATACTTCTGATGTTCCAGTTGATGTTACTTCGGCTGACATCTAAACATGGGTGTGTGGTCACTATTTTTTGTTCCCATGGTGGCCCCCCTTTAAAATATACGGATTTTCAGTTTGGATTTATATATTGGCAAAGAACATTATTATTCTCGGGCGACAGAGTGGGGACCATGATTATGTAACAGAGAAGCAATGGGTGCCCCACTCGCTGTGTGACATAAGCACCTATGTGGAAATGTGATAACACATAGCAACCCAGATTGCAATGTGATGTTCATACTTAAGAGATGGTTAATAATTATGGAAATGTTCCCTCCATGCACCAGAAAGAATGCAAGCGGAGGGGAAGGGCATTGTTAATATATGTTTGTTGTAACTGTCTGCAACAACCTGTTGCTGATGGGCAAGCACACCCAGCCATCTTGTATACATTATGGACACCACCTGCAGCTGGGGTTTGAGTGACAGCTGCCCCTTATTAGGGCATCGCCCACCCAGACTGTAGAGGGTGTCTGATTGGCTGGCTGGCTGTGTGAGCCCAGTCACCTGCATTCCTTGTACCTGACACACAGACCCCACTCTAGGACTCTGGGGGAAGTACTCTTGGGAGGCACTCTTGGCTAGGCTCTCTAGCAAGAGACAACTCCACTTTCTACACTCAAACTAGCAGGATCTATTCAAAAGACACTGAGCTGTGTGCAACAACCATTGGACTCAGGTTCAGTGGGCTCTAGGCACTGATTCTTAGATACACCAGCAAGAGTCATGAGGATCTGTGTGGGCAGTTGGTAAGGAGTCAGGGTGATAGGCCGCCAGCAGGTGAACAGGAGTTGATGCCAATAAAGCACAACTTCTTCACTGTCAATCTTACAGATATCCTTTTTTTGCCTCTTCTCCCAGTTCAGTGTCCAATGCCACATCTGCTGTTTTCTTTTTGTGTTTTCTGTTTTGAATGAACAGTTGGCTTGTTTTTCTCTCTCAGAATTTACAGTGACGAGCAGAGGTCTAGCAGAGCCATCATCATGGATCCTGCCCAGGCGATGAGCCTGGATGACTTCGTTTTCACACTCTTGGTCACACACTGTCTTGAAAATGCTGTTGAAAAGATTGATGTCATTTGCTTTTGTCTCTTCTCAGGATTCACCTGTTTGCTTGGCTGCATTGAAAATGATAATCTTTTTCTTCCAGTCTTCAAGTGCTTTTTCTTCCTTTTTTATTTCATTTAGTGTTTCCTTCATAACGGCTTTGAGATTTGGTGTGGCATTTGTTGCGGTTTTATTTGCATTACTTTTCAGTGTATCTGTGAAGGTCTTGCAGTCTTTATTGATTTGCTCAGGGATCTTTGTTATTGTTTCTAAGGACGTTTCGAGATCTTCTGAGTTCTTAAATTTATCATCAAATTAGCTCCCATTTGAGCAATTTTTCCGTTGACATCTGTGACTATTTTCTTGCAGTGTTGTGAAACCACACTTTCAGTTTGAATAAGGGTCAGTACTTTTTGAGTGCATGGGAAGCAAAACCGGAAGAGGTCATCTCATTGTGCTGCTGAGTACTGCTCATGTGACATCTCGAGACATTCTGCACACCAGTCATTTCCACAACAATCACATGTAGCTTGCTTTACTTAATGATAGCCAAGAGACATTATACTTCAAACAAGGGAAGTTCATGGAAAACTGGAAAACCGTAAACACAACACCATTGTTCAAAAGTGGAGATAGACCGGATGTATGGAATCATAGGCCAATAATCATACTGTAAAATATTCTGACTTTTTAGGTCTGGTTCATAAATAAATAATAGTTTAAATCGATTCTAAAATATCTCCTTTTCACAAAACTCTTATGTGAAGCATTAAGAAAACTATTTTCATCATATTTAAATCATCCAGTTATTTCTATAAAGTGATTATAATAATATTCCAATTATATAAGTAGCCCTATAAAACCACTCTAATAATACCTAATTCATTCTATCATGTTTGTAACTACATGTGCATAATATTCAAACCAAATTGTGAAGCCATGGTAGATTATGTATATTAATTGAAGTGATAATTAATATCAGATTGTTCTAAGGTTCTACATCAAATATAACCACTGGAGATAAGTCTGGAAAAGTATTACTGTATTGGTGTATTTACAAGTAGTACTGAATTGAAGTCTGTTGGTATTATGTATTGTATAAAGGGAGGTAAATGCTGAAACTAAGGACAGCATATGAAGAGTTCAGGCGCAAAACCATGTAAATGCCAATCCAAAAATGGAGATAAACATTGGAATCAAACCTTTAAAAACATTATCTTTTTATATTACTTCTCTTTTGTTCATTACTCCATAACCATGTGATCATATGAACAGTGGAATTAGTGAGAAATACAATTATTTTCAAGTAAAAATCTTATTTAAACTATATTTTTGGATTGTCGTTTACATGGTTTGGCGCCTGAACTCTCCATATACAATTGCTGCAAACTGTGGTTTCTTCAGCCATACAAATAGTCTCTGAAGAATGCCACAGATGGGTACAATAATTAAGTTAAGAAACTGAGTTCTGTGCCTGTTATGGTATGATTTACAGATGCCAGTATCTGAGGGAGTGTTAGCACACAGGTGACAATACATGGGGGCTGTGGGTGTGTGTGAGTGTTTGCAGGACCTGCCAAATCCAGGTGTCAGGCTGGAGGTGGGAGGTGGAGTGTGTGTGTGTGTGGTGAGCCCTCCCTGCCCCACCTGGTGGAAGTTTGCTGAACTAAAGATGATGCAATATGTAATTCTCAATATAAGGCATGTAGAAACTCCTACTATTTTGGAGTTGTCCCAATCTAGGGGACTGGTGACCACTGGTGTTATGTCAAGATAAATAGGGTTGATAGTCCCATGTAAGTGAAGTGGGCGAGACTACTTGCCTTGTGGCATTCACGGGCGTGCGCCGATTAACCCGTATTTGGAAATACGGGCTACTCGCCATGGCAGACCGCGAATGCCAAACACTAACGGGGCACCGGGTTTCCGGCCGTAAAGCATTGCTAGGAGACGCAAACTGCGACTCGCCTGGCAACGAGAGGAGGTCGGGCGTTCGGACCCAGACCGATCAGACGTATTTTATGACGCTCTGATGTTTCAGCCGAGATTTAGGCCTATATTATCGAAATTCTAAAGTTGTTTGACATTAAACATTAGGGGAGGGGTTTGCAATATGTTTCTACACTATGTGCTTTAATCGAATGTTAGTTTGGATAAGAATAAACAAAGCCGTGAGCTCTTGGAAAAGTAAATTGGAACGTTCCTTGCATTCTTTACTGTCCTCCAGTTTTCTATGGAGTAAACTGCTATGGTCGAACTTAACATTGGATTGCTTTATATATATAATTAAGGGCCTTAACTAGGTCTTATGCAGCAACTTAGCCCATCTGCGGGGAGATTATAACAGACATATGAACAGATTTAACGTATAGATCCTTTGGCTAAAATAAGACAGTAACTTAGGCTGATTATCAGTGACAGTGGTAGTGACACTAGCGCATCTGCTTAGTTCTGGATCAATTTAAACATATTAAATACACCATAAGGCGAGTAGACCAGCCAGTTAGTTGAAATAACGAAGTAATTGCTTTCGGCCGATAAATATGGGAGGGGGGCAAACCTCTGTATTCAGACGATGCTCTGGCTGGCCGACTTCAGCCCGGGAAGGACACCGACGGACACGGACTACCTGCAGACGGGACGAGGGGCAGCGGCGGCCCGCGGCCGGCCCAAGAAATCCACATGGAAATAATTATATAAATTAACACGAAGGCTTGCCTTTAGCGGGGGCGGATTAGCCCGACGGTTAAATAAGTGTGATCAGTGAACTTGATGGAAAAATATGTATCTGAGTTGGGGTGGCTGGTTTGGCCCCCCCACCCCCTTACCCAGCAAGGGGGAGGGGGCTGGTGGGAGTGGTGGGGGTCCACCCACTCCCACCCTGCTTCACCCCAGCACTGACTGGAGGAGTTCAGCCAATGAAATGCCATGTTACTGTCTCTGACTGAGGAGATTCGCAGCAACTGTGTACCTCTTTTTGAATGTGTTCCATCTGAATAAAAGAGCTGGGCAGGGGGTGTGGCAGACAGATGACTTGGAGACAGCACAGCAGTAGGAGCCAGCCACCCCTCCCTACTAGACTTTACCACACTTATGTTTGGTAACTATTTATTGGAACTGATATAGTAAGCAGATATAGTAAGCAGATATAGTAAGCAGATATAGTAAGCAGATATAGTAAGTGGATCATTGCTTCAGTAATATCATACATTAGTGTTTTCCAGCCTCCACACACAGAAGTTAGGGTTCTATTTCCTATAAAGATTCTAGCGTGTAAAGTACTGCTAGTTAACAATACTACCAGTACCAGTGAAGGTCATAGAGAAAATATATCACCAACATATCGATGAATATCTAGAACTACACAACATGCTTAACACAAAGAAGATGGTCTTCGCAAATACCACTCAACAGTAAAAACAATTGCAGAACTAACAGATAACATATTTATTAACATAAATGATAAGTACATAGCAGGAGCAATAAATATTAGCAAAGGCTTTGATACGGTCGACCATACCATATAAAAGCAAAAACTGAAACTGATGGGCATAACAGGGAAAACACTAGAATGAGTCAACAGCTACCCTTCAAATACAATGTAGTGCACTAAAATCTGACTTGCAGTATCAGAATTAGAGCCCCACAAAGTGGGGGGGAGTGTGGAAGCAACTGACCCAGTTGTGGGTGGTTGAATCCATGAATCCATAAAAGCCCCTCCCCCCATCACTGCTACCTTTTATTTTACGTTTATTCAGTGGTTTCAGTAATGTGACTTAACTGATCATTGTAATATATGCATAAAAGACATCCAGGCACCAGCGGAGAACAAAGGAATATGTAAATGAGATGACATCAGAGCTAAAAGGTGCCGGCGGTTCAGGGCCCTGGACGTTGAATAAAGCATTCAGTATCCAGAAGTCAAAGTGTTCAGATGTTGTACTTTCACAATGCCGCCCTCTAACACGCTGCCGGGCCTCAGGATGCCGGGTCAGCTCATCTTCTGCAACAACGCACAATCGAACTGGAAAACATGGATCAGAGCATATAACATATATGCCATGGCTGCAGCAGTCGTTACAAAAACAGAATGTCGCGGGCGAAGAATGTCGCGGGCGCGTACCGGTGAACCAGTGGTTCGTCTGTCAGGCCTGCCATCCTGGAAATCACCTTCTTGGAAGGCTGGGAACAGCACCGGTGCAGGCAAATTCAAGATTCAATGTCAAAACTGTGGTTACAAACACCGGCGTGGAGTCTGTCCGGCAAGGGGCAAGACTTGCGTTGCCTGCAAGAAGGTCGGGCACTTCAGGAAGGTTAGCAGGAGCAAACTTGGCAGAGTCAATGAGTTGACCATGGAAGAACCCAGCCCTCACAACTCTGAGCAAGACCCGGATCGGGTGGAAGTCAATGTGTTGACGATGGATCTGTTTGTCGGTGCCATCGAGCGCAGCACTGAACGAGATGCCAAACTCTGGTATGCGACCATCCAAGTGAACGGTCATCCAGTCAAGTGCAAGCTCGACACAGGATCGGAGGCAAATGTTCTTCCTAGGAACATCTTCGACAGGGTCGCATTGGTGCGGCTGATGGACATCAGGTGTTCGCTCGTGACATTTTCGGGGGATCGGATCACTCCCGACGGTGAGGCTTCGATCGAGATCGATGGCAAAAACTTTACATTCCAAGTGGTGCGGGACTGCCAGCCCATCTTGGGTGAACAGGCTTGTGTTGTGTTGAACCTGTTGGCGTGTTTTGATGAGGTGAACTCTGGTGTCACAAATGACATCTGATTGTATCTGGTTGTATTTGGTGCACAGACAAAATATCATGTACGTTCAAAGAAATGTCTCAAAAGTGGTTCCCATTTTCAGAGAACGACCCATATATGACTGCTCATAACTTTGTTCATTGGTACCCTTTCATAATTAGTAAACATACTAAACCTTACCCACCCGGTGTCCATGCAGCGGGTTGTCTGTTGCTCACGAATGCACGCCATGCTGTCCACTTTGGGGGAGCAGGACGTAGCTCAGGTGGTAGAGTTTCCACCTGTGAAGGTGTGGGTCATCCGATCGAGCAGTTTGGGCTATTTTCTGTTGCAACCAGTGGTCCACAACTGGCTCATCAAAGGATGTGGTATGTGCTGTGATATATGCGTAATAGACGTCTAGACCTGTGGTTAATATATGTTAACGAGATGCAGAGTTGGGGACAAAGAGATATGCAAATGAGATGACGTCATGGAAACTTTAGCCGGTGGGTCAAGCGTGCCCTAGGCCATGAATAAACCATTCAGTATCCAGAAGTCAAAGTGTTCAGACGTCGTACTTTCACATGGTGTCAGATGAGGAAGAATGCCGCCCGCAAATACTTTGCCGGGTTTGCGGCCGCCTGGTCAGCTTGTCCTCAGCAACAATGCACGATCGAACTGGAAAACATGGATCAGAGCATATGATATATACGCCACGGCGGCAGGTGTCATATTGAAGACAGAACGAGTGCAATGCTGCATCTTTCTTCACGTTGCTGGCGAGGAGGCGCAGAAGGTATTTGCCAATCTGACTTTTGCTCTCGCTGATCAAGACAAGATCAAACCGTTAACCGAAGCATTTCAAGTTTACTGTGTCGGAAAGTGCAGTATCATTATGACACGTTACAAGTTCAATTCACATAATCAAGCGTCAGAAAATATGGCTACATACATCACGGCGTTAAGAGACAAAGTGAAAGATTGTGAATACGGTACAGTGGAGGAGTTGCTGTTGCGCGATCGAATTGTGGCGGGCGTAAAAAATGTAAATTGACAGAACAAATTGCTTCAAGCTAATGAGTTAACGTTGGCTAAATGCATAAGTGTGTGTGAAATGAGTGAGTTCAGTTCAGATCTGTTGGAGGACACCAAATCAGACGTTGAAAGTAAAGACATTGATTTCATTCGGAATTATGCTAATGTGCATACCGGTGCACCGGCGGTTCGGTCAGCAGCGACGCCATCTTGGAATGTCGGCAGTGCCGGTGCAGGAGGGTTCAAGATCCGCTGCCAGAACTGTGGATATGACCACCGCCGGGGAGTCTGCCCAGCGAAAGGAAAGGCTTGCATTGCCTGTAAGAAGATCGGGCACTTCGGGAAGGTCTGAAGGAGCAGGCTGGGGAGAGTCAACAAACTGAACGTCGAAGCGCCTGACCCTCACAATGCTGAGCAAGACCCGGATCCGGTGGAAGTCAATGTACTGGCAACGGATCTGTTTGTGGGGGCCGTCGACCGTGGTGCTGGTCGGGATGCCGAGCTGTGGCATGCAATCGTTCGGGTGAACGGTTGTCCTGTCAAGTTCAAGCTTGACACCGGTTCGGAGGCAAACGTGCTTCCGAGGTTCGTGTTCGACAGAGTCACTCCAGGGAGACTGATGAACACCAGATGTTCGTTGGTGACGTTCTCCAGTCACCGGATTACGCCTGATGGAGAGGCACTGCTCGACGTCAACGACAGTGTGCTTCGGTTCCAGGTGGTGCCGGATTGCCAGCCCATCTTGGGCAAGCAGGCTTGTGTGACGTTGAACCTGCTGGCACGGGTGGATGAGGTGCACAGCTCTGTACCAACGAACATATCCAAACCGACGAACATTGGCAAACCGGCGAACATTTCCACACTGACGAACAGTTCCAGCGCTGGGGCAGAGAAGCTGGTAAGTGAATACAAAGATGTGTTTCAGGGTTTGGGATTGATCAAAGCAAAAGCTGTCATTCATGTCGATAAGTCTGTTCAACCTGTCATTGATCCGCCTAGACGGATCCCGTTTGCCATTCAGAGTAAAGTACGTAGTGAGCTTGATCGTATGGTTGAGTTAGGTGTCATAGTCAAACAGGATGAACCTACCGAGTGGGTTAATTTGATTACAATAGTAAAAAAAACAAATAAGATTAGGATTTGTCTGGATCCGACTAAGTTGAACAAAGCGATAAAAAGAGGGCCTTTCCCTACCAAAACCATTGATGAAATTGTTGCCAAAATGGCCGATGCAAAGTATTTCTCAGTTTTGGATGCAAAGACAGGGTATTGGCAGATAGAACTAGATGACGAAAGTTCACGTTTGTGCACGTTTAATACTCCGTGGGGCCGGTACAGTATAACCCCTTGCCTTTGCAACAAAACAGCCGCTGACAATTTTATCCAGGAAATGCCACACCGTGTCATGTCGGCGATACTCACCGGTACTCGGGATAGTCCCACGGATGATATTTTGGATACTCGGGTCCGGGGGGCAGGGGGCGCCCCCAGCGGCTGGTGTTGAGGAGCACAACGAGCGGCTCCGAGCTGTTTTGGACCGAGCTAGGTCGGTTAATCTAAAGTTAAATGACACTAAATCGTTGCTATGTAAGACTACAGTAAAGTATGTAGGTAATCAACTTACCCAACAGGGTGTGAAGCCTGATCCAGACAGAATACAAGCAATAGTTGACATGCCAGAGCCACGTGACAAACAAGGCGTCCAAAGGTTCCTGGGCATGGTTGGATATGTACACAAGTTCATACCTAACATGTCCGAGATAGCCAAACCACTACGCACGCTCCTAGCTAAGGACGTGGCGTGGCACTGGCAAGCCGAACAGCAGGGCGCGTTTGATAAGTTGAAAGAGAAATTAAGAACTGCTCCTGTGTTGACATATTATAACGTTAAGAAACCTATTGTGATTCAAGTAGATGCTTGTCAGTCAGGGTTAGGAGCCGTGTTAATGCAAGATGGTAAGCCAATCGCACTCGCATCTCATGTGCTTAACGCAGCGCAGTGTGGTTATGCCACTATAGAAAAAGAAATGCTCGCCATATGTTTTGGATGCCAAAGGTTTCATGAGTATATTTTTGGTAAAGAAGTTCAAATTCAGATGGACCACAAGCCGTTGGTGGCGATAATGCAGAAACCCATACATAAACTGTCGGCTCAAATGCAGAGAATGCGAATGCGATTGCAGAATTACAATATTCAGTTATGTCATGTGAAAGGCTCTTTGATGTTTTTTGCAGTCACGTTGTCCAGGGTGCATAGCACCAAAGTAGGTCATGATAGCCTGTTCGATGACACGTTCTACGTTGCTGTAGTGGACATGCAGTCGTCGAGTTTGTTTAGTAAGATTGTAACTGAATATGAAAAGGATGTATCTATGTCTATGTTGATCTCACACATTGAAGATGGGTGGGACACTACAGGCATACAGACACCACCGTGTCTGAGACAGTACATTCCGTACAAACACGAGTTAACAGTTGAAAATAATCTTGTAGTGAACGGCAATCGGGTGGTGGTTCCTCCAGCTCTTCGTGGTGAAATGATAGAGGCGCTGCATGAGACGCATTTGGGGGTGACTAAATCCAAGCAGTTGGCGCGGGTCTGTATGTTTTGGCCAAATATGAACAAGCAAATTGAGGATAAGGTCAGTCGGTGTGACACATGCCAAACACCGGCAGAATTTGACATAACGAGCCATTGAGATAATCCACCTCGATCACCTGCAACCGATGATAAAGTTGCGGCTGCTGATCTCTATCTTGAGTTTTAACTCATAAGAATTAACCTGATAACTGTAGACTTATTCACACCAAGCTTTCCAGCGGTAACGTTGCTTGGGCGACTACGTCGTCGTCACTTGTTTATTGAGCCGCGTTGAAGGAATAATTTTGCAAGGCCACGGTATTCCTAGTCAGGCTATTTCGGATAATGGTCCACAATTTAAGAGCCATGAATACAAGGAGTTTGCACTGCATTATGGGTTCAAGGCCGTGTATTCCAGTCCACAATATCCGCTTAGCAATGGTCAGGTAGAACGGTTTGTCCAGACAGTTAAGGACATGTTAAAGAAGTGTGAGAAAACCGGAGCTGATTTTCAGTTGGCATTGCTGAATTATCGTAATACTCCGTTGTCTGTCCTGAATGCATCTCAGGCACAGTTGCTCATGAGCAGGAGGTTGAGAGGCAGATTACCTATGGCAGAGGGCATTTTGGTGCCTGAAACGCAGATTCCTAAGAGAAGGCAGACAGCCCAGAGGCAGAGTAGTCAGAAAGCGTTTCATGACCGGAAGTGCGGTAAGGCACACAAGCCTATGAAGGTTGGAGATAAGATAAAGTACAAAAATAATGCTGGGGAATGGAAAAAAGGGGTTATTTTGGGACGGACTGGTGTTTCTGGGAGAGAGTATCAAATTTTAAACGAGTCGGGCAACATGTTATATCGTAACCGAGTGCAAATTATTGGAGCGCCTGTAGAGGGGCGGCCCGAGTTAGTCGTGCAAACACAATCTGGGTCAGCGTCAGCGCCGAATGTAAACAGTACGCTAATCTAAGTAGGTCAGGTCGGCTGATAAGGCCGGCAAGCAGGTTAGATCTATAGGAGGTCATTGTACTGGCGATGTTTGCACTGTGAACATGTGCATGTACAGTTAAGTTTGTTTCAGCTTTTATGTTTACTTTATGATATATGATGGACAATTAATGACGTCAGGCATTACGGCCGGACTGTTGAGGACTTAAGTGCATTGTGCATTCGAACATTTGCAAGTTAAGTACGCATATATGTTGATATTGTGTATTGTATGTTTCTTCATTGCTATTTTGTAACATTTCATGTTTCAGAAATACTTTGAGGGGGGGATGTGATATATGCGTAATAGACGTCTAGACCTGTGGTTAATATATGTTAACGAGATGCAGAGTTGGGGACAAAGAGATATGCAAATGAGATGACGTCATGGAAACTTTAGCCGGCAGGTCAAGCGTGCCCTAGGCCGTGAATAAACCATTCAGTATCCAGAAGTCAAAGTGTTCAGACGTCGTACTTTCACATGTGCTGTCCTGTATGTGGGAAAGTGCATATAAAAGACCCCTTGGTGCTTATCGGAAAGAGTACCCTATGTGGCGGCAGCAGGTTTCCGCCAAAGAAATATATCAAAATGACCATATCTTTGTCGTCCAATACCCGATGATAAAAATCAATGTGTTCTGGAGGTGTCATTAGATAAAAACAAGCTTTACTGTCGATTTGCCAAAATGTGAACAATTAGAGACAATTTCTGGGTGATACAGCTTTGCTCATATCTCAGACACCAACAAAGATAGAATCAAAAAATTGTTCTTTTAATCTTTTTGTTTTCTAATTTCGGTTCTAATTTTGTGATATATTATATGAGATGAATTTTTTTTTAATTTTGGCTGCCGGTACCTACTCTGGGGTGCATATTTGTACCCACAAAATTGACAAAACGAACGACAAAATGACCAAAAACCATTTAAAAGTTGGAAAGACACTTTGTATGTGATCTCCATGTGATTTGCTTTCCTTCAAGCTGTACGGGAAAGCGCTGACCTGCCGGTGTAAAGATTTCAAATTCCCCCCATATTCAAGTTCCCCCCCGGGAACTTGAAAACGTTTTCAAATTCCTCCCAGGGGAATTTGAAAACGTTTTCAAATTCCCTCCCTTGTTTTAACTTTCCCTCCCCTCCCCCCCATTTTTGGGGAATTTTCTTTATTTTGGTTATTTTTGGTTATTGTTCATGACAAATATTATAATATACAGAGAATAGCATAATGGAAATTATTACTAGTACAATAAAACATATTTAACCACAAATGACACAAAAAGTCTCCAAGATGGTTAAAAAAAATATATTATAGGTCTGAAATTTAAAACGTTTTTTAAAGTTTTTTAAATAAACAATTTTAAATTCCCGGAGGGGGAAATTTGAAAATAGGGGGAGGAATCTGAAAGCTGTTTTTAAGTTACCCCCCCCCCCCCCAGGAATCTGAAAACGTTTTCAGATTCCCGGGGGGGAACTTGGGAAGGGGGGAAGTTGAAATCGTTACACCGGTGCCTGACTAGGTAGATATTGGATATAATAGCCCCCCCCCCCCCGCCGCTTGCTCGCCCAGCTATCACTCCACATGCCACCCTCCCACCCACCCCCGCCATTCCGCTCTCCCCCTAGCAGATTGTTTCAGATGAAGGAGTGACAATATTTAAGGGGGGAGAGATATAAATAGACTCGGCCCATTAGCCCGGATCGCTTGCTATCCGGACCGCACTTTGTCCTTGATATTGTTTGAAAGGATTTCTAAGAGGGGGAGCCCGTGAGCATTTCACTTTCTACTGTTACTCTGTCCATGTATTTGGCTTGCCGGCTGGTCACCATAGAGATAATAGACACGGTCCTTTGACTCAACTCTCCTCATTTCTCTTTCCTACACTCTACCCTTTTTTTTTGCTCCCAGGCTTACTTCTCCCCCTGATCAAGGGAGTTGTTTGCTTGGGTGGGGACCTTTACCTTATCGTTTCTCTCGCTTTGTTCTTGTTGCTGGAACCGCTGGAGCCACCTTTACCCGTCCCTTCCTCATAAACCCTTGCTGCTGTCTGCTGGATACAAGTGCTGTGCTACCGCCGGACCAGAGTGATTCGGGGCCACCCCAACGACTTATCATTTAATCGCTGTAAAGACATCCCCCAGCTTCTACAAGCGTCCCACCAGAAGATTAATCTTCAACCAAAGATTGGACCGATTTATCGGTGCGTCTCTATATTGCTGCAGTTCTGCAGCCGGTAACTGTCATAAGGTTACAAACACCCCAGTCAGCCCGGATCACCTGGTGTCCGAACTAAACCTAGTCCACATCTCTTCTATCGCCTCTCCACTGCTCTCCTTCATATGTCTGAAAAGAGTTCCTGTAGGGGGAGCCAGCCAGCTTTTCACCTTCTACCTCTTACTGCATCCGTGTCTCTGGCTTGCCGACTGGCAAGGAAACACAACCCTTTGACTCAACTCTCCTCATTTCTATTTCCTCAAAACTACGCTTCCTTTTGTTTCTCTTGGGCTTACTCCGCCCCCTGATCAAGGGACTTATTAGTTTGGGTGGGGCGCTTTTCCTTTTTCACTGTTTCGCTTTCCACCTTCTTGCTGCAGATCCCAACTTTCCTCCCCTTCCTCCCAACCCATCGGTGACTGGACAAGAGTGGTCTGCTAAAATCGGACCGGATGAGACCTGGTACTGCTTCAACAATTCGTTGTTATCATAGTCAAGTATTCCCTACTTCTACAAACACCCCCCCCCCACCCAGAAGTCTATACTTCAGCCAAAAACGGACCGATTTATCGGTACCCTTTAAATTGCTGCAGTTCTGCAGCATGTAACCATATTTATGTGGACTTTTGTTTGTTTGTTTAACAATACAACCTTTTATGGATAGATTCGGGGAGGAAATAAGTAAATGCAGAGTGATGCCAGCAGCCCCCGCAGGGGGAAGTGGGAAACAGAAAGGTGCCTGCCTACTAGCAGACCAGTTCACACCCCACGTCGGTCATTGCCTCCCTCAAGGAGCTCAAATAGAAGTAGGATTTTTATTGTAGTTAGTTGACATATCTCAAAACAAATACAATTAGAGTAGATAACAATTACAGTTACAAGACAATTACATAATTAAGCACACGCGTATAATAAATTGATACATTCCATATAGATATATGTGTGTTTATATTCCATATAGATATATGCTGTGGCAGCATTAAGGGCAGTTAATGTATGGAAATCCCAACATCTCCCGACCAGCCACTGCGGAGACAAATAGTTTTGCGCCTGTCTTGACATGTTCTTGCCGGTGTGAAACCTCTATTTGCTCCCCGAGAGAGTGTCGCTGGTAACTTGCAAAAGCCAGCAGCACTTTAACACTTTTGCAGGCAGCTTTCATGAAATCAGAGAGGTAAATGGAGAGCGGCAGTCAAGTAATGAAAGCAGTCTTTGTCGCATCGCGACCGACAGCATGATGATGATGATGATGACATATTGACATATATTAATTTATAATCATTTGCAATTGTGCATGCTTGTTTGTTTAAGGACCCCCCAGCACAACCATTTATGGAATATCCAACAATATATATATATATATATATATATATATATATATAATAATATATGTTTATATATTGATATATATTAATTTATATTCATGTTGATTTTCTTGCATTCAACAATATATATATGAATATATATATGTTTATATATTGACATATATTAATGTATGTGATGTATAACGCATTGTACAAGTATAAATGCTAAGGGAACATATTTATACTTAGCGACTTCCTCCATCGGCCCATTGATGGAGCGCCTCCCTCCACCCACCCACCCCCAACAGTCGGGGAGTTGTATACGGGGGCCCTCCCGTTGATTTCTTTTACAATACTAACTTACATTCATATTAAGTTTACATTTTACATGCACACACACATGAGTGCGCCTGCGTGTGTGTTCGTACTTATAAGCCCTACTCTTCGCGCCCACACGCAATCACGCTTAACACGCGGACACCACGTTCCGCACCCCTCCCTGCAGAATTACTCCGGGGTGTCTCCAGGGTCACGGATCCGCGCACGCTAAAGAGATTATCGGGATTTGTAAGATTTACAGCGCGTGTGGATCGATGCGACACAATCCCTACGTCTCTCTCTCTCTCTCGTTGCCTCTGGCTCTCGCTCACTGCCTCACACTCGTCCCCCCCCCCCACCCACCCCCCCCGTCTCCCCCCCCCCCGCCCACCCCCCACCCTCACCCCGCCCACCCACGCCCCCCCGTCCCTGGCGCCACACCGGACGCGTGTGCGCCGGGCTCCGGCAGAGCCGCGCCAGGGGAGGACGGCCCCGCGGCTGCGCCAAGGCACTGCACGCATTACTGCGCCAGAGGCGCACGCGACCGGTAAGACGGCCCCCGCGAGGGCGGAGCAACATGGCGGGCGACCAAGGCAGCACGGGGCAGCGCGCGACAGACAGCGAGCGCGCCCCAGGCCCAGCACGACACTGCGGCCGAGCGCGGACGCGTTTGGCCCTACCGCCCCGGTCCCGCGCCCGCCGTCCCGCGCAGCGCCCCGGAGCACAGAGAAAGCCCGCTACCGGGAGCGCTCGCCCTCCCGCGAGGCGGTGAGCCGGCGCCCGACATACACCTCCCCGCCGGTGCACGACCCGTCGCAGGTGCCAGCGGCTGACCGCGCGCAACGGGGGCACCCTCGTGCCTATGGCCGCCCCCGAGCTCGAATGGTTTGCGAGCCCGCGCTGAGAGCACTGGGAGCGAGCACGCGCGCGCGCCCGCCGCCAGCGTCGCGCCGACGCAGGGCATTGTTGCCTGCGTAGCGCGCCTGCGGCCGCACGCCCTCCCGCCTTCCCTCTCACTCTCTCCTTCTCCCAACTTCCCTGACCTCCCTCTTTTTGTTTCTCTCCCTCTCTTCTCCCTGTATCGCTCTCTTCTCTCCCTATCCTCCTCCCTCTTTTCCCTCGCGCTCTCTGTATTGCTCCCCCTCTCCTCGTCTCATTCTCTCTCATTCCTTCTTAGTCCCTCCCTGTCCCCGTCCCCCTCCCTCTGTATTCCTCGTTTTCTCTTCTGTCCTTTCCCCTCTCCGCTGTCCGTGTGGCGATTACGCCTTGTCACGAGGGGTCTTGAGCACACCCGGCACGCATGCGCAAGATCAATGGCACAATCACCCAGGCAAGCGTCGTACAAACATATAGGCACATGCATATATTATACAATAATCACAAGGCACTGCAACATCAGCGCCTCGGGTGGGGATGAATATATCCCACGTCGCCACATGCCATTGAGTGAAATGTGCGGACTCCCCCCCCCTCCCCCCCCCCCCCCGTTGAGGAGCTTTATAGGCAATATTTTACCTGTGGGGTTCATATCCAAAGTTGATTCTGTATTACATATATGCCATCCTGAAATAGGTGTACGCTAATTATTGATTGATTCCAGTAAATCTCAAGTGCAAATATTCACCCAATAAATATATAGATGCAGCACTGAAATATCTGCATTCTAATTATTGACTGATTCCAGTAATGCTCAAGAGCAAATATTCACATGATAAAGTGAATTATTATATGTAAAATGTTGATATCGAAAACATTCTGAACGATTTGTGAGATTTATTAGAAATCCTGTCAACCTGAAAAGTCTGATAAAACAAATATTGGAATGATCTAGATATATTGCTGAGAAACCGATGCACACATGAAGTGTTGCTACATAGAAGGGGATACTAAGTCAATTGAATAGAACCTCTTACTGCTTGTGATGTGCATTCTAACATCAATTCCTGGAAGAGTTTCGTTTCAAATATCTCCAAAGCTAGCCATTACAAATAAAAGTTATTTCAAACTCAAGTATATTTCTAGTAGGTTTCCACTTCAAATATCTCCAAAATTAGCCATTGTTCATGTTGGTTCGTCAACATGGGTAATTTGTGCGTGAACAGGGGACTGCTGCTGCGGTGGCGCCACCTGGGTTCGATCTCGACGCCCAAAAACACCTACCGGAACCCCACGGAACCACATCTCGCTACGCGAGATCTGTGACGTCACTTCTGGTCGATGACGGCCTACCAGGTCCTGGATTTCTACACATCGCCTCCAACAGCCGGACCGACAACAACCACCAGCTTACTCGGCCGCCCACCCATCCCTACAATAAGACGACAAGCATTGATAGGGTTGAGAGCCTGATTTATTGACCCACTTGATTTTGTGTACTTATCTGAACATTACCTCATATACTCTGACATTTGCCTGAATAAAAGTCCATATCATACAGTCCATTGTTTGTGTTGTAAATTTCAAATAAAAGGTGCTTCACACTTAAGTAAGGTAAATTATAAGGATAAACCTAATATCTTTATCAACAAAAATGGCAGAAACTCAAAGCCATCGGACTCTGCAGCCCTCAGCCTCCTCAGTATATGAACTTGGAGAAGGACTCTGGTGCAGTGAATTTACCAACTTTTGACAATTGTAATATTTGTTGTTAATTTCAGGCGTCATTCCCTGACATTTCCAGCGCCATATATATCCATTTATTGTGCAAAATATGCATATTAATTATCACTACTCAAACAGGGTAAGTCATTAAGCAGCCATTGTCCGATATCGGGATCTGATACCCGAAAGCTTTTTGCATCAATATTGAACATAATCGGTTTACCTTTTCAACCCTCAGCCATTTTGATAGAGAGAAGCTGATATTTCAATGTTCTTTAATGCAGAACAAACCGTATAAAAATACCAGGCAAGTTATAGCAATATATCTAGATCAGTCCAATATTTATTTTATCGGACTTTAAATGTAAATATATTACTCGACATATTATTTATTATTATTGGTATTATTATTGTCATCACTATTGTTGTTATTATTATTATTATCAATATCATTATTATACCAAACCTTGTTCGGTTGCCTATTCGGTAGAGCGCGGGCCTCGCGTGCGGAAGGTCAGGAGTTCGGTTTCCGGTCGAGTTAAACCAATCACTTTAAAATTGATACTTGTCGCTTCCTCGCCTAGTGCTCGGCATTAATAGGATAGGGCAAAGACTGTTTAGCTCAGTGTCAGGATAATGTGACTGAGTAGGATATCGGGTCATGGTGCCAGTAGCCTGATTTTCCAGTGGTGCAACACTATAAAGTCACCATGAGTGTGCGCTATCACAAGTCGGGACCCGTCCTGATATGACCTTAGATGTTGCTAGGACGTAAAACAACAACAACAAACAATAGGCCTATTATACAATAAGTGCAAGCAACAATATATTAAACTATGACCATAAAGAAAGGATCCTGTCAAACTTCCTGAAGTGATAGGAATTAAAAAAACAGCAAGCTACATCCTTCTATTTTTGGTAAACATTCTCATTCTTTTAGACCCCGTCCTGATATGACCTTAGATGTTGCTAGGACGTAAAACAACAACAAACAAACATTCTTTTAGATTTGGTCTTTTTCTAAGCGCCGCATCACTGGGAATCCAGCCATAGACTACCTACTACATCAGCAAGAATTTACACAGAAGTTTGCATATATTTGTAGGAAATATGGATACATAAGGACACATATTTATATTTAGTAGAGCATGTGTATTATGATTATCCTTTAAAAACAAATAAAATACCAAGTGTGCACTTATTAACTATGTGTGAAGTCAGTTTAGTAGAAAGTGTTAATGCTGAAGCCTGTTGGGTTCGAGTTTTCACAAGCACCAATCAGTGAAGTACTCATGGAATTCATTGCCAATTAAAGCTACATAGTCCGATGGTTTTGAGTTTCTACCATTTTATTAAATATCTATTTTACAGCCGGTCTGTATATTAACACATGTATCTAAAATCTTCGGAAAAATTGTAAGTGGAAACATGCCAAATTAATTGTTGACATGAACATTAAAATGCTGACATCATAGATTTCTGCAGTAGCAGGTTCTATTAAATTGCCTTAGAGTCCCCTCCCCCTTCTATGCAGCAACAAACGCTTAATAAGTGCACTGTAATTTAAGTTGAATATCTAGAATCAAATCTAGATAAGTGTCTCGGTTTTGAAAAAGTTACGCTCTCATCGGAAATTGCATGAGGATTGTCGTTTCAAAAAGATAATGCTACTCACCTAACTTATATGCAATACCTGCTTTTAAAAGAAAGCAGTAAAGCTTGTTTTATTAAATGAAGCCTCTAGAGCACATTGACTTTCATATCATCGGCTATTGGACGTCAATCATATGGTCATTCTGACATATTTCTTTGGAGGAAACCTGCTGCCGCCACATAGAGCATGTTGGCGGAGGCTAACATGTGTAATTTGCGAACGAGGCTAGAGCTGACCTCGTTTTCCTTGCTCTCTACTTCCTGCTGCAACGCCACTCTCTCTCGGTGCCTTGCACTGTTCACTTCGCTTTCCCACCCACCCACCTTCGGTTCTGGGGGTGAGCGCTGATCTCTCCTGACTACCGCTACTGAGACTTTGCCCATCTCGGCACCTGCTCCAAGTGTTACAGAACTGAAAGGGTCTCAGTCACCCGCTTGATAGCCTGCGTGCCAGGCCCCGCTCCGATACTGTTCAATTCTGATTTTCATTTCGTATTAAATCTTTCAAAGTTAAATCTGTTTCTGTTCTGCTTACTGTACTATACTGTTCTGCTTACTGTACTGCTTGCTTTACAGCCGAGTGAGTGAATTGGCTACTCTTTCCGATAAGCAGCAAATACCTACTTTTAAGACATACTCATAATGTGGATGTGTACCATAACAGTGGTGGTTAGTACTCGGTGGTTCCACCAGGTGGCGTCCTTTGGCTGCCACCGGAAGTGGCCGTGTGGCGGTCACTGTCTGTGATCAGCATCCGTCACGGACGCTCGTCTGTAATTGATGCTGACTTCCTGTTTTTGTCTCCCCAGCTATGGTATTGCCACTGCAACTGTTTCCTAACCACTCACTAACCTATTTGACAAAAAAAAAATTATTATTATTTTTAACCCGGTGTCGTATCGTCAGCGGCCTGTCATCGTCAGCGGCCTGTCGTGGCTTCTGCGCATGCGCGGATTTTCGCACGTTGCGGCGATCACTGCTATTTGTTTTGTTTACACTCGGCGATTCGACGCTGATCGAGCTGCTACGTTAATATCGCTTGGAATTTAAGGTTAATTTAATTAAATTTCATTATTTGAGTATGTAATTCTGTTAAATATGATCGCATTCAATAGATTTCGGCCTAATCGGTCCCTAACACAGCCGGGTACCGTGCCTGAGCTTGTAGCCGGCGAGGGAATGGGTCTTTTGCATATGTCTTAAAATCCGCGCATGCGCAGAAGCGACGACAGGCCGCTGACGATGACAGGCCGCTGACGATACGACACCGGTATATTCTAATGCCACAACTCCAAATGATGTAGCGGACAGGAAGACCAGACAGAGGAGAATGTTCGTTTCCCATGCGGGAGGTACTGGGTTCAATCTCCAGCTTATGGCCCTGCTCACGATGAACCGATATGTGGAAGTTTGTTAATACTAGATTGGCGACTGAGATTGTGAACTCGCATGGAAATAGTAGCCCTCAACCACCAGCCACCTTCGTCACTCTCCCACCCACACCCCAAAAGAAACACACACACACAAACCCAGATATGAACAAGATTGGTTGATTGATTGTCGGCGAAAAAGAAGGTGAAGAAGAAGAAGTAGAAGAGAGTGTGGAAGTAAGTGGAACTAGGCAGAAATATGGGGTGGGAATGGAACAACATTAAAGTTGCCTTGTCCGATGAAAGCAAAACATTTTGGATAGCAAAACACTCATCTAGGTTGCAACTTACATGTCAAACTTAGATACTGGTTCACTTATTAAAGGCCCTGTCACATTACGGTGTATGGCGGGAGCGTATTGAAAACCTACGTAGGTCCTGCGTGTACCGGCCTATGATGACATTTGGTGACCTTTCGGGTGGTTTTGAGCGTATGTGGAACCTACGAGGAGCGTATGGGAGCGTATGGGAGTGTGCTGTGACATTTTTTGACAGTATGGGCCATACGCCCTCATAGGTCGAGTTTTTTTGAGCATGCACAAAAGAATTTGGACGGACAGATTTATGAAAGCGTATGGCGGCGTATGCCTCATAGTCTTCACATACGCCGGCATCTGGCGGCATCTGGCGGCATATGAGTAGCGTATGAGTAGCGTATGCGTAGCATATGAGTAGCGTATACGGCGTATGCCGACGTATATGACGTAACGCGCTTACGCCGCCATACGCTCCCGCAAAAAAACCTAATGTGACAGCCCCTTAAGGAGTTGTTGCTGCATAGAAAGGCATACTATGCCATGTTAATAGAAAGAACCTGTTACTGTTGAAGCCGCAAATTAATTTGGCATGTTGTCACTTCAAATATCTCCCAAGTTAACCATTTAAAACAAAATATACTTTCAGCTAAAATAAAGTAGATTATAGTCATCAACCTACTATATTTATCTAAGAAAATGTCAGAAACTCAAAACCATCCGACTATGCAATATTAAAAGGTGCAATAATGGACGTTTGGCTCTGGGCAGTGGCTTGACAGCAGCCACTTGTGTGGAGACGCCAGGCGGGAAGTTTGATAGGGACCAGCTTGGGACAGTGGCTCCGACTGGCGGCTGTGTGGGTGACAGGTCGTGAATGATGCACGGCTTGCTGCGTGGCCCGCGACAAACGCCGACCGATACGCGCCATCTTCAGCCGGTACCGAGCGCGGTGGCCGAGTCGGTAGAGCAGAGGCCTCCCGTGCGGGAGATAAGGAGTTCGATTCCCGGTCGAGTCAAACCAGTGACTTAAAAAATTGATACTTGTCACTTCCTAACTTGGTGCTCGGAGTTAAATTCCCGGTCGAGTAAAACCAATGACTTAGAAAATCGCTACTTGTTGCTTCCTAAGTTGGGGCTCTGTATTAATAGGATAGGACAAGGACTGGTTAGCTCAATGTCAGGATAATGTGACTGAGTGAGATATTGGGTCATAGTGCTGGTGGCCTGATTTTCCAGTTTGGCAGCACTATAAAAGTGCCATGAGTGTGCGCTCTCGATACCCATCCTGATATGACATTAAATGTTGCCAGGACATAAAACTCCAACAAACAACCCCACTCTGCTCACCTAATGCTACTCCCCGCGCTGCCACACACTCTCCCCCTTAATCTCTCCGCAGACGGGATGGCCGAATGAGTTAGAGCGTCCGTCTCCCGTGCTGGTAGATCGTGGGGTCGTGGGTTCGAGTCCCAGTCGAGTCAAACCAATGACTTTAAAATTGATACTTGTCGCTTCCTAGCCAGGCGCTCGGCATTATTAGGATAGGGCAAGGACTGGTGTGCTCAGTGTCAGGATAATGTGACTGAGTGGGATACAGGTCATGGTGCTGGTGGCCTGGTTTCCCAGTGGGACAGCACTATAAAGTCACCATGAGTGCGCACTGTCACAAGTCGGTACCCGTCTTGATATGACCTTAGATGTTGCTAGGACGTAAAACAACAAACAAACATAATCTCTCCCCTCCCTTCCCACTACACTCCCGTCCTGATATGACCTTAGATGTTGCCCAGACGTAAAACTCCGACAACCAAGCATCCCACCACACTCTGTCATACACTATCCCTTTTATTCCCACCCTTCTCACCTGTGACTACTCCCCACTCTGCCACACACTCCCCCTCCCCCTCCCCTCTGTCACCTTCACTCTCCTCCCACACTCTGCCACCCACTATCCCCCTTCACTCTCCCCCCTCTCACCTCTCACCTCTCACTACCCACCTGGGCCGCGCTCAGGGTATGCTTCCAAGATGTCTTTGGGAAATCCCTGACGTCATGCTAGTCTGAACGGCAAAAGCAGTTGGTCGCCTAAAAAATGGCTACCCATAGGCGGCAGCCATTTGCAATGAAAAAGAAGCGCTCTGATTGGCTGAAACCACTGAATATGGTGGCCATATTCGTGGTGCTTTTTGTCTCCTATCTGAAAAGGGAGACGTCTCGGAGATACCTCGGAGACGCACCCTGAATGGAAATAAGCCAAAAAGCATCACGGAGACGTCTCGGAGACGGACCCTGAACACGGCCCAGCTCTCCCACCAGCTCTCCCCCCTTATGCTCTCCTCCTCACTCTACCTCCGTTCACCCCTCACTCCCCTCTCACTTCCTTCATACTCTGCTACACACTCTCCCCTACACTCTGCCACACACACCCCAACTCCCCCCCTCGCTCACAACTCACCCTTTCGCTATCTCAATCCTTACTTTCCATCCCATCCCTCATCTCTTTCCATTCTCTTTCCCCCTCACTCCCCTTCCTCGTTCTCTATTCCTCTCTCTCTAACACTATCTCCAAATAATTATTCTCCCCCCCCCCCACTCTCACACTATATATCTCTTTCTCAATTCCCTCTCTCTCCCTCTCTCCCCCCCCCCTCACTCCCCCCCCCCCTCTGTCCCTCACTCCTCACTCTCTACCTCAGAATCCCCTCGCCCCTATTGTTTGGGATGTATGGCTACACCAACACAGTACTATCATGGGCAGTTCTGGACTAGCCATTTGTTGTAACTCATGAATTATTTCCTAATATTCACTGTTAATTTACTCTATCCGGTCCTAACTAAATGTCCTGGGAATATTCAGTAATTTAGATATAATCTTTTGCTTTCTTGTGATATATTCCCATCTGAAAACATCCCAAAATTCAGTGTATCACAGCCTAATTTGTCAAACTGCACATTAAATCTTATATAAAAGTCAACCTTGGTAATTAACTCGGTGGTCAAATGACCACCATGGCTAAAACTAGGTAAGCTCTCTAACCTGCTTACCTTTAACATCTCACGAACCCTCAACCTCCCGCACAGCAAGTCAGCCAACACTGTTGCCGATGCTGCCTTCCATTCGGTTACAAGTTGTAGGGTGGGGATTGCAGATAGGAACTGTAGGGTTGGATGGTTGGTTGTTGGTGGTTTATGTCCTGTCTAAGGTCATATCAGAACGGGTACTGACTTGTGACAGTGCACACTCATGGTGATTTAATAGTGCTGCCCTACTGGGTAATCAGTCCGCTGGCACCATGACCCAATATCTCACTCAGTCACATTATCCTGGTCAACTGAGCTAACCAGCCCTTGCCCTATCCTATTAATGCCGAGCACCAGGCTAGGAAGCGACAAGTATCAATTTTTAAGTCATTGGTTTGACTCGACCTGGAACCAAACTCCTGACCTTCCGCACACGTGGCTGGCGCTCAACCGATTAGGCCACCGCGCCCGGTGATTGTGGGGTTTGAGGGTCAAGTGTCATTCAGTGCGCGAATCAATCATTCTAAGTAGAAACTTAAAGTTGCATAGTCCGATGGTTTTGAGTTTCTGTCATTTTTTCTGAGATAAATACATTAAATTAATTGTTATAACCTATCTTACTTCAGCTTGAAGTAACTTTTATCTCAAATGCCTAACATTTGAGATATTTGAAGTGCAAACATGTAATATTAATTTGGGCACGCATGCCAATACACACACATCAATACACACATGTGCAGACCTCTCAAACCAGTCGGGGAACAATATGAGAAATGGTCACTCTCAAGGTCAAATCGTACCGGACACCGTGATCGAATCGGTATGAGCACAGGCTTTCCGTTCAGAAGGTCGGAAGATCGAATCCCGGCCGAGTCAAACCAATGACTTACAAAATCGTAACTTGTCGCTACCTAACCTGACGCTCAGAATTAATAAGATAGGGCAAGGACTGGTTAGCTCAGTGTCAGGATTATGTGACAGATTGAGATATCCGGTCATGGCACCGGTGACCTGGTCTCTCGGTGGGACATCATTGCCATGAGTGTGCACTGTCACAAGTCGGTACACATCCTGATATGATCTGAGATGTTGCTATGCCGCCAAACCCAAAGAAACAAATACAACAAACAACACCATGTAAAAATATAGGTCTTTTGGTTGTGATAGCCGAGCTTGGAATCATATCAATGTCTCGGGCGACAGAGTTGGGGACCATTGTCATGTAATAGTGATGCATTGTGTGCCCACTCGCTGTGTGACATGGAAATAACTATGTGTAAATGTTATGACGCATGGTGACCGGGATTGCGGTATGATGTCCGGATATTAAGATACGGTTACTAATTACAGGAATGTTCCCTGCATGCACAAGTAAGCGTGCAAAAGGGAGAGTGATGTGTATTATTGTTTAATGTAACTGTATGGCAGCTATTTGTTACGACGGGACTGCTCAGTAAGCACACCCAGCCATTCTGCATACATTAGGGACACCCCCTGCCCTGGGGTTGAGTGACAGGTGCGCCCCCTCTTGGACACCACCCCTCCGAGGCTGCAGAGATGTCTGATTGTCTGGCTGTGTGAGCCCAGTCACGCTTGTCCTCCTTGCACTTGCTGGACAGACCACACACTCACTCTAGAGATACCAAAGGAAGCAGTTCACCACTGAGCTGTGTGTAACACCCATAGGATGTAGGTTCAATGGGTTGTAGGCACTGATTTTGAGTGAACAAGCAGAAGCTATGTAGGTCTGTGTAGCAGGTTGTAAGTTAAATACAATATTCACCCCGTACTGCTGCAGTAGGGGTGCAAACCAACCCTATGTAAAAGCTGGCGAAAATGCGGGTCAAAGAATTGAGAGCCTAATTTTACAATCTAAGAAGCAACAATTATTCTTTACATATATCTTATTGATAGCCCGCTACCTTTGAGTTGAAAAATATAATATAATATATAGTTTAATAAGATTTAAAAGTGAAATCGACGGCGTTCTACGGCCGCCATCTTGTCTTTTTGCATTCTCTCCCATTTCAGCAACTCTGTGCCTACATGGGTAGCCATTTGATACTGGAGCCACAGTTTCTAGGTGATGTTCCATACTAACGCTATTTTCGCCCGTATTTATATAAGGCTGATCTTCACCTGTGTACTACAAGTACCGGGTGAATCTTTTATCTAGTTGTAAGTGAGTCAGGGTGGCAGGTCACTAGTAGGTGAACAAGAGTTGTAGCAATAAAGCGATTACCGGGGCTGTTCCGATTGATGAACATCCTCCTCACCAACCCCTTACACGCCGTCTACTCCACACTCGGTCTGTGCCTGCTCTCTACAGCTATGTTCCCAATACCTCTTCGCTAACAGTAACACATAATCGACAGCTCACATATTTCGGTTGGTTGGTTGTTGGAGTTTTACGTCCTGGCAACATCTAAGGTCATATCAGGATGGGTTCCGACTTGTGACAGTGCACACTCATGGCTACGTTATAATGCTGCCCCACTGGGAAATCAGGCCACCGGCTCCATGACCCGATATCCCACTCAGTCACATTATCCTGACACTGAGCTAACCAGTCCTTGTCGTATCCTATTAATGCTGAGAGCAAGGCTAGGAAGCAGCAAGTATCAGTTTTAAAGTTATTGGTTTGACTCGACTGGGAACCGAACTCCCGACCTTCCGCACGCGAGGGCCGCGCTCTGCCGATTAGGCCCCGGCGCCCGGTCTTATATGTCTGATACGCGCGCAATGTTATGGTGCTAAGTAACACTCAGGCATAGTTATGTGAACAAGTAGTTATGTGAGCGGGGTGAGTGGAAGTGAGTAGAAGCAATAATAACAAACCTGCGAATTTCCCCCACCACCACCCACTCCCACAAACCCCCACCCCAGAGAAAAAACGGCGACCAACTGAACAATTTGTGCCAGGCCGTCTCAAAATGGTTGTAGTAGTAATAAATCATGGGGGAGAAATTACTGAAAATTGACTCACCAAGATATTAATATTAATATTAAATCATATGTGATTACTTGGCTGCAATTATCCCGATCAGATTTAATATTCAAAAGACCACGTGCTCTATTTTGAATTCCATCAGATATATGGCTAGATTTTTCTAAAAATTAAAAAATTGCGGTAAAATATAAAAGCAGGTTAATCTTATCAGAGTCGCATTCAATAATGTCGGCGCGATGGGCCACCCAAATATCGCGGCCGGCGAGACGCGGCGAGATTCGATTACAGAGCAGCGTGGTTTACGAATAGAGACGGTGCCATTTCATACGTTGAGTGCAGCGGTCTGAAGAGGGGGCAGGGTGGTAAGGGCGGCGGGTACGGTAGTAAGGGCGGCGGGGGCAGCAGGGACAGTGGTAAGGGCGGCGGGGACGGTGGTAAGGGGGGGGGGGGGCGGAAGGGGCAGAGACAGTGGTAAGGGCGGCGGGGATGGTAGTAAGGGTGGCGGGGGTGGCATGGACGGTGGTAAGGGCCTCAAGGACGGTGGTAAGGGCGGTGGGGAGGCATGGATGGTGGTAAGGGCGGAGGAGGCAGGGATGGTGGTAAGGGTGGGGCATGGACGGTGGTAAGGATGGTAGGAGAGTCGTGGATGGTGGTAAGGGTGGCAGGGACAGTGGTAAGGGCGGCGGGGATGGTGGTAAGGGGGGGCATGGGCGGCAGGGACAGTGGTAAGGGCGGCGGGGATGGTAGTAAGGGTGGCGGGGGGGGGGGGGGGGGGGGGGGGGCATGGACGGGGTAAGGGCGGCAAGGACGGTGGTAAGGGCGGTGGGGAGGCAGGGATGGTGGTAAGGGCAGCGGAGGAGGCAGGGATGGTGGTAAGGGCGGTAGGAGAGTCATGGATGGTGGTAAGGGCGGCAGGGACGGTGGTAAGGGCGTCAAGGGCGGCAAGGACGGTGGTATGGGCGGCAAGGACGGTGGTAGGGGCGGCAAGGACGGTGGTAGGGGCGCAAGGACGGTGGTAGGGGCGGCAAGGACGGTGGTAGGGACGGCATGGACGGTGGTAAGGGCGGCGGGGGAGTCATGGATGGTGGTAAGGGTGGGAGGGATGGTGGTAAGGGCAGCAGAGACGGTGGTAAGGGTGGCAGGGGCGGCAAGGACGGTGGTAGGGGCGGCATGGACAGTGGTAGTGATGATATGTCACGGCCCACCAACTGGACAGCCCAGGGCGGGATAACCGGAAATATAAAAGCCAGATAACATATCCAACAAAAATATAAATCAAATCAAATTCAAACAAACATAACTCAACCACCTATTATGTACAGGCCTCTGGACATGTAAATAAAATAGGCTAGTATAGAATTAAGTAGAAAAAAAGTGGAAAACTCTTCCCAAGAAAACCCCAAAACACTAACATAGAACCCTAAGAAAACAACTAACATAGTAATAAGAATAGAACAAAAACTCAATGCCAAGAGGGCCCAAAAAGAACTAACATAGGCTACTAAACGTACCAACAGATCTATCTGCTACTGAAATGCAGACAAACAAATAACTTATCAGCAGCTACTGCTTGGTAAGATAACACCAACACTACAGCTGGCCAGCATTGAAAACAAGCCTGGTTACCCGGGCTTACATGCTATGGACAGTATAAATACAGCCTCAATAAAAAAATATGCATGCCTACACATGCATGCGTACATGCATATATGTATACACATTCATACATACATCGATACACATCGATACATCCAAACAGAGAGCGTGTATATAAACAGATGAGAGGGACAACTCCCGCGAAAAACGGTAACACAGGCTACAGTGGCGTTCCTGGCGGTTAGTGTTGAACAAGCCTTGAGTTTGCCGGTACGCTCAATGCAAAACATTTGTTTTTATTCAAAATTAATAGAAATCCAGAAGCCTAACCTTATCAATTTAATATAATCCTTTTGGTAAACATGTTTTCTATATGTCTTCCAAGCGGTTTGTTTCTATGTGGTGTAGTTTTAGAGATATTTAACGTTTTCTGTATGAAGATTGCTCACCGCCATTGACAATGCCTTGAGTTTGCCGTACGTGTAGTGCAAAACGTGTATTTTATTCAAAATTAATAGAAATTCAGAACCCTAGCCATGTAAATTTAATATAGTCTCATTGTTAAATATGTTTTCTATATGTGTTCCAAACAGTTTGTTTCTATGTAGTGTAGTTTTAGAGATATTTCACTTTTTCTGTACGAAGACTGCTCAAGGCCTTTGACAATGCCTTGAGTTTGCCGTACGCGTAGTGAAAAAAGTCAGTTTTATTCAAAATTAATAGAAATCCAGAAGCCTAACCATATCAATTTAATATAATCTTGTTGGTAAACATGTTTTCTATGTGTTATTCCAATCAGTTTGTTTCTAGGTGTTGTAGTTTTAGAGATATTTAACGTTTTCTGTATGAAGATTGCTCACTGCCATTGAAAATGCCTTGAGATTTGCCCATATGCTTAAGCTGTTCAACAACCACCACTTGGAGCGCCACAGTCGGCAGATGTTACATGCTCTAGTATGGGAGTTGTCCCTCTCATCTGTTTATATACACGCTCTCTGATCCAAACATGCATGCATACATACATACAGACACACATACACAAACACACATACTTACATGTATACATCCATCTTAGACTGCAAGCCCTCAACTACCCAATACCCACCGTGGTAGGTGTGTGTGTGGATGGTCAAAGCACTGTGGCACAGCACCGGGAATATGTGTGATGGCCACCCCTGATGTGGGGCTGGGGCGGGGGGGGGGGGGGGGGGGGAGCGAGTTGTCAGAATCAGCCTGAAGCGGACCTTGGTACTTCAGTCAGTGGTCTACTGTTCAACCCCTCACCCTCTCAACACCTGTCTCTCATTCTCCACACACTTTTTAAAATATTGTTTTTATGCTGTGTTTATACTGTCCATAGCATGTAAGATCGAGTGCTCAGGTTTGTTTTCAATGCTGGCCAGTTGTAGTAGTGGTTTACTCTTATCACACAGGAGTTGATAAAGATGTTTTCTTTCTCACACAGTAGCAAGTACATGGTGATTATTTAGTATCTGTAGATGTTTGAGCTTGTTTTGTGTTGCTGTTGGCTATCCAAGGTCGATCCGAAATAAGGAAGGACTGCTAGGTAGCTGTTAGGCATGGCAGTTAAGTGTGTTCTTGGCTCGTAGACGTTTGACCTTGTTTTGTGTTGGGTTTGGCTATCCAAGGTCGATCCGAAATAGCGAAGGACCGTTAGATAGCTAATGGTTTTAGTTCTAAGTGTAGGTGTTATTGGTTTTATTTTCTGATCACCCTTGTAGTGGGTGCGAATAGTATATAGTTTTTTTGTTTTTGTTTTACTACTACTTATGAAATAGTCTACTCTACATTTATAGGCTTGTACATAGTTTGTAGCTGTTCGTTATCTACTGAGGGTGGTCCAGATTACCCCCTTCGGGCAGCCCATTTGTGGGCCGTGACCTATCACATGCCCTTCTGCAGTTTTGCCCAAGGGTGTTTTCAGGGTCTCCCTTTTTTTTACAAAAATATTGTTGTATGTTTTCAGATTGGGAGGCTCTGTTTTTGATGGGTTGTGATTGTTTGTTATCTACTGAGGGTGGTCCAGGTTTCTCCCTTGGGACAGCCCTGTTTGTGGGCCATGACCATCTGGGGTTCTGGCCCTAGGGTGTCATCAGCATCCTCCCTTTTTTACATAGATATTTGTTGTATGTCTTTAGATCAGGGATCTGCCTTTCTTTTACTGATTGGGCGTTCCAAGCCTTAGCAGTCATTTCTAATGTGCTTCTTTCATGGGCCTTTATGCGGCTCATTGCTTGTTTTATTAGTGGTGCATTGTTTATTCGTGTATCTCTGGTTTGTTGCTTTTGGTATTTGCTATCGTGACTGTACCCAAATGCTAGTGTTTTGAGGTGTACTAGTCTTGTATTTTTTTTTAGCAATTTGCTTTGGTTTGCAGGTGCAGGTCATAGGTCATAGGTGGGGTGCATTTTGTCCACCCTGAGACATATTTTTAATGCTTTATTTTGTAGGATTTGCAGCTTGTTGAGCAGTTCTTGCTTTGCTCCCATGTATATTGGGTCTCCATAGTCAAAGTATGGCAGTACTATTACTTTGAAGACCTTTATTGACATTTCTTGTGTTATGAATTTTCTTAATTTGTCAAATAACCAGAGTTTGTGATTTATTTTGTATGATTTTTGTCACGCATAGGTTGTAGTTTAGTTGGCTGTCCAGCTGACACTGACACCAGCATATCACCACCACCCCTACACACATACCCCTCCTCACACCCATGCCTCACCCATTACCCCCCCCCCCCTTACAAATTTGTACAGTTTTGCAGGCTGTAGAAGAAATACCCCCCATCTACCCTCCTCCCATCTACCCCCCAAGCATCTTTGGTCACCCACACCCTGTCCTAATTAATAACTATGGTAACCCCCACCCACCCCTGTTTGCAAGCAGCAGGGCTCTGTTGGTTACCAGTGCATCTCACACTGTCCACTGTGTGTGTGTATGGGGGGGTGATAGGGGAGGGGGGCCTCTGTTGCTCACCAGCACACTAACCAGGGTTCAATCAGGGAAATACTGACACACAGCACACTCATTCTGGGCAATGTCATGGTGCAGCAGTTACCAGAATTAAGGGATATTTTGCTAGAACACAAACACTAGATCATTTCCCTGATCACATAAATATAAAATCTGCAAATGTTTCCTTTAATAATATAAATATTATTTGCCAGTTTATCAATACCAAGATGATCTGTTTTATTGTAAATTCGATCCTTAATTACTCTTAAATGAAACACCAAATGTGGCTGATAGTCACTTACATGGTGCAATATTAACATATGTTGATTCCAGTCAGATGCAATCAGATTCATCCAGCTGGTAAGAGTCATCTACCCCCCAAACACCCCTACCTCCCACCCAGCGACTGGGCATGTGTATGGTCAGGAGGCTAGAAGCATCCAATTCAGTGTTGTTTCTACCCTTGCCATCAGCTTTGGTGGTATCAACGTTTGCTGTTGTGTGTGTGTTTGTTATGTGCTCCTTCTCTATCACCCCACCCCAATCCCCACCTCCACACATACACAGCAGGAAGAAAAGCCAAAGAGGTAAGATGAAAGAGGTGGGTTGGGGGGTGGGGGAGGGGGTTCTGGTTGGGAGTGGGTTATTGTGATTATTGGAGACACACATAAAGGAAATGGATTGAAACAGAACAAAGTCTGTTGATATCCGACAAAGTCCGGTTTGTGTCCATTGCATATCCGTTGATATCCGGCCCGATCCGTTACAAGTTTTGAGCATGCACAAAACTTGTAACGGACTGACAGATGCAGTTATTATCCATTACCGTGCGTTCCCCGTCCATTACCATCCGTTCCATATCCATTACAAAGCCGTTGCCGTTCGCTATAGTTCTTTTTGTATGCTTTTTGTTGTTTGTTTGTTGTTGTTTTACATCCTAGAAACATCAAAGGTCATATCAGGACGGGTTTCGACTTGTGACAGTGCGCACTCATGGTGACTTTATAGTGATGCCCCACTCGAAGACCAGGCTGGCAGTACCATGACCTGATATTCCACTCAGTCACATTATCCTGACACTGAGCCAACCAGTCCTTGCCCGATCCTAATAATGCCGAGCGCCAGGCTAGGAAGCAACAAGTATAAATTTTTAAGTCATTGGTTTGACTCGACCAGGGTTCGAACCCCACGATCTACCAACACGGGAGACGGACGCTCTAACTCATTCGGCCATCCCGTCTGGTAAGATTTTTGTAATCTGAATTGTCCATTGATCGTTAGATACGTTATCAACCGTTACCGTCCGTTATCGTCTGTTGCCGTCCGTTACCGTCCATTACATAATCGATACATTTCAAGTCCAAATCAAACCGAATTAGAATATTTTTGTCCGAGTCTGTATGTATCCTCAATCCGGTAAAGTGTGACAGGGCCTTTAGGCCGATATAAGCCCCGTTCACACACGAGCCTGAAGTCGCCTCAACTAGTTTGTCTCATCTCAGTCGACTCAAATCGTGTGTGTGAACGCTCCTCTCAGGCGAATTAGGGCTGAGTTGACTCAACTAGTTCACCTCATGTAGACTGCTTAGGGAGGTAGATTAGATGAGGTGACTTAGCCCAACTCGGCCTAAGGTGCATGTGTGAACGCAAGTGGTTTAGCTCAGGCGAATTAAACACGTCGATGCATGTAAGTATGTATATGTGTATGTATTTGCGTATGTGTGCATGTATGTATGTGTATGTATGCATGTATGCATGTGTGTATGTATGTAGGTGTGTATGCATGTTTGTATGTATGTGTGTGTATGCATGAAGGTTTATATGTATGTTTGTTTGATGTATGTATGCATGTTTGTTTGTATGTATGGTTGTTTGTTTGTATGTATGCTTGTATGTGTGTATGTATGCCCCTTATGTGTGTATGCACATATGTATGTATGAAACTACATAGGGGCTACAGGTGGTCAATCTGAGCCGGTGTAATGTCCGTGTGTTAATGCGACACACTTTCAAAACTTGGTATGTGTGAACTAGTTGAATTCAGTTAGTTTGCCTCATGTAAGTCGGCCTAACATTGTATGTGTGAACACAGCTTTAGATTAGGCGAACTAGATTTGTCGAACTAACGACACATTCAAATGTACCAAGTTTTGAAAGTGTCATGTTCACACACGCAGTAGGCCCTATGTAGTACTAATATGCCTACATACATACATGTGTACATACATACATACATACATACACATGCATGCCTACATACATACACACATACATACAGTGTGTTTGCAGCAGACATAAGTCAATATTTAGAACAACATAACAGTTAGGAACCCACCTTATTTTCAAAAGGGTCCAAACATTCAAATTATAATTTCATTGGAAGCTCCAATGAATCAGAAGCTATATATTTTTTTAATTCTTTTAATATTCCAAGATTTCGGTGAGATATGTGGATTTGAAAGTTGTTGACTTTCAGATCTTTTGTATTATCTAAATTCTACTGCAGCAGCCATTCCATGCTGGCCACACCAGCCGGGCCTGAGTCGACTGGATCCACCACACATGCGCAAGTTTCTGGGTTTAAGGCTATCTGGCTATGATGGCAGCAGCCGTTCTGGTTCTGCCTAGGTGCTATTGTTGAGATGGGATCCGTCGCAAATGCTCCAGGTTCTGGCCCTAATGCTATGACGGCAGCAACCATTTGGCAGCGTATGTGCCAGTGGACAGCATACGGTTATGATGTTCTAAGTATCGTATGGCGGCCGTGCAGTGACATTAGGGCTGCCATACGATGGCCGTGTGGTACATACACACATACCTACAATACATTATGCATACATACACATGTATGCATATATAAATGATACATACATAAATGATATATACATAAATGATACATACATAAATGATACATACAAGTAGTATAGGAGGGTTCTTTTAAGCGTAAAATTACGTAATCCTGGCTCTGAGAGAGTCCATACAAACAAACACACACACATATATACACACACATACCTACACACATACATCCAAACTGGGAAATAATATTTATATTATTAAAGAAAATATTTACAGATTTTATATTCATGGGCTCAGGGAAATGATCTGTTGTTTGTGTTGTAGCAAAATATCCCTTAATTATGGTAACTGCTGCCTCATGACATTGCCGAAAATGAGTGTGTGGACGCCCTGACTGAACCCGTGGTCAGGTCTCCCACACCCTAACATATGCCCCTCCCCATCACCCCTCCTCCCACCGACATCAGCCACTACCCCCCCCCCCTTACACACACAGTGGATATTGTGGCAGGGTACTGGTGAGCAACAGAGGGGACCATGCTGCTTGCAAACAGGGGTGGGTGGGGGTTACCATGGTTACTAATTAGGACAGGGTGTGAGTGACCAAAGTTAGCACAGGATGAGGGAGTTGGTGAAGAACACATATTTAGCAAGTGGTATTTGATTTAATTACGATATTTGTTAGGACAATTTGGTGGTGAATGATAGTGTTGCATGTATGTATACATACATACATACATCTATTAATACATACATATACATACATGCATACATACATACATACACACACATCTATGTGAATAGTTATACACCATTTATCGCATGTAAATGAGTTCAGATAGTAGCCATGATACAAAGCAGAGTAACAACCTAAGACAAGTATTTGCAAGCCAGAACAACTTTAAAGTCTCAATGTATCTATATGTGGTATACAAATATGGAATTCACTTGACAATAATATCAAATGTTCAAAAAACATCTATATGTTTCAACAAATGTATAAAAAGAAAATATTTAAGGTTTACCAGAGGGAAAACACATAGTAGTCTAGTACATAAATATTGAGATGTAATTTACCGTATTGAAGGTAATGTTGATATGCTTTTAACTTGTATTGTTCTATTTATTATTTCTATGGTATAAGCAATGTATTTGTGTTATTTTTAAATGGGGAAAGCACCTCATAAGTATTGTACTTCTGCTTTCTCCTTTTTCATGTGAAAATATTACTGTTATAAATATCAACTTGTGTGTACATTGATCATGTGGAAATAAATATCTATTATTATTATTAATAAGCTCTGTCGTGTCTTGCAATTCACCCACACACAACAACACCCACAGTGGCTGGGTTTGAGAGTAGGTGCATCAGGTTCCCATTCCATCCAGTCACTCCCCCCCCCCCTGCCACACACACACTCACGATCACTGGACACAGTGTCTGTGTGTGAGAGGTGAGGGTCATGGGGGTCAGAGGGCAGTGATAAGTGTTCTACAGAGCAACCCCAAACTCGGCCATCGCTCCCTCTTCCCCCCCCCCCCCCATCCACCACCCCACCAGGAATGTGTTGTGGTTGAGGGGGAGCAGGGTGGGGCAGGGGTCATTAGGCCACTCTCACAGCACTCCATAAACTCCATAAACACTGGATATATGCTTGGAGTTATCCAGTACTGAATTACATCAACGGAACTGATTGAATCAACAGACCCTCATTCCAGATGTTTCCCCAACCTGGTCACTAAATCGGTGAATATTATGTGTATTTAAATCGCCTCAGAGTGAAACCAAAGTTCCAGATTAGTCAGCCAATCTGGTGTCCACATACTGCAGGTCTCGCGATGTATCTACGATTTCAACGCCCACGCACATTAACCGATCTTTGTGATCCAATTAGTTCATGGAATGAGATTTGACATATATATATGTGAATCATGGACACTGACAGCCCAGCTCCAAAGAAGAATAGAAACCAATGAAAGGAGGTGTTACTGCAAGATACGGCACATCTCATACAAAGACCATGTTAGTTGTTACCTACGAGGAAATCTGTGCTAAGATCCAGCAGGCAATTGGATCAAAGAAAGATCTCCTGATGAGCGTAAATAGATGCAAACTGCAGTGGTATGGCCATATTTTTCATTTACCCAGTCTGGCCAAAACCATCTTGTAATGCATAGTGAAAGTGGGAAGAAGACAAGGTGGATAAAGGAAGAGGTGACATGTTCACCACCTCCCCTTTTTGTCTTTGTTCAAGTGTTTTTATTCCTCTGAATAACATGTTGTCAGTGATAATGCACTGGTCTTCCAGCCCTAAGGACAATTGTGACTAAACAGTAAATAAACAATATACGTAGGAAATTACTTGACAATAAGCAAAACATCGATTTGAATGAGAGGTAAAGAAGAAGATAAGATCAAAAAACTATCCACACCACAATAGCATACAAACACACAGTAACCACTCGTTGCATGAACTCGAACCCGGGAGGATCGGACAAAGCCATCTAAAATTCGCCCACCCACCACCCACGCACAGAGTGAATGCACAGACCGGTAGGATTGAGCGTCTGTTGCCGGCAGAACTATAAAGCCATCATCTCAAGGCCTGAGTGTGGGCACATCTAATATAATCTGAATTATAGGCAATTGAGGTGCGAATCCGTTTTGGTTGTTTTCTGTAAAATAGGACTTATTGGTTCGCTTTCCAGTATATATGAGCCTGTCTCAAAAAGGTGCTAACTCTTCGTGTTTGTGTCCATAGTAACGATTGACACAAAACAGCACAGAAACCATTACACTGAAAACACAAGGACATTTGTTTCAAATCAATATGTATTCTATTGGGATTACGAAACACCATGTAAAAAACAAATCAGTGTATCCCGAGCAAATGCATAAGTAGATAGTGTGTTGATCGTTACTATGGACAAAGTTTTGTCCCATATTGCTTAGCACCTTTTGAGACAGTCTGATATATATATATATGTATATATATATATATATATATATGACCAGGCGTGGTGGCCGAATCGATAGAGCCCGGGCCTCGCGTGCAGGAGATCGGGAGTTTGGTTCCCGGTTGAGTTTAGCCAATGGCTTATCAAATTGATACCTGTCACTTCCTAGCCTGGCGATCGGTATTATTAGGATAGGGCAAGGACTGGTTAGCTCAGTGTCAGGATAATGTGACTGACTGGGATATCAGGTCATGGTGCTGGTGGCCTGATTTCCCAATGGGGCAGCACTATAAAGTCACCATGAGTGTGCACTGTCACAATTCGGTACCCATCCACCTGACATCACCATAACTCTGTCACCATCATACCTTATCCTTCAGTATATAATAACTTACATTTATGACAAATCAGTATACCTATTTACTAGATACCAGCCGATTACTTGTGATTAAATCCACTTATTTACTATATATATATATGTTTTTGAAAATATGTATGTATATATTTTTAGAAAAGAAGGGAAGAAAAAAATGCTTAAAGAATATTCTAGAACCATGCAATACCATATAATGCATATTCATCGAATGTATAATACTTTTATCAAACTGGAGTTTTATGCAGTTGGTATACAGCTGATAGTTCATTTATAATGTGTACGATACTTTTATTATCAAAGAGGATTTACATGCAGTTACTATCGCAACTGATAGTTTCATTTATCTATCAATTAATTGTACTGTATGTCTGGTAGATCAGGGCTGTGGTGCTGACAAGAGATTGTTGTTTGTTTGTTGTTGTTTTACGTCCTAGCAACATCTAAGTTCATATCAGGACGGGCTGACAAGAGATATTATCCAATAATAAACTACATTTAGTAAAAAATAAATCTGAATAAAAAAACAATATCCATTCTAGCCTGCCTCCCCATTGGTGAATTACAATAGAATATGAATAATAATGTATTGTAGTTCATATGCATCACCATTGTTTCATCACTGCAGAAATATGCTACATACCTTTAGTTTCAAACTCCAGCAGGGTCATGTTTTTTTTATATGAATGAAATATTCCGGTAATAAAGGTTATTAGATTTAATTTAATTCTGCAAACTGATCTTGGGATGCCTTCTCAACGCTACCACTCTATGTGTTTTGGTGGATTTCAAAAGTTAGTTTTTGTTGTTTTTAAGAGTATACCCATGTGGATATAGACGAGTGCTATGCAGTTATTATTGTAGGTGTTTTTATGGGATGTATGGGGTATTAAGCCGTTGCTACATGGAAGGACATGCTAGGGCAATTTAATAGAATCTGTTACAGCCGAATCGCATAGTCAGAGTTTTGGCAAGCATTCCAAAATTAATTTGGCATGATTACACTATTTCAAACTAAAGTTAGGTAGATTATACCGATCAACCTATAACAGAAAATGACAGAAACTCAAAAACATCGGACTATGCAACTTTAACTTGGGTACAGGAAGAGTGAACAAACACAGAATCGTGTCGCGGCATGGCGCAAGGCTCTGACACTACATGGGTGCTTCCCGACTGAATTAGAGGTGCTGATTGGTCGGGAATAAGCCACGAGCAGTCACGTGCTGCACACAGCTGTAATTGGTGACGTGTTCAGTAACTGTGTGCCCGGCTCTCGCCACCTGTGACAGAAAAAAACAATGAGGCTTATATATGTGACGGCAAATCCTCAAAGATGCTTATGACATACATAGGGTCCGTACATATGTGAATATATGGAATTCAATTCTATTTCAAAGCTTTTCAGTGCTGTTTTTGATAGGAATTCAAGACTATCGTTATTTGGATTTCCGGGGGGGGGGGGGGACACATAGGCGAATGGCGAGTTCGGACGAATTTAAATTAGTGGGGAGAGTTTATTGGAATTCAATGCTTTTCAAGATTAATTAGCCCAAAATAGGTTAAATTCAAGGTTTTCAAGGCCTTGTATTGGGGGAAATGAATTTCAAAACATTTCAAGACTGTCAAAACCAGTACAGACCGTGCAAACAATACTCATACATTTCACACTTACGCCCTTCTCTGCCCTCCCCTTTCACACTCATACCCTTCTCGTCTCCCCTTCACACTCACACCCTTCTCCCTATCATCCCCTTCACACTCACCCCCTTCTCTCCCCTCCCCCTTCACACTCACACCCTTCTCTTCTCGCCGTGAATATGGCCTATGCTGCCGACACGGCGTAAAGCAACCACCAATCAATCAAACCCTTCTCTCCACTCCCCTTCACACTCAGAGTCAGAACCTTCGCTCTTCTCCCCCGTCACACCCACACCCTTCTCTCCCCTCACCATTCACACTTACACCGTTCTCTCCTCTCCCCCTTCAGACCCTTCTGCCCCCCCCCCTTCACACTCACACGTTTCTCTCCACTTCCCCTTCACGGTCACACCCTTCTCTGCCCTCCCCCTTCACACTCACACCCTTCTCTCCTCTCCCCCTTCACACTCACACCCTTCTCTCCGCTCACCCTTCACACTCACAACCTTCTCTCCCCTCCCCTTCACACTCACCCCTTCTCTCCCCCTCCCCCTTCACACTCACACCCTTCTCTCCCCACCCCATTCCACACTCACACCCTTCTCTCCCCTCCCCCTTTCACACTCCACCCTTCTCTCCCCACCCCTTCACATTCACACCCTTCTCTCCTCTCCCCCTTCACACTCACACCCTTTCTCCTCTCCCCCTTCACCCACACACCCTCTCTCCCTCCCCTTCACACTCACACCCTTCTCTCCTCTCCCCCTCAACACTCACACCCCTTCTCTCCTTCTCCCCCTTCACACTCACACCCTTCTCTCCTCTCCCCCTTCACACTCACACCCTTCTCTCCTCTCCCCTTCACACTCACACCCTTCTCTCCGCTCCCCCTTCACACTCACACCCTTCTCTCCCCTCCCCTTCACACTCACACCCTTTCTCTCCCTCCCCTTTCACACTCATACCCTTCTCTCCTTCCCTTTCACACTTATACCCTTCTCTCCCCTCCCCCTTCACACTCACAACCCGTCTCTCCCTTCCCACTTCACACTCACCCCTTCTCTCCCCTTCCCTTCACACTCACACCCTTCTCTCCCCTTCCGTTCACACTCACACCCTTCTCTCCCCTTCCCGTTCACACTCACACCCTTCTCTCTCCTCCGCCTGCACACTCACCTCTCCTCTCCCCTTCACACTCATACCCTTCTCACCCCTTCCCCTTCACACTCACACCATTCTCTCCCCCTCCCTTCACACTCACACCCTTCTCTCCCCTCCCTTTCAAACTCACACCCTCCCCTTCAGATTCACCCCCTTCTCCTCTCCCCTTCACACCCATATCTCCCCTCCCGCTTCACACTCTGTACACCTCAATACCAAACTCTCCAGTCGCGTCCTCCCTATTGCCCCTCTGAGACCACCCCTCCCCCTCCCCCATCCTACTACCCACCCCTACCCACCCACATCCCTACCTATCCCCCCTCGCCAGCCCTTCCGGGTCCAAAATCTTCTACCAGACCTACCCTTCATGTGGATCCATTTTGCTCCTAATTCGATTCCCGACCACTCATCAAACTCCACTTTAATCAATGCCGGGCGAATGCTCGCCGAGTGAACTAACTTAAGTCCGCCTCACGCTCGCCGATAATTTTACTTGAAGTGCAGTAATCGTCGAGCAGGAATCCAGTTGGCAGCTTCTCCAGCGCTTTCTTCTCCAGTAGATGGTTGGTTGTTGGAGTTTTACGTCCTGGCAAGATCTAAGGTCATATCAGGACGGGTACCGACTTGTGACTCTGCGCTCTCGCAGAGACATTATAGTGCTGCCCCACTGGGAAATCAGACTGCCGATACCATGACCCGATATCCCACTCAATCACATTATGAACTTACAGATTAACTTAACTTACAGATCCTCTTCTGGCTGATCTAATGCCAAAAAAGAACTTTCTTTTGCACACATATGTGGGTCGACGGTGCCCTGAAGTCATATAATTGTGGGTGTCCTCTCCAATGTATGTCCAGCCTTCTCTCAAATGCTTCTACCGTTAGTGCTTCAACCACTTGGTCTGGGAGACCGTTCCATGGATCTGTCACTCGAAAGAAAAATGACCTCAAGTCTGGGCCTCTCCTTGAAGATCTTATACCGCTGGCCTCTGGTGTTACTGTTTGTTCTGAGTTGAACAACCCTGTAGTGACATCACTGTCATAGACTCCAGTAATAATCCTATAAGTCTCTATCATATCTCCCTGAGACGACGATATGACAATGTTGGTATCTTAAGTCTCCTCAGGCTATCTTCATATGACATCACTCCCAATCCTGGGACCATCCTTGTCGCACGACGTTGTACATTTTCTAGAGCTACAATCTGCTTAACCAGGTGAGGAGCCCAAACTTGATTTGCAAACTCCAGGTGTGGTATTACCAGAGGCTTGTATAATGTGACCAGAGTCCTCTCATCCTTATATTAAAATGTATGGTGTATCACTCCGAGGATTGAGTTTGCCTTGTTGACTTTTGCAGCGATGTGGTGTTCAAAGTTCAATTTGCAGCCAATAATCACTCCAAGATCCTTCTGGTCGGATTTTGTTTGTGGAGTATGACGTCTCAATAGCGATTTTCTAGTCCATTGTATGTTCTGTCAAGATCTTGCTGTAGTAGAGTACAATCCTGCTCATTAAAAATGCCTCTAAATAGCTTCATATCGCCTGCAAAGAGAAACAGGTAGGAGTCTAACACCTGGGAGAGCAGATCATTTATATAAATAATGAACAACCGAGGTCGAAGTACTGATCCCTACAGGTGGAATCCCACTCAGAACACTGCCAATCCGAAAAGGACCTTGTACCCTGACTTCTATTTCTATTTGTGAGAAATCCTTTTATCCAGTTAAGTATGTTACCTGATATTCCATAACTTTGGATTTTGCTCAGTAGGCTTCTGTGTGGCACCTTGTCAAATGCCTTCATAAAATCACAGTAGATGACATCAACAGCTCCACCCTGGTCCAGTAGTTCAGTCCATTTGTCTAGTACAATCAGTAGTTGTAGCAGAGTTGATCTTCCCCCCCCCCCAAATCCAAATTGTTTGTCACTGAAAAGTTTGTTCTCCTTCATATGACTGACACTGAGCTAACCAGTCCTTGCCCTATCCTATTAGTGCCAAGCGCCAGGCTAGGGAGCGACAAGTATCAATTTTATACGTCATTGATTTGACTCAACCGGGAACTGAACTCCCGATCTCCCCGCACGCAAGGCCCGTGCTCTACCGATATTTTACATTAGATAAAATACCACTTTGTGTATCACGTATGCGTATCCACCAACAGCTCCACCTTCAGCATTGTAAGCTGTAGCAGGGTTGCAGCAAAAGACCTTTTTCGCTGGGCATGCACACTCAGCTGAAACTCGGGTTCCGAGTCAACTCTATAGGTGAATATTACCTTTTTTCCTGAAGATTTATACTTCTTATCATGGCTGAATCTGAACAGTCTTGTTTTCACCATTAGACAGTTGGTCGATAGAAAGCCAGAGCTTACACATTTTCCGACCCGAGGGACTTTTACCCCCCCTCCCCCACACACACCAAATAGACATCGTATGAGATTAACTGGCCTTTGATGACACTGTAAGTTATATACATTTGCATAGCGTTATCTATTAATCTCATGATTAATTAACCCTGTCATCTGTAAATAATAGAATTTCTTTTTTTTAATCAAGTGGCTATCAATGTGTGATGCTGCACTGACTTCTTAAACAGGAATATAAACAAGAGGTTGTGTCGTGGCGGCGGGTGTGTTTTTCCAACTGAGGGGAAACATTGTGCCCAAAGCAAGATTCGAACCCACATTTCTGCCATTCCGAGGCTTATTTGACTATCTAGGCTCTCTACTGAAATCGACCTACCTGTGAGTTTAGCATTTCACCCAGGGAAGTTAGTGCAACTCACTACACTAGTACCCCTGGAATTGTAAGTCTCATACTTACAATTATAAGTCTCCAGGAAGCACACTTACAGTAAACACAGACATGGCTTCGAACTATCCTGTACATAGCTTGTAGTGTACAGTGTCTTAGTGATGGCACCAATGTCATGTAGGGGTATTTTTGCAAATGATCAGAATCACTGCATCTAAAATAGGACTCGAGCCAACACTTCTGCCATTCTGGGGCTAGCATCCTGACACTTATACTATCTAGACTCCATGATGCAAAGTTGGCGCAGATGACAAAAACCATCAGTTATACCCCTGTCACATTGGAACGTGTTGTGCGGCGTGCCGGCAACGCGGACAATATTTGCTAGCACGCTGGACAAGTCCAAGTTTTCGGCGTCTTGTTAGAAAGTTTGACGAAACCGCAGCGTGTGAGTAGCATGTTAGTAACGCGCTGCGAACATGTGTCGACGCGCGGCGGATGAAAGTGTCAACGTCCCGCCAGCGGGTTACCAGCATGTTGTCAGCGTGTTGTCGGCGCACTGTCGGCGCGTTGAAGGCGTGGAGGGAGCGAGTTGGTACGATACCAACTCGCTGCCTCCACACCGGCAGCGCATCCAGACCCGACGCCAACGCGTCCAGGCGCGCCGGGAACACGTCCAACGCACTGAGAAACGCTGGCGGAGCGCCGACAACATGCCGATAACACTCTGATGGCACGCTGGGAACCCGCTGGCGGGACGTTGCAGAAGCGCTGATGGAACGCTCGCAATATGGCGAAACAAATGCCAACGTTAACTGACATTGATCAACGTCCTGCCAGCGTTCTGCCGGTGCGCCGATAACGGGTTTGACGTGTTGCTAACGGGTGCTTAACGTGCCCGCCAACACGCTGCTGCGCGTTGCAGCCCATCGAAAGTTTTGTGCAAGCGCAAAACTTTCTCCGTGGACCGACGCGCGCCGACGTGCCGGTACACACGTTGCTATGTACTGACGTGCCGGAAACGCCCTGGTAACGTACCGTTAACGTACCGGACGTGTACCGACGTTTCACCGAAAAACCCAACACGTCGGCGCGTGTCGACCCGCGTTGGCCCGAAACGTCGTAATGTGACAGCCCCATTAGACTCCTCTTTTATTGAAAATGGTATGTAAAATCAAGTAAAACACCACCATACTCATAGAGGATTTCATCTGCAACAGATATAATCAAAGCAGACCACAAATTGAAATTATATACGCTATGCGCCCAGTAATTGTTCACATGCTCCTTCCAAAGTCCTCTCCATCATGTGATCACCGCAAAATGCCCACACCCACACCCCAACCCACCCACACACCTCCACCCTACCACCACACACCCTTCAGACTACTTTCAACCCGCCCACACGGATGGAGCCACCCAGTCCCACTGCAGGCGCTCGTCGTACCCACCTGCCAGTCAGGATTTAGTTCCCATTTCCGCCACCAGCCCTCCCTGAGCGCTTCGCGCCCCGCTCAGGCACGAACCCACCGCCAGCCGTTTTACCAGTCTTCGATGGAGCGCAGGCCTATTCATTTGGTCGTCTGGTTCCAAATTTCATAGACATTTTTATATCATTAATCATAATGTTGGTTCGGTGGTTGTTGGAGCTTTATGTCCTGGCAACATCTAAGGTCATATCAGGGTGGCTACCAACTTGTGACAGTGCGCACTCATGGCGACTTTATAGTGCTGTCCCACTGGGAAATCAGGCCACTGGCACCATGACCTAATATCCCACTCAGTCACATTATCCTGACACTGAGCTAACCAGTCCTTGATATATCCTATTAATGCCGAGCGCCAGGCTAGGAAGCGACAAGTATCAATTTTAATGTCATTGGTTTGACTCGACTGGGAACCGAACTCCCGACCTTCCACACAGCGAGGCCCACGCTCTACTGATTAGGCCACCACGCCCAGTTTATCATAATGTAGAGCACTGTACAAAGTAGCTCTGAACTTTGACACATGTGGTGTCAACAATTGTTTACTTACTGACATAATGGCATATACCTAATAAATTAAAGTTGCATTGTCCGATGAAGCGTCAAATTTTCAAAACCAAAGTAATTATTTAGATGTTATCCTACATATCCAACTTAGATAAGGTGCACTTATTAAGCATTTCGTGCTACATAGAAGGGAATGGTGAGTAAATTTAATAGAACCTATTACTGCTAAAGCCTATGGTATCAGAGTTTTGTCAAGCTTGCCAAAACTAATTTGGCATGTTTACACTTCAAATATCTCAAACTTAGCCATTTTAAATCAAAGTTACTTCAAAGTAAAATAAGGTAGATTATAACAAACATTTTAATAGATTTATCTCAGAAAAAATGACAGAAACTCAAAACCATTGGACTACGCAACTTTAAGCAGAGATGGCTTCAGGCAGTCTCTAATAATGCTAACTCGACTTCACCTGAGAAGCCGGTGCTGAGTGGAGACAAGCTGTCATTTATTTGAAGTTTAAGTTATTCCAGCCTCTTTATATTTAACTCCTCTTTAACCATGCGCGTAAAAAAGAAATATATATATATATAGGCAACAAATAAACGCTTATATATATATTTTTTAAAGTCTAATTCAATTGAGAGCCAGTTTGATTCATGAAGACTATAAAATCTGAATTAACGCAAAAGCACACTGGTCCCAGCATCTGAGTAGTAGTAGAGTGAGAGAGTTAATATATATCTCCTTCTCAACGAAGTTTATAGTTATGTCACTTTTCGTCCACCCAATTAGTCAATCTGCTGCGAAGCGTTTGTGAAATTTTATTTATTCAAAAAAGAAGAAAAATGAATGTTAACTATATCCAGTAACTGTAATATACCCTATACAAACTAGAAATGAAATTCTCGGAGAAGCAATAAGATACCTCGTTTTGACAGTCAATGAGCATTAAACCCAAACCTCCCAGGTTCGAACTCAAAACCCCATATTCTGTGACGTCACACAGGCAGGGGTAGTGGAGTCACACAAGTTGGTTGGTTGTTGGAGTTTTACGTTCTGGCAACATCTAAGGTGATATCAGGATGGGTACCAACTTGTGACAGTGTGCACTCATAGCGACTTCATAGCACTGCCCCACTGGGAAATCAGGCTGCCGGCACCATGCTAACCAATCCTCACCCTATCCTATTAGTGCCGAGCACCAGGCTAGGAAGCAACTAGTATCAATTTTATAAGTCATTGATTTGACTCGACCGGGAATCGTCTTCCTTACCATCAATCTATCCATCAACGCACCTAAAGGAATATCTGATTTTGCATCACACTTGTGTCCACAAAATCTCCGGGCGGGGTGGGGGGGGGGGGGGCGAGGGAAGGGGTGGTGAGGGTGCCATATTGAGAACTGCTCCTCAATCTCCCTCACATTCAAAGTTGCATCGTCCGATGATTTTTAGTTTTTGTCACTTTTCTGAGATTAATAATATATTAATCTGATTGTTTAGCATGAAGTAACTTTTATTTTAAATAGCTAAATTTTGAGATATTTGAAGTAGTAATATGTCAAATTAGTTTTTACAACCAAGCCAAAACCTTGACACCATTGGCTTTTGCAGTAACAGGTTCTATTAAATTGCCCCAGTATCCCCTTCTATGTGGAAAAAAGTGCTTAATAAGTGCATCGGTAGCTAAGTTAGATATGTACAATCAAATCTAAATAATTGTTTTGGTTTTGAAAATGTGACGCTTCATCGGGCTACGCAGCTTTAATTACAGTTGAGTTTTCTGTTTTAATGCCGGCCAGACACTTAGCATTAAAATGCCCACTTAGTCCCTCCGACTGCTCTTGTGCACCCATATACCTAGGTGGTGACTAGTCTCTGCAAGTGTATGTGTACTTATATATGAGCCTGTCTCAAAAGGTGATAACTCTTCTTTTTTTGTTTGTCCATTGTAACGATTGACACAAAACAGCACAGAAACGGTTACACTGAAAACACAAGGACATTTGCTTCAAATCAATATGTATTCTATTGGGATTATGAAACACCATGTAAAAAACAAATCAGTTTATCTTGAGCAAATGCATAAGCAGATAGTATCTTGATCATTACAATGGACAAAGTTTTGCTTAGCACCTTTTGAGATGTGAGACAGTCTCATATACAGTCTACTCTGTCAATAACGGCCTCTGTCAACAACGGATCTCTGTCAATAATGACAAAAAGTGCTGGTCCCGTCACGGCACCCCTTTAATTTAATAGCATTGCCTCTGTGTATAACGGACAACTGTCTTATGCGGACAACGAGTCGCTTTGTCACCTATTTGATCAATATTCTGTCAATAACGACGTGCTGTAGATGCGACCTCTCCTGTCGCCACCTCTGGTTGTAACCTCTGGAGGTGGCGAGCCATATAAGGACTTTGTATTCGAAATGTCAAAAGTATAATGAAATTCAACATCTTATTGAATAAAGCATGATCCTTTTTCCTCCTTCAATAAATGTTCTTTCTCCTCTCTTTGAAAAAAAAACCTGTTTGCTTTTTTTTATATATCAATTTAAGAGAATGAGTGAGTAAGTGGTGGCAGCTTTTTTTTCAGGTTTTTTTTTTCAGGCGACTTTGTTAATTTGAATTAATGCTGAATGTTAATGTATTCTCCGCGGGACAGTGCTGGCTGGCGAGCAGTGTGCGCATCCGCCGTGCTTTATTTGGTGATTGGGCGTCAGATGGGCGTCGAGCAGGCCCGATGTGACAACAGCTGCATTATTAACGATGGCCGTCCATTCACCACCGCTCCATTGTTTCCAGCCAGTTTAATCCGGTTTCAAAGCCGTCGCGCCGAATAGTGTATTTTGGGGCGCAGTCGGTCTCTTTAATCCCAGCTTATTCCACACCAATGCCAACATGTTCCAGGCCGTTCGCCCAAGCTTACTTTAAAGCTGCATGGTCCGATGAAAACATCAAATTTTCAAAACCAAAACAATTATCTGGATTTGATTTTACATATCTAACTTAGATACTGATGCACTTACTAAACATTTGTCGCCACATAGAAGGGAATATTGAGACAATCTAATATAACCAATATTGAGGCAATCTAATATAACCTGTTACTGCAGAAGCCTATGGGGTCAGAACTTTTGCATGCTTGCCAAAATTAATTTTGTCTAACTCTATGTGCCAATACCCTGTCATGGCGTCCAAAACTGAGAAATATTTTGCGTTAGCCATCTTAGCGATAATTTTGTCAATGGTTTTGGTCGGGAATGGCCCTCTCTTGATAGCTTTGTTCAACTTAGTCGGATCCAGACAAATCCTTATCTTATTCGGGTTTTTTTGTGATTGTTATGGAATTAACCCCTTCAATGGGTTCATCTTGCTCAACAATTACACCCATTTCGACCATACACTTAAGCTTGTCATGTAGTTTGTTTTGAATTGCATATGGAATCCTCCTCGGTGGGTTGACAACAGGTTGTACAGATTTATCAACCTGAATGACAGCATTTTATTTTATGAGACCTAAACCTTGAAAAACGTCTTTGTATTTGCTTACCAGATGTTCGGCTCACAAGCTGTGGTTGTTGCTCGGGGTGGAAATGTTTGTCGGCACCCTAGAGTGCACCTCGTCGACGCGTGCCAACAAGTTCAACACAACACAAGCCTGCTTACTCAAAATGGACTGGCAGTTCCGCACCGCTTGGAACGTGAAGTCTCTGCCATCGATCCCGATAACTGCCTCACTGTCCAGGGTGATCCGATGCCCCGAAAAAGTAAAAAGCATACAGCGGGTGTTCGTCAGCTGTCCCAGTGCTACTCTGTCGAAGATGTTCCTCAGCAGAACGTTCGCCTCGGCTCCCGTGTCAAGCTTAAACTTGACTGGATGACCGTTCACTCGGATGGTCGGATACCAGAGTTCCTCATCACTTTCAGTGCCACGGTCGACGGCACCGACAAACAGATCCGTCGTCAACTCATTGACTTCCGCCGGATCCGGGTCTTGCTCAGCATTGTGAGGGTCGGGTTCTTCCACAGTCAACCCGTTGACACTGCCCAGTCTGCTCCGGCAGACCTTCCCGAAGTGCCCGACCTTCTTGCAGGCAATGCACGTCTTGCCGTTGGCTGGGCAGACTCCCCGGCGGTGTTCGTAGCCACAGTTTTGACAGTGGATCTTGAACTCGCCTGCACCGGTGACACCAGCTTTCTAAGATGGCGACTTCCAAGATGGTGTCCCAGACGGATGAACCACTGGTGCACTGGTACGTGCAGACGCATATCTATTTAGAAAATCGATTTCCTTGACTTCAACGTCTGATTTGTTGTCCTCCAACTGATCATAACTGAACTCACTGAGCCCGCACATGTTTATGCACTTTTCCAATCTTAGGTCGGCTGTCTGTAGCATTTTCTTTCTCAAATTTGTGTTTTTTACACCAGCCACCAACCGATCACGCAAAAGTGATTCCTCCGCCAGCCCATACTCACAATCTTTTACTCTGTCTCTTAACGCAGTAATATACGTGGACATGTTCTCAGTAGCTTGGTTATGAGAATTAAAGCGGTAGCGTGTTATTATTAAGTTGCATTTACCGCTACAGTATGCTTGAAACACGTCGGTGAGCGGTCCGATCTTGTCTCCCTCAGCGAGCGCGATGGACATATTGGCAAAGACCGTTTGTGCTTCCTCGCCAATGGCGTGAAGAAATATACAGCATTGTACTCGTTCTGTCTTCGTTATGACACCTGCAGCCATGGCATATATATCATATGCTCTGATCCATATTTTCCAGTTCGATCGTGTGTTGTTGCAGAGGATGAGCTGTCCTGGTGGCCTGAGACCCGGCAGTGTGTTAGCGGGCGGCATTGTCCTTATCTGACACCATGTGAAAGTACGACGTCTGAACACTTTGACTTCTGGATACTGAATGCTTTATTCACCGTCCAGGGTCCTGAACCGCCGGCACCCTTTTTCTATGACGTCATCTCATTTACATATCCTTTGTTCTCCACACATGCCTGGATGTCTTTTATGCATATATTACATGTACTATCTATACGTCAAAAATAAAAAATATGAATAAAAACTGCATGCCCGACCCTGATTTATATTTCAAGAGGATGGTTACCTTCTTTTTTTTAAGTTCCTAAATAACAACACCACCAAGCACAGCAACCACATCACCCTACTTACTCAACCCACCCCCTTAGTGATGTGTATGCGATATAACATTGACCCTTTAGGCCTATCTCCTTTGTGAGGCAAACAATCTGCTGCGAAGCAGACCTCAGTTAATACTGTTTGACTCGTAGTACTTCGTATTTTGTCCAGTTGTGATTGAACTAGTCTAATCTTCCATAATAACTGGCTATAGAGATGGAACTAGACACAATAATATTAAATGGATTTACCTCGTGTATTCTACCTGAAAATACAAACAACGGTGTAAACAAAACACACGATTACAATATGAATAAAAAGTAAATAGTCCTTTACTAATCCATCTGTACTGGTAAATTTTCTGAATAAGCAATACTTCGATTTTTCTGTGCCAATTTATTTTAGTTATTTTTAAAGAGATGCGGGTTTTTTTATGTGTGTATCTTGGGGGGGGGGGGGGGAGTACGTTAGTTAATTCAGCTGGGGACATTTCAATCACAGAATATTGGTGTTCCTCATCTATTGCCCCTTGCCCTATCATACTAATGCCAAATACCAGGCTAGGTGGCAACTAGATAAAGGATTCACCCTGTACTCGCAGTACACAGGTGAATACCAACCCTATATAAAAACTGTCAAAAAAGCGGGGAAATGAAATGAGAGCCTAAATTCACAATCTAGGAAGCAGCAATTATTCTTTATATATGTCTTTATATTTCCCCGTGACCGTTGAGTTGAAAAATATAATAAAACATATGACGAGTTCAGGCGCAAAACCATGTAAACGCCAATCCAAAAATGGCGATAAACATTGGAATCAAACCTACAAAAAGTATATATTTTTTATATTCTTACATTTTTGTTCATTGCTCTATAACCATATGATCATATGAAAAGTGGAATTAGTGAGAATTAAAATTATTTTCAGGTACAAATATTTTATTTAAACTACATTTTTGGATTGGCGTTTACATGGTTTTGCACACAAACTCTTCATATAGTTCAATAGAATTTAAAGGTGAAATCGACAGCGTTCTATTGCCGCCATATTGTCTTTTTGCAATCTCTCCCATTTCACCAACTCTGTGCCGATATAAGTACCCATTTGATACTGGAGCCAGGCATTTTACTTCCTGTTCCATACTAAAGCTAATTTTGCACGTATTTATACTATTTTGCCATTCACCCGTGTACTACAAGTACAGGGTGAATTTGTTATCTAGGTGGCAACAAGTATAATTTTGTTTCAGTCACCAAGGAGGGGGGGGGGGGGGGAGTCCGAACCATACCACCTACCAAAACTGAAGGCTGGCGCTCAACTCATCCGGCCAACTGTGTCAGACTAATTAATTAATCGAAAATCAATAATAATAATAATAATAATAATAATACATTTAAGGATTCAACAATTTTAAAGAAGACAATATTAGTTTACTAGGGCCTATAGTCGGGTAATGTGGATTGATATCAAATTCGACTCAGTCACCTCGTCAAATTTTATTGCAATATGTGATAGCTAAGTCCTCAACACTTAACGGTGGAAATACCATGTTAAATATAATAAACAACACAACTTGGTGGTCTTCCTTCATATCCCAGCCGTGATTATGCCTACTAATCTGAACTTGCAACGTCGAAAGGCAGTCTTGAGTCTACTCTAAATTAGTGTAATCGTGCATGTGAATCTCGTTAGGTAGCGTTCCATACCTAATGAGCTGCATTACTGAGACAAAAGGGTGATAGTGACTGTGTGTGAATAGTTCTGCTATCACTTATATAGTACTAGTAGCCTTCCCTCGGGAATTTCCAAAAGTGGACACGGCGGTTACACTACTGCATCTACCTGCATTACACGACGAGATAAAACCGGGCCTCCACCTAGCGGCACTTCGAGATACTACAAAGATTCGGGGGAGGGAGATTATTCGACGTTACACTCAGAAACATGGCGCCGCCTTGTTGTCAGGTGTGTGCTAAACAAATGTCGATCCTTAAGCGATGCACACAATGTCACCAAGCTTTCTATTGGTAGGTGGTTCTATATATATTTAAGAAATAACGTCGCATAGTCGATTTTACAAAACTAAATTACTTATATGCCGCAGAGTCGAAATGTCAACACAACAGTTGCTGTGGCCTGTGCTAGCCGGTCTCTAGCCTAGGCTCGAACACAAGTCAAGTCACAACGTCACAAAAAGCTGTTGAGTGAATAACCAATGCGTGTGTCTGTCGTCGTTATTTATTTAGATATTATGATCTCGTAAATAAACAACAAAATGATCAGAGATAATCGTGTTTCTTTTAGCTCTCGTGACTGTCAAGTAATCGACTGGGCAAGCCACAAAACTACTTGCGTGCGGAAGGAGCGCCTCTCGCACTCTACCCAAGATGTCGCCACCAGCGACATCAAGAGTCGGCCGCGAGGTGGCAGTGGGAACTGCGCACCAGGGGGCGCCACCGATAAAGTGCCAGCCACGAGGAGTCGGAATAAATCGATTTGGGGTTCTGAGTGCGTTAAGAATATAGGCAAAGGTAGAAATAAACAAGCTAAGGACGGCCAACCAATCAGAAAGGCGGGGAAGATCACGTGTGCATTCACACCCAGAAGCGATTCGGAGGGGAGCGTGGCCAGACATGATGAGTTGCATCAGAAAAATAAAGTTGCAGCGATAGAGCGCGATGAGCATGGCGACGCAGTCTCAAAAACCTATCTATGCCGAGATGTTCTCCGCTCTGATGTCCCGGTATTGGACCCGCTCTTGCCCCACACCGAAATCACCGTCAAAGCCAACAGGGAGAGGTACAAGATCCAAGTGGACAGTGCCTGGGGGTGGGAGGATGTGTCCAAGCTTGTCTCGCACCGAACCGAGATTCCGCTCGACAAATTAAAGCTTATCGCGAAAGGGAAGATCATAATCGGAACAGACCTGTTCTGGGCGCTCGCCTCCCAGCCCAAGGTGGTCTTCCAGGCTATTGGGGAGCGCAGGGAGTCCGCTGACGGGCTGGAGGGGATAGAGGTGGTTATGCAACAGTTGAGTGTCGACAGAAATAACGCCATCAGAGCTCTGAGGCGTTCTAAGGGAGACGTGGTTGACGCAATGCTCGACTTGGGTAGTCGGTGATGAAGTCTAATTAATTAAATTGTTGTTGACATTATTAAATATGTTTATTGGTGATGTACTGTTTTGCCGCTTGTTAATATTAAATTCCATTTGAAGAAATAGAAACTGGTTCATTTTATTCTTTGATGACATGCTACATAATGCTTATTTTAGTGTATGTGAAGTCATTTCAGTGAGAATTTGATGTTCTAGAATGGCAATAAGGAACTGACAAATAGTGCAAATTTAGCTGGGGGCGCGTTTTCATTGACATTGGAATCAGTTTAATTCTATTACAATAACATTTCTATTTTTACTTCTATTAAAATCAAATATTTGTTTTACTTCTAGTGAAATTAAATATACGGTAAAATCTCTCTAATCTCCCTATATCAATTGCTTTATTTTGGATCACAAACGATCGCCCCTACAATATGATTGTAATGATAACAAAAAAAACTTCATAAACCAGCCACCTCCTTAAATGGACCACTTAAAGTCGGCCCCATGGTCCGTCCATTTAGAGAGCTTTGACTATAGGCCTATATGAAAGACACAATAATCACAAATAACGTATCTCCATCCGGGCTTTCTCTTGCAATATGCAATTTACTTCTAGTAAAATCGAACATATAACTATTTTGACAAATGTGACAACCATACAATTTCTCTCCATGTCGGCTTTCTTTGAGAACTAGTTCACTTCTATTAAAATTAAATATTTAAACAGATTCGACAATCATGTATGATCTCTCTCTATGGGGGGAGGGGCGTTTTCTTTTGCAATTAGTTTACTTCCAGTAGAATCAAATAGATAAGCATGTAAAGAACAATTGTATATAATTTATTTCCATGTTAGCTTTCTTTTGCAATTGGTTCCTTCCTACAGTTCTATTCAAATTGAATACATAAATGGGTCGTTCTCTGAAACTCGGTACGATATATTTGGTGTCCATGTCACGATGGACATCATTATTTCTTTTTTTTAATAGTAAGTCAAATAAATAAAGTGAAAATTTACACAAACCTTTTTTTTCAACTTTTTTTCTTGTAAGACAATTTTATTTGCTTAACTGTAATCGATGACATCTTGTTTTAATGTGTTGTGTATGTTAAAATGATGTTATGGATGTTTAATTTCAATGTTACATGGGACATTTTTATCATTGTTTAATTTGTATAAGATCAAAATCAAAAAGTGAAATAGCTTATTTTCAACTCTAACATATCCACTATAACATGTAAACCTTTATATCAATATTGATTTTCCTATTATTTGTAATGTTTTCTGCTATTATTTGGTATGTTTTCACTTTTGTCTTCCATGTCACAAAAGTGGTACCCAGTTTCAGAGAACGACCCAAATATAAAAACCATACTGCAGTTATATAATCTCGCTTTCATATGGGCTTTCTTTTGCAATTTACTTTGTAAAATCGAATATATAACTGACAATCAATGTCTCTATATGGGCTTTCTTTTACACTCGGTTCACTTCTTTTAAAATCAAATATGGCATTACATGCAACAATCGGCTAAGTGGCCAGCCGCACGCAGACTACACATGCCTTATTGCCGTCCACCTGCCCACCAGGCAGTTCCAACGACACCAACATGCAATAGCTCCGTTCACATAATATCCGCATAATTCTCCGTAGACCTATATACATAATTTCTATCCATATAGGTATTCTTTTGCAATTAGTTCACTTGTATTAAAATCAAACATATACATATGTAAACCTATGAAAATCATATATTTTCATCCACACGCCTTTGTTTCTCCCTATTTCCATTCAAGCGACCAGTAACCCAATGTATATCTTCACAACCGATCGTTAGGTAAAACGTATATTTAACACCTAACGATTATCCTAGCTGATGTTGCTGGAATTAATTATCAAAATTGTAGTGAATAATGTTGAAGCGAGTTCAATATACCGTACATTGTTGGAAGGGAAGGTGAATGGCAGCAGAGGGAGAGGGAGACCAAGAACATCATGGTTTACAAATATTTCACAGTGGACAGTCTTGAATTATTCAGTCTATCAGAACAGCACACCATCGGGACAAGTGGAGAACCATTGCATCCAACCCTCGACTAGAGGACGGAACTATTGATTGATTGAATGTTGAAGCACAATGTTAGGAATAGCAATTAGCATCATAAAATAAAACGCAATATAAGTGCCATGTTCTTTGAGATTTACTTTGTCATTTATAGGAATATCTTCACCATTTCGAAAACTATTTCCTATGAATTAAGTTTGTTGTTTCGGTTTTGCATTCTAGCAAGATCAAAGGTCATATCAGGTTTGTTTATTTGTTGGGTACTTTGCGTCCGAGCAACATTTATGGTCATATTAGGACAAGTACTGACTTGTGACTTCGCACTCATGGCCATTTTATAATACTACCCCATTGAGAGAATGAGCAAATGGCACAATGACCCGATTTCCCACTCTGTTACATTATCCTGACACCGAGCTAACCAGTTCTTGCCCTATCCTACTAATGCCCAGGGATAGGCTATGTAGCGACGTATACCTAGGCTATGTAAGTAATTGGTTTAACTCGCCCGGGTTTCGAACCCATGACCTCCCACACGAGAAGGCAACCAGCACTCTTACCAATTTGGCTGTCCCGTCCGGTATATATAGTAAGTAATGTTTTAAACATTCTGAGCTGTTCCTTTTAATGATTCATGTTTTTAATATCTTGGGTTGTTCCTTTGAATGATTCATGTTGTTACTATCCTGGGTTGTTCCTTTTAATGATTCATGCTTTTAATATCCTGGGTTGTTCCTTTTAATGATTCATGTTTTTAATATCCTGGGTTGTTCCTTTTAATGATTCATGTTTTTAATATCCTGGGTTGTTCCTTTTAATGATTCATGTTTTTAATATCCTGGGTTGTTCCTTTTAATGATTCATGTTTTTAATATCCTGGTGTAAAAATATACGGATTTTCGGTTAAGAATTATATATTGGCAGAGAGCATTATTATTCTTGGATGCTGGAGTGGGACTGATAGTATGTAAACTAAAAGTAAACTAATGTCAACAAAAGTCCACTCCCATTGTACATGATACTGAGTGAGGTAAACTATATGTTATCTACTAAGAGTGGAGTTGATGGAAATGTACATGATGCTGAATAGAGTAAACTATCTGTTATATATGATGTTTGGAGTTAATGAAAAGAGTTCCTTTGTAAGAAACAGTACATGATGGTTGAAATGTTCTCTTGGTGTTCATAAAGAATACAAAAGAGGAAAAGAAAGATTTTACTATATATAAATCTGTAACTGTTGCAACATCCTGTCCACCCAAGACCACCGACTGACCCACCAGCCTCATTAGCATATGTATAGAGTGCACCACCTGCAGATGGCTTGAGTGACAGCCCCTAATGGGGTGGTCACCCACCCAGTCTGTGGGGAGGTGTCTCATTGGCTGGTTGGGGAATGTCTGGTCACCTGACTCTCTTGGCCTATCCTGACCCACACACTAGTCTCAGCTAATTAATTATTCATGAGTTTGCTTCAGACACACTGAAGGAGAATCACTCTCATCCTGGCTCTTGAGTGAGACAGACCAACTTCTGAGCAGGACCCCAGACACTCTGTCTGATGCTATCAAAATTCAGCTATTCTAATTGAGTGTATCCACAGCCATAGGACTCCTGTCCCATGGGTTGTAGGCACTGGTTCAACATACAGGCTAAAGTGACTATGAGACATAGTGTGGGCAGTATAGGAGGAGTACAGGTGCTAGGTCACATGTAAGGGGGATGACAGGAGTTGCTGCCAATAAAGCACAACTTATTCACTGTTCATCCTTGTGACTAGTTTTCCTTCCTCTTTCTAGACATGGTTAAATTGATCAGGCTAATTGCATCACAGGTGAAATGAAGGGGGAGAGTATTGTAATCACATAGGGTTCTCACAGCGGCAGAGACCCGTGTTTTTATACTGGGTTGTTCCTTTTAATGATTCATTTTTTTAATATCCTGGGTTGTTCCTTTTAATGATTCATATTTTTAATATCCTGGGTTGTTCCTTTTAATGATTCATATTTTTAATATCCTGGGTTGTTCCTTTTAATGATTCATATTTTTAATATCCTGGGTTATTCCTTTTAATGGTTAGCGAAATAGTGATTTGTGAACCAGTCTTTCATTTTTATTCATTAGAAAAGTTGTTTGCTTATACTTGTGCAACACATGTTGAGACTACATTCTTATCGAATCGTGATCCTTGACACACAGATATCAAGATGACTGTCCAATATTTTGATGTTTAAAAAGAAATCCCCATCGCATCTACATGAGCTATCTAATCAATCTTATTCACTTGAGCCACTAGGATCGATAGCCAAATCAATAATTAAGACTATCAACTTTCTTGTGTTTTACCTCCTAGCAACATCTAAGGTCAGATCAGGTCTTGTAGTGGTACCGACTTGTGACAGTACACACTTATGGCAGTACACACTTATGGCAATTTTTATAGTGCTGCCTCAATGGAAGAACAGGGGGCGAGCACCACGACCCAATATCCCACTCAGTCGCATTATTTTCCCCATCCTAGTAATGCCAAGCACCGAGTGAGGTAGTGAGAAGTATCAAATTTGTAATTCATTGGGTTGACTCTGTCCGATACGAGAAGCCGGCGAAAAATTCCACTTTGAATGAGTTTCCTTTGTTGATATTTCAAATATTTACGGTCCCGTACACTTTCAATGTACAACAACATGGGTACAGTTGGTTCATGGAGATTTACGTTGTGGCAACATCTAAGGTCATATCAGGATGGGTACCGACTTGTGACAGTGCACACTCAGTGACTCATGGTGACCAGTGCCCCACTGGGAAATCAGGCCACCGGTGCCATGACCCAATATCCCACTGAGTCACATTATCCTGACACTGAGCTAACCAGTCATTGCCCTATCCTATTAATGCCTCGCGCCAGGCTAGGAAGCGACAACTATCAATTTTAAAGTCATTGGTTTGACTCGACCGGGAACCAAACTCCCGGCCTTCTGCACGCGAGGCCCGTGCTTTACCGATTAGGTCACTGCGCCCGGTGACATGGGTACGTGTTGTTTGTATTATTTCTATATATTTAGCATCTATATTTATTTGATATCTAAGTAGTCTCTATTGTACTTGTAATTTAACTTCTGTTGATTTTAAGCCACTGAATGTTTCACACATTGCTCTCTGCCCCGCCCCCTCCCTAACAACCCGGGCGGGCATGAACATGTCTAGCGATATTATCTAAGCAGTATTTACCGCCCTCTTAATAGATTCATCGTATCTCCCGGCCTGTTATTGTTAACTAAATGAGGTCTGTTATCCCAGAGTATGTTATTTTTCACTGAAATGTATCCACTTCCAAACGCGTAGTCTGCTGGGACTATATCATTATATGTGTGGTGTCAGCACAGTGCTATGATCGTCTGGATCGAGCTACTTAAGGGGCTGTCACACTACGACGTATGGCCTTAGCGTATGACGACGTATGCGATTTTCGACCGACACGTCGGCATACAGCGTCATACGTTACGTATACCTTGGGCACATGTCGAGTATGCTCGGGATACGGCATCATAGGTCACCGTAGGTCGAGCCGCTAAAAAATTGTTGTGCATGTTCAAAATGTTCAACATATGTCGCCGTATGGCTTATACGTTTTTCATACGCTCGGTGATTGCTTGGCGTACGTCGGCGTACGTTATACACACATTAGGGGTAGATCGGGATAGGTTGGAACACGTTAGCCATACATTCAGCCTGTTGGGAATGTGCAGTCCGCTTACAGCCAACGGATGCATAACGTACTCCAAACGTACTTCGAACCTATTCCTGCCGTATCTCCAGCGTACTTAACGGATGCACCATACTTCTCGCGATGGAGTAACGTACGTAAAAGCCCTGTAACACTATGACGTATGGCGGCGGCGTGTGCGTAATGTGTCGAAATAATTTGAAAATAAAAATACGTCGAGATACGCCGACCTATGCCGAGCGTACTCGACCTATGCCCAACCTATACGTAACCTATGACGCCGTATGCCGACGTGTTGGTCGAAAAGCGCATAGGTCGGCATATGCTAACGCCATAGGTCGTAGTGTGAGAGGCCCTTAACGTTGGCCAGCGTACCGTCAGCGTATGCAAACGTTTTGTGAACGTTTTGTGAGGCACATGAATGCTCTCAAAAGGTCAGAGATACATTGCGGACGTTGTGTGTACGTTGTGTGTACACCCATTTTTATCCCTTGCAGCACGAAAAGTTTGGCGTATGCCGACCTATTTTGATTTGAAATTTATTTCAACACGTTACGCACATGACGGCACCATACGTCGTAGTGTGACAGGGCCTTAAGGGGCTGTCACACTACGATGTATGGCCTTAGCGTATGCCGAGTTATGCGATTTTCGACCAACACGTCGGCATACGGATTCATACGTTACGTATATGTCAGGCATACATCGAGTACGCTCGGGATATGGCTTCATAGGTCAGCGTGCGTCGAGCAGCTCAAAATTTTGTGTGCATGTTCAAAATTGTCAACGTATGTCGACATATGGCTCATACGTTCCTCATATGCTGCGCGTACACTAGACGTAGGGGCGTATGTTAGGAACACGTATCGGGTAGGTCGGAATAGGTTGGAACATGTTAGCCGTACCTTGAACCAGCGCCCTCCGCGTATCTCTGGCGTATATAGCATATGCCTAACGTGCCGGAAACGTGGGCGAGCGTGCACCTACGGTGTGTGCTGGTGTACCCCTAGCGTATTGCGAGCGTATGGCCAGCATGTTGCCTGTCGGTATATAAAGGCAGCACCAGGCTTCTTCCAGCATACCTACTCGGCTGCTCAGAGAGGATGGATGTCCAGGCACTCCATCGACAGTCCCAGCATCAGTACCGAGTTGCCATTTACCAGCATGGCTCTTCTGGCGGCCTCATGGCTCTTCTGGCGGCCCGTGTCGAGAGGAGAAGGAGGAGGTAGTAGCGGAGAACATGGGTCAGATCCTGGATCGGGAGGCGGCCACAGTTTGGCTTGTACGACAAGCTGATCGCTGAGCTCCGCAGCGAGGACCATGCGTCATTCGTGAACTTCATGCAGATGCCTCCCCAGTTGTTTGATGAGATTATGGTGTGAGTGGGACCGAGGATCGCCAAAAAGTACACAACATACTGGGTGCCGCTTGAGCCTGGGCTGAAGATCGCCCTTACTCTGTGGCACCTGGCATCTGGTAACAAATACTCGTCGATGAAGTTTGGGTGGAGGGTCCCCCATAACACACAGTCTCTCATTGTGGGTGAAGTGTGTCAGGCCCTCATCACTGAGTACCTGGATGAGGTCATGACTTGTCCGACGACTCCACAAGGATGGCGTGCCATCGCCGACTAATTCCTGGAGATGTGGAACTTCCCCCATACATGTACGCTGTGGATGGGAAGGACATCGCCTGCTGGTGCTCTTCAAAGAGTGGATCACTCTATTACAATTACAAGGGGTTTTACTCCGTGGTCCTGTTCGCACTTGTATATGCGGACTACAAGTTCATCTGGGAAGATCTTGGGGGTATGGGCTCGGCACCTGATGCCCAGATCTACAATGACTCGGAGCTGAAGGCGGGCACTGAAAGTGGCACCATTGGTTTTCCTCACCCGAACCGATCATGAACGGCCAGAAGGATGTGCGTATTTTCTCATCGGTGACGATGCCTTCGCCCTGCGGCCGACGATGATGAAGCTGTACAGCAGGAGGGGGTTGACAAATGAGGAGCGACTCTTCAACTCCTGTCTCTCCCGAGCTAGGAGAATGGTGGAGAATGCCTTTGGCATCCTAGCCAACCACTTCCAGGTGCTGCTGATGACTATGCAGCACCACCCCTACACCGTGAAGGTCATCGTCACCGCATGTATGGTTGTGCACAACCTGATGATGCGCTACCCATGGCTGCAGAACCAGGAGCTGGATCGTCCAGAGACTGGGAACCACAACTTTGTCCCCGGAGCGTGGAGAGAGGGACAAAACCTGGCAGACGTAGACATTGTTCCTAGCACCAACACCGCCTCCAAGACAGGAGAGGACCAGCGGAATCTACTGAAAGACCAGGTCATCTCACCCGCCGGATCACTTTCATGGCAAGACAGCATGATCTGATGTAAAAGAAAAAATGGTATCTGTCTGTATGCACTGTGATATGTGTAATGTTATGATATATCTATGTATACTTACATGTCCGTTATATTGTGAGATGTCTACTGTTACTGTTACGAGATGTTTACATGTTTATATGTCTATGTGTACAAATAAACTATATCAATTTTAGATATCAAAACACAATTACATGTATGTTATATTTGTTATATACCTAATTAAACTCAGACACAAATCTCTCTTTTTAGAATAATTAAACTTTTGACAGCATAACCTAGTTTAATATACTATTTTATGTACATACTAATAACACAGCACAGAGAGGGAGAGAGAGGGGAAGAGAGGGGGGGAGAAATGGGTGAGAGGGAAAGAGAGGGAGAGAAAGGGGAAGAGAGGGGAGAGAAATGGGGTGAGAGGGAAAGAGAGGGGGAGAGAAAGGGGAAGGGAGAAGGGAGAGAAAGGGGAAGAGAGAGGGAGAGGGGAAGAGAGGGTACGTACTTGTGTCATTAATATTAATTTGTATTTATTTTCATTAGCTAAATTCTTATCCTTTTAAATTTAATTTATAACAATTACATTATGACATTATTTAACTCTGACACAAAAAATCTAGCTTAACAAAATCTTTATGACAGAGCAAGAACATCTTTCATATATCATATATACAGAAGAACATAATAACATAATAAACATGAGAATATCAGAACATAAAAACATAATTAAATAATAATAATAAGCACCTATTTACACATACTTACACATTCACTTCAGATTCTCATCGTTGGCCCCCTCAATGGTGACATGGGGCTGATGAGGGGAAGGGGTCTAAATTAGATACCCCCAAGACACCGGAGATCCCTGACAGCCCTGACAAGTTAAAGAGTCCATCGGGGACGTTTGGCACGGCGACTCTGTTGATTGTTCCAGTTCCCGCTGCTGTGGGAGTGGAACTGCCATTCGCAACTGGAGTTGATGCCCAGGGCACACTCATAGTGCTGGCAGCAGGTTGCCGGTGAGACGGTGCCGGAGGAGGCAGGGTGTGAACAGCCACACCAAGTGGCCGAAGTTGAGGCTGAGGTGCAGGCACCACAGAGGGAAGTGGCAGCAGCTGAGGCAGAGGCAGCACAGGTGGAGGGAGAGGTAGGACAGGCTGAGCTTGAGGCTGCGGCTGCACAGGCGGATGCTGTGGATCCTGCAGCACAGACTGCAGCGGCTGCAGCATATACTGCTGCACATAGTCCTGGGTTTGTGACACCATCGTGATGCAGGTGGTGGCTGGTGGGTACACTGCTGGGGCTAGGGGTGGTACAGCTCACTTTGAGAATGCCCCGCATGAGGTGCAGAAACCACAGGAGCCGCTGCAGCCACAGGCGCCGCTGGAGCCACAGGAGCCGCTGCAGCCACAGGAGCCACAGGAACCATGTGTGCATCAGGTCCACAATCGTCCTCCAACCCCTGTGACAGAATGCAGTTAATCACTGCCCACGTATTCCTGAACCGTTCCCATGGCATCATCATCAGAGAGTCCCACACATAGTTTGAGAAGGTGGTATGGTCCATAAGGGCCGATGTTGGAGGCGGCTGCAGGCCCTTCAGCAGCTCCCCTGTCTTGTCGAACCGCTTCTGGATAGCTGCCAGCAGGTTGACGTCGTCTGGGGCTGTCCACTTCCCCTTTCCCCTTTCTCGGACTGCAGTGGGAGGTGTTACCGGAACCTCTTCCTCCAGCCCAATCTGGAGATCAACGCAGACATTCTCGGCAGCGTCAAGATCCCCCTGAGCAGCGTCTATGGCAGCCATCACCTGCAAGACAAAATCATAAAATAATATAAGTAACATGAATGCAAATTGATGTTTCCACAAATGAGGTCAACAACAACAAAAATCAACAATAAAGAAGAAAAACAAATATATCACATCAAATGATGAAATTGATTTCTCCAGATTAATAATGTAAATAGAATATATCACTTTGTCGACTTGTCCAGAATAATATGGGTTTTACCAGAATGCCCAGAAGGATCAAAGATTTTGTACTTACAGTTCTGCAGGGCTCAGGCCGGTGCCTGAAGACTGACCACAGGAAACCCAACTTCTGCATTATCCACAGCTCCCTCTCAGTCAGTTCGGGGGCATTGTCCTCTTCAATCGTTCTTGTTGGGTACGGCGTGCGCAAAATGGCCATGTTTAATTTTGTGGGGTCGAGGCAAACCCTAACTTTGTTTGGTTTTCAAACTACTGTGATAGAACTCACCCACGGGGTCGGTTCTAGCTGTGATACAATTACACCTAGCTTGAGCATTTTATCTATCTCTCCTTTGACTTGATCAGCTACTGCATGGGGAATTCGGCGTGGGGGGTCTACAGTAGGGGTTACATTACAGTCGATAAATATGTTGGCATTAGCTTTAATCATTCCCAGCCCCACAAAAATGTCACTATATTTCTTTACCAGATTGTTGGCTTCAACGTTGATACTGTCTATCTCGTCTGTGTCTGTCCGCGCTGTCTTCCCCCGGCTGGACTGTATCTGGCGCGTCCTCCCACGCTTGACTCCACCTCGGCGTCCACGCTTGATCAATTGCAGCTCGACGCAGGCGTCCTTTCCGAATATCGGAGTCCCGTAGGCTGTAACTTGGAAGCACATGTCGAATCCTTCTATCTTCGTGTGTATCTCCCCTTCTGGAATGATTCGTTGACCTGAATACATGACCAGACAATTTGTCGACGGGTGAAGGACTGTGTTCTGTAATTTGGCGTACATACTTTTCGGTATAATATTTGCTTGCGACCCTGTGTCAAGCTTGAAATCAATGTCTTCATTTTCTACACGAATTGTCGCAAACCAAAGTTCTTTCTTTTCGTCATCGGAAAGTGACATGTCCCCAATGTACAGGTCTTCATCGTCACTGTCATGGTAGTCCTGCATTTCCTGCTGTCTATCACAAACTTCAATTTCGTCTACACGTGCCTTGTTACTGCTCTTGGCTCGACATACTTTTTGAAAATGGCCTATCTTCTTACAGTAAAGACATGGCTTGTCTTTGGCCGGGCACTGGTTTGGAGCGTGGTAGTATCCACACTTGCCGCATTGTGTTTTCTGTTGGTCATACCTTGGTGGGCGTTCTGCGCGACCACGTGGTGTTCCTGACGCGTACCGCGACTGGCTTGCATACGCTGTCGGGCGTTTTCTTATGAAATCGACACAGTCACTACTACTGGTTGCGGCTTCCGACAACTGACTATGACAATTTTCACTTAGGCGACACATATCCCTACACTGGTCTAAAGTTAGATTAGGTGTCTGCAACAGCCTGTCATGCAACTTATTGTCCTTAATTCCGCACACCAACCTGTCACACAACATGGCATCTTCTAACTTGTCGTAGTCACACAGGTGTATTCGATGCTCTAACTCGCGGATGTAGGTGTCAATACTCTCGGTGCTTTGGTTGTATGAGTTGGACTTATATCTTATGACAGTTATATTTGTGTGCCCAGTACAGTACTTCTCAAACTCTCCAATTAACGGTGCTATTTTGTCTTTGTCACCCTCGTTAAATTTGAAGTTCATGTGTAGTTTCTGTGCGTCTTTACCTGCCACGTGTAGGAAAACGCAACATTGCACTTTCTCTGTTTTATTCGCTGCGCCCGACACTGTGGCGTAGATATCGTAGGAGTGCAACCACGAACGCCAGTGCAATGCTAGGTTGCCTTCCAGGCTCAGTGGGCTCGGTGGCTTTAGACCTGTCAACGCCATGTCTATCAGTTCTTCTCTATCTGACACCATGTAATGACAACATGTGAACACGACGACGACCAGGACACAAGTCGTTTATTATTAGCTCCTCTCACCACGCCTCACGTGACCCACCTGCGGGCTACCTACCATGTAGCCGGCTCCCGACGTACGGTATTACATATATTACACCGCTCTTCTTTTTGTGAAGCCTCGTGTTTGTGTCCCACAGTGACTTGAACCACCCCTGCAGAGGCATGGATGTCCTCCCCATCTGGTTTGCATGGTCCTCCCACATCTAACCCTTCTTGTCCGACCGCCTGTACTCTGTCATCTTGACGTTCCAGATAACTGAATTCTCCTGCAGGAAATCAAACATTCTATCCTCCTCGGCTAGCGACAGAGAACAGTGGCTTTTTTTCCCCCTCTTCTTCTTGGCCGAGGCAAAGCCAGAGGTGCTAGTGGAGGCTGAGGCGGTGGAGGCGATGGAAGATGCACACAATCTCCCACGGGAAGCAGGAGATGGAGAGCTGGAGTAGGGCCGTGTCTGGCTCTGCGTCTGCATCTGGGTCTCCACCTCATACTCCATCTCTTCAGGCTGACTAGATGGAGAGTGGTGTGCTGGAGAGTGGTGTGCTGGAGAGTGGTGTGGTGAGGAGGCAGGTGATGACACTGGTGATGGTGATGATGGTGATAATGATGCTGGCAGAATATGCTCCTTCCTGCCTCTCCCACTCCCTAGTCCTGTAGTGATACCAGCCTTGCAGGTAGCTTGACAGGCATGGTGGCAGTGTGTGGAGAGAGCCAAAACTCCAGGGTATTTATACCCATCGGTGACCGATCACGTGACCGGAGAGTGGACTAACGGTGATTGCATAAGTCACGAGCACGCTTTGCACACATTACGCATAAGTTTTGAACACACTATGCACACATCGACACGCTAGGCGTATGTTGACAATACGTTGGTGTGCCTTACTCATACGCTGAAACTGTCACCTCCAACCGTCACTACACGTCCCAGCACGCCGAGTATATGTCGCTATATGTTTCGTATACGTCGCTATATGCCACACATACGCTAGCCATACGCCAGCCATATGCCAGCCATACGCTCTGTGTATGCTTCATACGTTGCGCGGGCCGCCCACAGCGCGAAAAGTTTGGCAAATGCCGACCTATTTAAATTTGATTTTTATTTCAAAACGTTATGCATGCGCTAACGCCATACGTTGTAGTGTGATAGGGCCTTAACTGGGCACTGTTGCTTTAGTTAAAGCTGGGCATGCAACAAAACAATTGCGTGGACTAAGTTAATTAAGTTGGGCTAAGTAATTGGTATTACATGTATGGCCATGCATCCGGTTTACACTGAGTGGTCGGCCACAGCCAGAATCGGACTCTGTCTTGTGTAATCGGGCCTGTTTAAACGGGGCTTAGCGACAGTGGAGGAGCATCGTTCATGTGTGGTCTTATCAAGTGTAATCATGTTGTTAAGTTCTCATGATCGCTGATTGCGGAGATGCATGTTTCTACATGTTACTACTCAGGATGCAAATACGCTTAGCGACATTGGCTTCTCAGATCGCTCCTTATGTCCGATAATGGCTTGTTAGTGCTGCCTCTACTGAGCCCTAGCTGCGTTTCATCCGAGTAGTGAGTGGCACACATTGGCATATATTTGTTGTTTGTTGAAGTTTTACTTCCCGGCACCATCTAAGGGCATATCAGGACGGGTACCGACTTGTGACTGCGCACATATGGTGACTTTATATTAGAGTGGGAGACTAGGCCACCAGCACCATGGCCCAATTTCCCACTCAGTCACATTATCCTGATACTGCACTAATCAGTCCTTACTCTATCCTAGTAATACAGAACGCTAGGCTAGGTAGCGACAAGTATCAATTTTGTAATTCATTGGTTTGACCCGGCTGGGATTTGAACTCCTGACATTCCGAACCGGAAGCCTGCGCTGATACCAATTCGCCCACTACGTCCGGTCACATTTATTTAGTTAGGTCTTTTACTGTATGACTGTCGGAGGACCTGTATATCCAGACCTGTATATCCAGACCTGTTATACTGCGGTATAATTTTACCTCATCTGATTTATGCTGCAATACCAGAATGATCTTTGCCCTGGAAGCAATAATATGCTAGTATCATATTGCCCCATCCCAAATAACCCCCCCCCCACCCCCCACCCCCAATTGGTCTAGGCTGAAAGCTGAAACCCATTTCAAATCACTTTGCCCACCCATAAGGAGTACCAGGAGGAATATATATATAATAGGCAAGAAGGACAGAATGTTACACCACTAGTATGAACTAACCATACTACCTTAATTTACACTAGGGGGGATAGTCGAGTAGGTACTGTGTCTGTTACACGTGTAAGAGATTGTGGGGTCAATCCCAAGCTGAATCAATCCGAAAGAGCATGTTAGTCAGTAAACAAAATGTTGCTATGTCTGACTGATTCTGCAGCGAATTTGATCTATCTTTACAGGGAATGTAACATGACCAGAATAACTTTACTTAATCACAATTATTGTGATTAAATATGACCAGTCATAATTTGTATAGCTTGAAAGAACATATTCTTTGAGGACCCAGCCGTGCTCTGGGGGGTCTGTGTAGTCAAGCTCTGGTTATTAGTATCATCAAAGACAATGTACGATAAGATGTGCCACTCAGCACTTTCCCATGAAATACAGCAAACAAGGTAATTGGACAGGTTCCCTAGCCCACCCTGACTGCTGTACCATCAAAGATAATGTACAACAATTATAGTTTATCATCTCCTAATATTAATAATGAAAACAATATTATAATATAGTGAAGTTCAAACATAATATAAGCACTTTAATTACTGTCCCCAGTGACGTAGGCTAGGGAAACTTACATACATGGAAAGTATTCCAAACCCTACTATCACTTCAAATAAATTTGAATGTTTTTGAGTATGCCTTATAACATATGTAAGTTCACCCCTCCCTTCCCCTGTGTGACTACCAAACTACAAATAATATCCAGGGTGCTGAGCAGACCAATCACAACCTACTGGTTTTGAGCACATTCTTAGTCTGATTTTTCAGTAAGATGCATAGAATATTCATTTGAGCAATACATAGTAAAATCACGTGACCAGATCTTTAATCACGCTGTAATTAATCATGGATATATGTGTCATTTAACCCCTTGGTGAATACACTTGGATTCTTTTCACAAAGCGTAGAAATCGGTTTGTGTATGCATGTCTTTACTTAGACCAGCCCTTCATTTGTACATTGAGATAGGTATTTAAACAATATCTATCATTTAAGAACAGACTGTGCTGTACAGAACACATATTTCAGGCACTATATATAGAAAGTATATTAGTGTGCGGCTCATCGCTACAAGAAAAATGCCTAACCCGGTATTAACATCCGAAGACATAAATCTATTTGTGGGAGAAGGAAGATATGGTTATGATGGACACATGTTTCCTAAGGAGACTATACTTCTTTTGAAAATCTCAAAGCAGAACACTAACGAACTTATCTCTTCAGAGATATTCAGAAACACGGAATGTATGTACTATTTAATTCAACTCTTTTATAAATATAAGTGAACAGATTTAAGTGCACTTATTACTTTAAGGCTCACACGGGATAAAGGGATCAACGGAAGCTATTACTCTATGTAAAAGGTTCTTTATATTCTTACGTACAGGCAACAGGAGTCGATGAAAGAGATATCCTCTGGCTGGTACCCCTAAATCTAAATTCTAGTCGACTCAAGGATGGTTAGCAGAGGTAACACTGCATGCGGCCACCCCAAGTATTGCATTCACCTGATTGGAGGCAAAGGTAAGGGACCAGTCGGCTCAAGGAGTGGCAGCCGGAATAGCATAGACAGGACAGTGCGAACCAGCCCACAGTGGTAGGCACCTACAAGACACAGCACCCTAAATAATATGGGTGTAGTGGAAGCAGATAACCAAACGACAAAGGGCGGATACAGGTATTTATTCATAACACAACCGTTACCTAACTGAATTGACCGTATCTGGCTGGGCGAGATGCCCTACCGAGTTAATATTCAAGCGTTAATGTTCAGAATCAAATAAATAATAACCATAAATAGTATTTTTTTTAAATTAGGAAGCAGCGAGGCAGCAGTAGCACGGGCCAGGTCCGGAGCATGAGTGGGACTGGGCAGGGCCGGGAGGTAGGGACGAGGCAGCGTGGGGCGCCCCTTAGTGGATTCGAACCCAACTACCTATCAACCAATGCCTTGAGAACGAACTAGGGGGAGGCACTGCATTTCCACTACGCCATCATATCCAGATATACGGAAGTGTAGTGGAAGCAGATAACCAAACGACAAAGGGGGGATACAGGTATTTATTCGTAACACAACCATTACCTAACTGAATTGACCGTATCTGGCTGGGCAAGATGCCACGGACACCAAGTCCACCCAGCCACTAAGTTGTCGCGAGGGCAGTCGCGACACGCATGTCGGCCAAAATACGCTCCGACAGTGGCGAGCAAATGTATTTAAAGACTGTATCTGACTTCCAATCCCCCCTTGTCTTTATCTCTTCCAATGAAGCCCCCTGCATCGCAAGGAAGGTACAGCCGCCTCTGCGCAGTGAATGGCATGAATATTCCGAGGGATCAAGTCCCGATAGAGCTGCAAAATGTTTAATTGTTGCCTGCATGGCCTCATATGATAACGGCGACAAAGAACCGCCAGATGACGGAACTAGAAAGGCCGGAGCATCATCAGACGTCGGAACTTCCGAAAAATGTTTTGTCAGCCAATACACTGCACATAGGCCCTGATTTGCGACTTTGGCAACCGGCAAAAGCAACTGCCGCTGCTTGAACTGAATCGTTTTCGACTTTCTAACTTTGATAATAATGCCCCATTTATAGAACACAAAGTCCTTACGCAATAACATGGAATCAGAATCGGTAAGTTGACACTTACGTAATAAGGCACGAAAGCCCGATAGCAAAGCAGCTCTTGTGGCTGTGTGACCAATGGATGACGAAAAATGAGAAAACATAACCAACAATTCCTTGGGAAGTAACGGAGCAACTCTCTTAACCGCACAGCCTAACTTGCGCTTAGCTTCCCCCAAGACAGTTCTAACTATATGTGCCTGGTAATCAATTGGTGTCATACCCTCCGACTTAAGGAAAAGGTTCAGTGCACTTAGGTAATTCGTAATCGATCAATACTTCAAGAATTTCGACAACCACGTTATGTACAAGGCGACCTGCATGGATGAACATGGCGTAGGCTGCAGAAGCCCAGAAAACTCGTCAACAAAATGCATGTAGGCGCAAACTTGAGTATCACGCGCCAACAGGGAGTTCGGCGCGTAATATTATCAATCAATCAATTCTTTTATTTTAACTCTCTGCAAGGTATGTTTACAATAAATTGAGGTGATACAATAAATGCATACAAATTCCTTACAGACAGAAAGGATCCCAGAAAAGCGATGCTTATCTAGCTGGTCTCCATGATGTGAATGAATAAGTGATGACAATAACAAATTATTAAACCTAAGCTACATTTTTAACTAATGATTATGATGAGCTACTGATGCGTCTCTTCACAGTTAGTAAGAAACAAAGTAATGATAGGAATATTATATGGATATTGTGTCATGGATTCATGTACTTACATGCAGTATCAGTAGTTATTTTGCATGTATGTTAATAGGGGTATTATATATATTCTTTACTGGTAATCGATTTAGTATGCATTGAGATAGCTTATCTTTAGTTTTTTACAGAAGTTTTTCAAAGTTTGAAGGTTTCTAATCTCTACTGGTATTGAGTTCCAGATATTGGTTCCTTGGTTTTCAGTTGTTATTTTGCCATATTTGTTTCTAGTGTGTTTGTGATGTATGTTATTTATCTGTCGTGTGTTATGGGAATGGACCTGATTGTTTTCTTTGAAGAGATTATCAAATATTTCAGGGAGGAGGCCATTCTTTTGCTTGTAAACAAATTTTGCAATGTATATTTTATAAATGTCAGTTACCATAAGTAAGTCCAGGTCTTTATGAAGTGATTTAGTTGGGGTGAGATAGTCTTTGCTATACAGTATTTTCAAGGCTCTGTTTTGTTGTGTCTGTATCTTTTTTAGGGTTGATGATTTGGCTCTCCCATACACCTCTATACCATACTGGATTTTGGAGTAAACGTATGCATAGTATAGTAATTTTTTATTTTCCTCATGTACCCGTCGTCTGATTATTTTAAATGAGTTAGCCGTTTTAATTATTGAATTATTTAAGTCATCAATATGTTCATCCCAGTTGAGGTTCTCATCTAGAATTATACCTAGGTATTTCACAGAAGGGACTCTCTTTATTGTGTTATTGTTTATCTTTATGTTGTTTAGGTAATCAGGAATGGTTGTACTTCTGCTTTTAAATATTGTGTAGCATGTTTTGTTCAGGTTTACTGTTAATTTGTTATCATTGCACCATGTAAATATGTCTGAAAGGAATGTTTTAATTGAATGTTTTAGTTGTTTGGGTGAATTTGAGGTTATGAAGCCGTTGGTATCATCTGCAAATAACCTTGTTTTGACATCTTGTTTTGTACAGTTGACTATATCATTTGTGTAGATCAAAAATAGGAGAGGTCCCAGGACAGAACCTTGGGGGACACCATTGCTGATTGAGTTTAGCTTGGATCGTTTACCGTTTATGTATGTAAATTGCTTTCTATTGCTTAGGTAACTCTCAAACCATTGGTCCTGCAACAGCTTCATCTCTCGGCGAAGAGCTAGAAATAAACAAATAACACTGTGACAATATTGATGGCTTCAATGCTCAAGCAGCAGATGCTGGCAGCACAATACATGAGATTTATCCGCTGACTGTAAGCGACTTTTAGTGTCAACGTCTGACCACCTACTTAAGGCATCGCAAATAACATTGTTCTCAGATCTGATATATGCCGACGAAATTTCAAAGTTGTAGTCGCATGAAGCCCAAAATAGAGCTCTAATCCAGGATAATAATTACTTTGTTTTTTGACTTGCCTGAATTTAAGGCTGACTGGACAACCTTATTTTCCGTCACAAAAATTATCGATTTATCTTGCCAAGAAGATTGCCACCTAGCAGCTGATGCCAAAACCACCCACATTTCGGTCACATTAATATGGGCGTCGAAGCACAAATCACCGCAGTCTGCAAAATGATGACCTAATTCTAGTTTTAACTTTGAATTTTGCTTATGAAAGGTGCCTGCACACCAGTCCGTCAAGTGAATAGCACCAAAGCCGTCGCCTGATGCGTCAGTATACACTGAATACACCGGCGCATGCTTGCCAAGTATCTGCGCAAAACCATTGAAGCAATCCATGAATTGCAACCACCAAGTTATATCTTCTCTGAAATCAGCAGTTAATCTCAGTCTGTAATAGGGCTTCTTTAAAGCAACAATAGCCTCGTAAATTCTTGCACAAAATGAACGACCTCCACGGACAACCGTTGAGCAGTGTGCCAGCCGGCCCGCCAAGCACTCTAATTGGCGCCTTGTTGCCTTACGCATAGACACAAACGGCTGTAAATGACATTTCAACTTAACAATCTTATCCTGAGGTAGGCGCAACTGTAACTTAACTGTATCTATCTCTATTCCTAAAAACCGAGTAGACTGCGCCGGTGATCTTATTTTCTGAAAATTTATAAAAAACCCTAAATGACGCAAAATTCTAGTAATTATTAGTTGATGTTGTGCACAAATCGACCATCTTGGCCCTAAGACAGCAAAGTCATCCAGATAGTTTATCACTATATCTACACCGTGACGGGCTGCACAGCGAACTATAAAATTACCAATCTGGGTGAATATATACAGGCTTGACGATAGGCCCATGCATATTCTATTATCCAAAAAAGTTTCCGTACCAGCACCAAAATCAAAAGCAATACCCTGTTTCACACGATTCAATGGATGAATGGCCACTGAACGGTAAGCTTTCTTGATGTCGGTAATTGCAATGTAGTCATTCCGATTCATGTGACTCACTAGTGAATCCAAACCTTTATATGAGAATGCATGAGCTACCTCATCTACGTAGCTATTAACTGACTTGTCATATGGTTTTGAACAATCTACAACTAGTCTGTAACTTCTGTCTCCCTTAACCACACAAAAAATGTTATGCGTGCAATCTGGTTGACGCGACGTCCGACTTATATAGCCAAACTCTAACTCACCAAGCAATTTATTATGAACAAACATTTTCTCATCCGCGGTTAACTTAAATGACGAAGGTGCCGGGTAAACACTCGGACAACCGGCATTAATTACTTGAAAGCCAAATATAAATCCGTGCAAAATAAATTTCCAATCATGATCAATCGAGCCCCTGTAAACCAACTCACAAATCACACGGCATGGCTTCAACTGGGTACGAGTTTCAGCAATATAATGGTCACAATTGCAAATAGACAAGTTACATTGTTCAGTTATTGAAAAAGATTTCGTATTATTTTCGTGTCCCAAGTCAACCGCTGTCAACACCAGACAATCTTGATAAACGAGTGTTGTCATCCAGTCAGCAGTCGGACGAACACAGTCGGCCGGAACGAGCGAACAATCGCTCCTGCTAACCGCCCGCCGGTCTTGTAACCGATGATAAGTGTCGATGTGAACGCTAGTCAATTCCGAGTTCTTTCCCATCATAGCTTCTGAGTCATGAACCGGAACGGTCGAGATCTGCCCTCCCTCGTCCCATGTAGCAGGTATCGGATCAATAATCAGGTCTTCCGGAAACCCAGCACTTGTTCGCGAACCGGCTACAATACTCGACCCGTTCTCAACCGTGCGGTCAACACCCGGACACATTCAATCCTTTTTACACGACAGCGCCTTGTGATGTGCTGAGCCACACTTTGAGCACCAATGACCATATGTGCACTCAGATGTTGAAGCAGGGCAGCCTGACTCCTTGTTGAAGGCATAGCACGGCCTCTTGCCATCCTTTGTATAAGCACTCGCTCTGTCAATACCAGCCGCACTCGCGTCCTTCCACGTACGAATGTTCTCAAATGCGTAATGCGTCAACGAATGCTCTGCCGAACCCGGGCCGAAAGCGGCGAAGCCGTCCTGTACCGCATCCTTACGAATCGAAGTGTCGTAAGAGACATGTGCCGAATACAAGAACCTGTCCGCACGCGCTTTACCAGATATATATGCTATATGCTGGAAAACCCGACGGTAGTCATCCATGTTGGCTTCCGGATAGTCTAAAATCCAGCGGCAATTCGCCTCAACAAGTTCAAGTGGGTTTAATTTCAAAACTGCCTTCTTATCCTTAGTATGCCGTTTAATCGACCACTTACTCTTCAAGCGTCTCTCTCGACTTGGTGTTCGCTCCGTCGATGTTCCTGACGACGAACGAGTTCGTCTACGGCGATGGGACGACGCCTTGGTTGCTGCTCAACCACGCAGCTTTTTCTCCGGCAATTCTAATTCACGAAGCTCCTCTTCCAACTGTCTCGTCTTTGCCGCCATTGAAGCCAGGCGTTTTCGACGCTCTAAAACTCGCAACCTGTCCTCAAGCATGCGCTCCTCGTCGCTGAACGCACCCTCATCAGCTCCCAGTACTACCGGCTGCAATTTATCCGGCACCCACTCCGGCTTGATCGCCTTGTCGGCCATGACAGTCTGTCTACGCGTCGAACGTCTAACTGCGTCACTTTACCTCTACTACAATTTGCATCAACTGGTGCTTGGTGAGGAATACCACACGGTCCACAGTATTTATCCGGCATATGGTACGACTACAATACCGTCCTTTAGTATCTAACAGCACATGACCGTACAAACTGCCATTCACCAATGAAGCCGTCAAGCCGATATGACACAGGCTGTCGCTGTCAACCAATACTGCGACACTCCCGCCAGTCGGCAATTTACGAAATAATTGATGATGAATTAGTTTATCCAATCCTTGTGCATGTAGCTAATAATTGATGACGACTTGCTTGTTTATCCAATCATTGCATGTAGCATACCAGTATCTCAGCACTGTCCCACGTGTTCACCAAGCAAGCTGTCAAACTGTCAAGACACCGGCTGTCGTTCTCAATTTACACACACGGCGACACATCCGACATTCCGCACATTTTATGAAATAAAGGTTGTCACTAGAGCAGCCCTGAGGACCAGTGGCGCGGGCCAGGTCTGAGCATGGGCGTATAAAATGTCATTACTCGCGCTGTCACTTAGTATGTCATGACACTGGCTGTAGGCTGTAGCTGTCAACACACGTGGCGAAAAAATATCGCTCAAACAAACTGAGGACGAGTTATTTGGTAACTTTCATAACGGTTGTTATTAGAGAAGCACTGAGGAGCAGTGGCGCGGGCCAAGGCCGAGCCTGGGCTTATACAATGTCATTACTCAGGCTGTCACTTCGTCATGACACTGGCTGTGGCTGTGGCTGTAGCTGTCAAACGCACACGTGGCGAAAACACCGCTAAAAACAACTGACGACTTAAGGCTGCATTCCATATACGCGTAATGCGTAATGCATTATGCGTTACGCGTTATGCGTTATGCGAATGCCAGCATTCCATATACGCGTAATGCGTATTGCGTTATGCGTAATGCGTTATGCAGTGAAGTATATAAAAAGTACACACACACAGAAACACAGAAATGAGAAATATGAAGAATGGGACGGTGCAAACATGGAGCTTTATGCGGCGGACCTGTTAGGAAGCAGTCTTCATGAGAAATATGAAGAATGGGATGGTGCAAACATGTAGGTTTATGCGGCGGACCTGTTAGGAAGCAGTCTTCATATTTGGGACGGTCCTAACATCCCTCAAAGCAAGCCAAACTGAGCCATGTTTGCACCGTCCCATTCTTCATATTTCTCATGAAGACTGCTTCCTAACAGGTCCGCCGCATAAACCTACATGTTTGCACTGTCCCATTCTTCATATTTCTCCTGATATGACCTTAGATGTTGTTAGGACGTAAAACAAAAAAAAACTAAAAAAACAATCACAGACACATATACACACAGAGACACACACAGACACAGATACACACACAGAGACACACGGGCTGGCACTCGCTGACGTCCCTGACCTCCGGGCGAGACCCCCCTGGTACTCCGTACCCGCCGAGGTCAGACTCACCAGCCTCTGCTCAGCACGAATCAACTACCCGACCATAGTCCTAAAAACCCTGGCTCAGGAAGCCATTGCCCGGGCCAAAGAGGACTTCCCTCTAGCCACTACGGTTTACACCGACGGCTCACTCAACCCTGACACAGGCCGAGCCGGGGCTGGCTACTTCCTGCCAGAGGGGCAGGCTAGACGCCTTATCAGGGTCACGGACTATTCCTCCTCCCTCGATACAGAGCTCGCCGCCATCCACCAGGCACTGACCCACCTGCGACACTGCAGCTGCATAGTGGTCACTGACTCACTCAATGCAGTCCGCAAGATCAAGGACCACCGAGCTAACCACTCTCTGGCCGCCCTGATCCAGAACACCATCGTCGCCAGGCACGAAGCTCAACTCGACACAGTGCTGACCTGGGTCCCCTCCCACATTGGACTTCCCGGCAATGACCAGGCTGACTCAGCTGCTCTGGATGGCTCCCGCCGTCCGGAGGTCGACCTCGTCATAGACCACTCCCTGTCCAAACTCAAAGCTACCTATGCTAGAGCCACTAAAGCCCTGTGGGAGGCTTCCCTCCACAGCACCGCCGTCAGGAACCCATACTCCATCAGTTGGGCCTGGCACAAAAATGTCAGAGCGCTCCTGCCAGTCCCAAAAAACCTCCCTGCATCCGTGCAAGAGGCGGTCACGCGGTTCAGGACTGGATACAGGCGGTTCATTGATACCCCTGCATTGCAGCGATGTCCTTGCGGTGACAAAATCTTTTACGTCGCCCACGTCTTGGCGTCATGCGTGGCCTTCGATAGGACCGCCATCCGAGACTTCCTCGGCCCACCACACAGCTTGACCGACACCCGAGCTGCGCTCGCCATCCTCGAGAGACTCTCCGAGTCCTCATGGGAGCCACTCGGTAGATTTTACTTGCAGAACTACCACACCTTCGAGATCGTCGGCGGCCCCGAGCCCATCGCCGGCAACTCTGAAACCGACAGTAGCAACAGTGACTAACAACCACTGTCAGGGAGCCCTGAGAGGTCCCAACCAGGGAGCCCCGTGAGGTCCCCCAGCAGGGAGCCCTGTGAGGTCCTGCCGGGAGCCCCGTGAGGTCCCACCCGGGAGCCCCGTGAGGTCCCAGCAGATGCAGCCCCCACACCGGGAGCCCCGTGAGGTCCCGCCCGGGAGCCCCGTGAGGTCCCACCAGATGCAGCCCCAACACCGGGAGCCCCGTGAGGTCCCGCCGGAAGCCCCGTGAGGTTCCACCAGATCCAGCCCCTACACCAGGAGCCCCGTGCGGTCCTGGACATCTACAGCTACACACCGACACGGAGAGATTCGCTGCCACCAACGCCCCGCCTTCACCACGTCGTGAGAGATGCCCCCAGCTCTCACAACACCCCCTCTACGAAGACAAGTCTTCAACCACAGATTGGGCCGATTTATCGGAGCCTCTCTATAATGTTGCAGTTCTGCAACCTGTAACCGTCGTAAGGTTACGAACACCCCCATAATAATAATAATAATAATAATATAATAATAATGCTTCCTAACAGGTCCGCCGCATAAACCTACATGTTTGCACCGTCCCATTCTTCATATTTCTCCTGATATGACCTTAGATGTTGTTAGGACGTAAAACAAAAAAAAACTAAAAAAACAATCACAGACACATATACACACAGAGACACACACAGACACAGATACACACACAGAGACACACACAGAGACACAACACAGAGACACACACAGAGACACACACACAGACACACACAGAGACACACACAGAGACAGAGACACACACACAGAGACACATATACACACACAGAGACACACACAGAGACACAACACAGAGACACACACAGAGACACACACAGACACACACAGAGACACACACAGAGACTACATAGAGAACACACACAGACACACACACAGAAACACAGAGACACCACAAGAGACACAGAGATACACACACAGACACACACACACAACAGAGACACAAAGACACAGACACACAGAGACACAACACAGAGACACACAGAGACACACAGAGACAGACACACAGACACACACAGACACAGATACACACACAGAGACACACACACAGACACACAGACAGAATACAGAGACACACACACAGACACACACACACATACACACGCACAGACACACACACAGACACAGAGACACACACACAGACACACACACAGACACACACAGACACACACACAGACACACACACAGACACAGAGACACACACAGACACAGATACACACAGAGACACACACAGAGACACACACAGAGACACAACACAGAGACACACACAGAGACACACACAGACACACACAGAGACACACACACACAGACATACACACAGACACAGAGACACAAACACACAGACACAGAGACACACACAGAGACACACACAGAAACACAGAGATACACACAGAGACACAGAGATACATACACAGACACAGACACACACACAGCAACAGAGACACAAAGACACAGACACACACAGAGACACAGAGACACAACACAGAGACACAGAGACACAACACAGAGACACACACACACAGACACACACACAGACACACACAGAGACACACACAGAGACACACACAGAGACACACACAGAGACACACATAGACACAGATACACACACATAGACACACACAGACACAGAGACACAACACAGAGACACACACACAGACACACACACAGAGACACACACAGACACACAAACAGAGACACGCACACAGACACAGATACACACACAGAGACACACACACAGACACACACAGAGAATGGGACGGTCCAAACATGGCTCAGTTTAGCTTGCTTAGAGGGATGTTAGGACCGTCCCAAATATGAAGACTGCTTCCTCACAGGTCCGCCCCATAAACCTACATGTTTGCACAGGCTGTCCGAAATTATCAGTCGCCTCCTCCAGCCTTATATCAATGGACAAATGCGACTGATGCTATTCTGTTCGCACCACCTTGTCCCGGCTGTCCGTAATTATCAGTCGCCTCCTCCAACCCTATATCAATGGACAAATGCGACTGATGCTTTTCTATCCGCACATCTTTTACGCATTACGCATTACGCACCGATCGCTACAGGGACCGATCGGGATAATGAATTTCTGACGCATTCGCATTCGCATTACGCATTACGCGTGTATGGAATGTAGCTCATAGGTTTCAAGGCGTTTCGATTTTTTGTCGCATTCGCATTCGCATTCGCATTACGCATTACGCGTATATGGAATGCGCCCTTTACTTGGTAGCTCTCATAGTGTTCATGGTTGTCGACCAACTGTACGAACCTTAACAGCCGGTATATCTTAAAATTCTCTCCCAATGACTCCCATTCATTCCCGAGTCTTTGTGGCGTACCACATAGCCGCACCGGTGAGAGGGCAGCCAACTAGGAGCAGCGAGGAAGCAGCGAGGCAGCAGTAGCACAGACCAGGTCCGGAGCCTATCATATCAACCAATGCCTTGAGAACGAACTAGGGGGAGACACTGCATTTTCACTACACCGTCATATCCAGATATACGCAAGTATAACTCATTATACAATACAAAATTATCTGATTTACTTCCATGACAAGCAGATAATGAGCTTATTCAAAAGAACCCCATCATCTGGAGTGTGATTTGAATACAGGTGTTACTAGTCCGACTGATTCCTCAGGAAGTACCGAAGCTGCAACCCGGTGTAACGACTTCAATTTCCCCCCTCCCGTGAAATTGAAAACGTTTTCAGATTCCCGGGAGGGAAATTAAAAACAGTTTTCAGATTCCTCCCCCTATTTTCAAATTCCCCCCTCTGGGAATTTAAAATTGTTTAAAAAACTTTAAAAACCGTTTTAAAATTCAGACCTATCATATTTTTTTCTTAGCCATCTTGGAGACTTTTTGTGTCATTTGGAGTGAAATATGTTTTGTTGTACTAGTAATAATTTCCATTATGCTATTCTCTGTGTATTATTATATTTGTCATGACAAATAACAAAAAATAACAAAAATAAGAAAATTCCCCAAAAATGGGGGGGAGGGAAAGTTAAAACGAGGGAGGGATTTTTGTGTATATGTAGCCTATATATATTCATTACCTCCCGCCTCCTTCCGGTGTGTATGCTGAAGATGTTACCCAGCATCCTATGTGCAGCATAGTCTTCTGTTGTCTGACACAAGTTATTTTTATTCAAATTGCATAGTCCGATGGTTTTGAGTTTCTGCCATTTTCTGAGATAAATGGATTAGGTTGATCATTATAATCCACCGTACTTTAGTTTGAAGTGTAATTTTGTTAAATTAATTTTGGCAAGCACGCCCAAACCCCTACAGTAACAGTTTCTATTAAATTGCCTCAGTATTAAAAGATTCTGCTATTAACATGCAGCAGAATAGAGATTATTATGGTAAGAAGGGCCACGAGGGGCCAGCGGCTACTAGGTGTCACCTCGGTAGAGCTTTCGTCATTTTTTGTAGTATTTGATCACCGTCATACAGTTGTACATAGGGTGGGTTATACCTATAACAGGGTGGGCCGCTGGCCCCTCGTGGCCCTTCTTACCATAATAATCTCTATTCTGCTGCATGTTAATAGCAGAATCTTTTATTATTGTGGTAATGGCCACGAGGGCCAGCCGCTTCTTTGTATTGCTACTGTTTGGCTGTGATCATTGTATTTTATCTTTGGATATCTGAGTGACAACTCATTAACCATATGCATTTTGGTTTCAGGTTTTTTATTTTCTCTCTCGTTTTGTTTGTTCGCACTCTCTCCTACTGTTGTGACTACCTTGGTTTCACTGTAAAAGCTACTAGCTACTGTTCTCAGCCCTGTTCCCATATACTTGGGATCAGGTCGGTTACTTTAGAAGTGTCATTCACTGGGCGGTTGTAGAACCTTTGGAACGTCCCTTCCCCTGACCACCCTGCTGACTGTAGGATGGTGGCCAGTGGGACTTGTTTCTTCGCCGCCGCGCTTGTTGTGGCGTGTCTGCAGGTGTATGGCGTGTAATGTGTCATGTCTACCCCTGCCTCCACCAATGTCGTTTTTACGTATCTCGTCAGGGTGTCTTGTGAGGCCCGCACATGTGGCTTTCTTGTTGTTGCGAACACCGCCGGTTCTGCCTCTTCCAGATCACTGCGTGCCAGGTACGCCACTAAGTGCCTGTAGAGGCAAAGTTCCTATACCCCATACTCCTTGAACCTGAGTATCAGTTGGTTCTTCACCGGGTCGTTCGACTTCATCTTTTCTGAGTATTTGATGGTGCACCCGTCCTTCTCCCACATAAAATCTCGTCTGCGCATCAGCCCAAGTGCCTGCAGTCGCTGCCCTGTGGCCAGCATGAACAGACACACTCTCCTTTTGTTCAATCTATCCAGTTCCAGTGACTGTATGGAGCCCCATGTCTGCAGGTGTGCCAGCAGTAGTCTAGGGTCCCACATGTTGGAGTACTTGGGTATGCCTGGTTTCAGATTTCCTATACCCCTGAGCAGTCTGGTGACCAGTGGGTGTTCTCCGAACGGTCGTCCACCCACCGTCACGAAGGTGGAGAGGAGTGAACGCACTGTGTTTATCGTGTTCCTTGCGGCCCCTGCTGCGAACAGGTTTTGTAAGTATGCCACGCCCTCTTGCAGTCTTGGCCGTAGCGGGTCGATTCCGTCCCGCTTGCAGTGCTTATGCCACCTCCTGAGCACTAATGTGTACTGCCTCTGTGTGGCTACTGCCCAGGAGGTGGTGAGTGTGTCGGCTGTCTCTTCACTCACTCCCATCGCCTGGAACATTGCCTTCAGAGTTTTACCGCCAGTAGTGACATCCTGTCCATCAATGGGAAGTCCTTCCCTCTCATCCCCTTGAGTGTCAGTGTGCCTTGCCGTATCGGGATCGTCTTTGCCGTTGAGTAGCCCGGTAGTCTTCTGAGTAGCGGAAATCACGGTTGTGTCGGCCACTTTGGAGCTACCAGTATCCCCTCCGGCCGTTTGTCTGTTATCTTTTGCAGTACGCGGGACAGGCAGCTGAAAGGAGGGAAGAAATAGCCTTTAGTGTTCATCCAGCATAGGGATAGTGCATCAGTGCCAACAGCGTTTTTGTCGAATTCTCTGGATGCATATCTGTCTAAGCGATTGTTATGTCTAGTGGCGAACATGTATATGTCTGGTATGCCCCAGTCCCTAAATAGGATGTCTAATTCTCTCCTCTCTAGTGACCATTCTCCTGCATCGGTAAATGCCCTGGACACCCAGTCTGCCTCCACATTATCCACCCCGGGGCAAAACCTCACCGTTAACAGGATGTTTTTACTTTCAGTTAGTTTCCAGACTTCCTCGGTCTCCCCCTGACATTCCTTCGATCTTGCTGAGCCCCCTTTCCCTATGCATGCCACTGCTGTTGTATTATCTGCGAATACTCGTACGTGCCTGTTCTCTAGTTTTGGTCCCAGGTGTTCTAACATTCTGCGGATTGCCCTTAGTTCTAGCACGTTTATGTGTGTGTCGTTTTTTACGGTCTCGTCCCACTGTTCCCCGTAGTGTGTTTTGTGGGTCTGGCTGTAGTAGCCCCACCCATGTGACGAGGCGTCCGTGTAGACACAGACGTCCACCGCTCTGGGTCGATAATCCCTAAACGCTCCCCTTATGTTCTTCAACCAGTCGTCAAGGCACTCCCGTCCCGCACTCTCCTTGTGAGTGTGCACTTTTTTGTGTAGTCTCCCTTGTTCTGCCTGAGGTTCCAGTTCAGAGCCCTTGCTATAACTTTAGTTCTTATCCTTGCCCAGCTATTTCCCGGGTCTGTGGCCACCAGTCTCCCCAGTAGTGTGGCCAGTAACTTTATTGTTAACTTTCCTTTCCCTAGTACATCTCTGATGAACTCTTTTAGTTCCTCCCCCTTCTTTTGTGGTATGTGTACCCTTAGGGTTAGCGTGTCAATTTGGAAGCCTAGGAAGATCAGGTCCTTCGTGGGCTCTAGCACCGATTTTTCCCTGTTAATTGTGAAGCCTAGCCTTTCCAGCAGTTCAAGCGTTATTTTGACTGCCCACTCTACTTCCCCTTCCGTTCTACCTATTATGATCGCATCGTCAATGTAGAAGCATAGTAATATGTTATGAACAATGCGTAGGTGGCTCATAAACGCTCTCATGATTTTTCTGAATGTTCTCGGTCCCGAGCTCAGCCCATTGGGTAACACCCTGAACCTATACCGTTCTCCCTCATGAATAAATTGTAATAAGTCCCTGTCTGCTGTGGCAATTTCCAAGCTGTGGTATGCTTGTGATATGTCTATGCTAGCTACCCAGGCGCCCTTGTGCATGAGTTGCATCACATTACATAACTGATTCATCTTGAAATGCCTATACACTACGTGGTCATTTAGTTTAGAAAGGTTTAGGATAGGCCTGTGGTCTCCATCCTTTTTGGGCCTTAGGAACAGGTGTGAGACAAACATTCTGTCGCACTCCTCTGCGGGTTCTATCACCCTTTGTTCCGACATCTCCCGTATCTTCACCTTCAGTAATTCATTCTCTCCCTTTTTGTCTGAGATGGGAGGGCTAGCCTGTCACGGTAGCTTCTGTAGTTCAATTTTTATGCCTTTCACCATGCATCTGACCCAGTTGTTGTCAGTTATATTCTCCCATTCCCTTGCCTTTGCAGTCACCCCACCAGCTACAAATGTCGTAACTTGTTTACTCATGTGTGTTGTTTCTACTGGCGGTTGCTGCGGTTCTTGAAGTATTGCGTGCCACGACCCCGCCCCCCTCGTGGTGGATGTGTCGAACCTGCACCATTTTATCGGTGGAGGTACTGCCACTCTTCCTGCCTCAGCTTTGGGAAGTATTGTGTCGGGCGGCCTTTCCCGTGGCCGCCTCTGAAGTTTCCCTGGTGGTTGACTTCCCTGCCGTGGCGTTTGTTGTTGTGGTACGGTCTGGCTGTTTGAGACCTGACGATTGCATGTGCTGTTTTATTGGAGGACTCCAATGCCGCCACCTGTGCCGTCAGGTCCTCCCCCAGCAGGTAGCGGAAGCTGTGGCTTCCGTCCCTCTTGGCCATTGGCTTGATTTGGTTAAGTAGTGCTGGTCATACATTATCACGTCTCATACCTATGAGCGTGTTGCTCGTGCACGCCATGATTTTCAGCACGTTTACCAGCTCTACCACCATCTCCTTCGTCTCTAGTGGCTGTCCCTTCTCGATCCCATCCAGGATCCGTGCAATGGGTCTGGCTGCGAATTGTGCTCCCCACTGTGCGCCTGCCAGCGCTGCGTCATTGTCTTTCACCCTCTGTTGTAAGGTTTGCTCGATCTCTGGGTTGAGCCTTGTTTTGTGGAGCGCCTCCACATTAGCCGGCCTTGGGAGTGTTGCGTAGACCTCCGCCGTCTCGGTCTTAGTCATGGGGTTCGTCCACAGCGAATTTATCAGCCTGGCTGTGCTTTTTGCCAGGTTCTGCCCTTCCACATCTAAAGGCGCTTTTTCTACTGGTATGAACTGTTCGAGGTACGAGTTAGAGGCTACTGCCTGTTTGTGTGCTCGGCCCGGCGCCGTTACCTCACCCCTAGTGGGCGTGCCCCGTGCGGCCGGTGTAGGTGGGCGTGGCGCCTCCCTGGCCGGAGGGTTGTTTACCTCCCTCCCCACGGGTGGCCTCCCCGCCTCCGCTAGTACTCTCCTGATGGCGTTGGCCGAGTGCGCGGGGGTGGGGGGGTCGGTGCGTGCAGAGTACGGTGGTGGTTCCTCTCTCGCCGTCCCCCATGCTGTTCTCGTTGGTGTGAACGCTGACGGCCTGGGTCGCCTGGCCTCGGGTGGCGGCGGGGGGGCCTCCACTGAGAGTGTTGGTGGTGAAGGTCCCTCGTTCCTTGCGTCCAGTTTATGGAGTAACCCGCCTGTCGGTCTCTTATCTCCGCCTCCAACTCCCTTTTCCTGGCTTCCAGCCTCTCCAGCTCCGCGATCAGTGAGGGGACGTAGTTCGGCCCCCTCCATTGGTCCCTGGCTGCTGGGTCGGGGGGCGGGCAGAAGGTCTGCCCCAAGTCTGCTACCACCATTCGCAGGCCCCAGTGGAGTTCGCCTAGTAGTGGCGGAGTGTAGGTCAGAGAGGTGGAGGCCAGCACTAGTCTTTTTGTGCTGCCCTCCCTGGTTACCACCGTGTCTCGTGAAGGTGGCGGTTTATTCGACTCACGCCGTTCGTCTCTTGTCGGTGTTCCCGCTCTAGAATCAAGGTCTGAGGCCACTTCCATGTTGATCTCCGAGCCTCGGTCAGATTCGTGTGGCAATGGGACGTACAAGGCGCCCGGTGGTGAGGCGACCCGCTGCTGTTCCGCCACCTCTATGAAGCCGGCGAGCAGGCTCTCGGGCTCCATCTGGCCTTTGTCCGAGGTCGCTGGTGAGGGTGAGCGGGAAATGTAGTGCGCCATGGTGAGAGCAGGAGTGACTGCGGCTGCTGCTCGCTCGGTTATCTAGTAACCGTCAAACTCGCTAATTGCTCTGCGGCTTTGAGTCCGGTTATGGGTCGCACACCGCTTAACTGGTTCCCAAGGGTCAAGTGCCCCCCCCCCCCCCACTGTGACCGCCGGGTCGCGGTGCCCTGAGCCGGCCCCACGATCACTTGGTGGCCTCTGGATCAGCGTCCCCATGCCGAGCCGTGCGTGGGGGTGGGGGTGGGGGGGATGTGCGGGAGGCAGGCCCATGGCCGCCTCGGCAAAGCCAACAGGCTAGAGGTAGAAATAATCTCCTCCTCCCACCGTGTGGGGAGATCCCAAGGATCCTCCCAATGCTACCAGCAAAGGGGAACTGGGGGGGGGGGGCGCCCGTCTCGGTTTGTGAACCGGAGACCTCAGGCCTCACCATAGGCGGCACACCGACGTGGGTGTCTACCTACCGGTCGTATCCGGCGGCATGCTCGCCCCGGCTCGCCCAGTGGGCGCAGCCCGGCCACGCCTCGCTGTCCGCCCCCGGGTGGGAGCAGCTTCTGTAGACGTCTTGCTCTCTCGATAGCTTACCTAAAAGTGACGAAAGCTCTACCGAGGCGACACCTAGTAGCGGCTGGCCCTCATGGCCATTACCACAATACTCACAGTTACACACTCACACTTACTCATACATTCACTCACTCACCCACACACCCAGTTACACTTACAAACACTCATACACATACAATCACACTCACTCACAGTCGCACACTCACACTTACTCATACACTCACTCACTCACCCAGTTACACTTACAAACACTCATACACATACAATCACACTCACTCACAGTCGCACACTCACACTTACTCATGCATTCACTTACTCACACACTCACACAGTTACACTTACAAACACTCATACACATACAATCACACTCACTCACACTCGCACACTCACACTTACTCATACATTCACTCACTCACACACTCACCCAGTTACACTTACAAACACTCATACACATACAATCACACTCACTCACAGTCGCACACTCACACTTACTCATACATTCACTCACTCACAGACTCACCCAGTTACACTTACAAACACTCATACACATATAATCACACTCACTCACAGTCACACACTCACACTTACTCATACATTCACTCACTCACTCCACACCAGTTACACTTACAAACACTCATACACATACAATCACACTCACTCACAGGCACACACTCACACTTACTCATACATTCACTCACTCAACACTCACCCAGTTACACTTACAAACACTCATACACATACAATCACACTCACTCACAGTCACACACTCACACTTACTCATGCATTCACTCACTCACACACTCACCCAGTTACACTTACAAACACTCATACACATACAATCACACTCACTCACAGTCGCACACTCACACTTACTCATACATTCACTTACTCACTCACCCACCCAGTTGCACTCACAAACACTCATACACATACAATCACACTCACTCACAGTCGCACACTCACACTTACTCATACATTCACTCACTCACACACTCACACAGTTACACTTACAAACACTCATACACATACAATCACACTCACTCACAGTCGCACACTCACACTTACTCATACCTTCACTCACTCACTCACCCACGCACCCAGTTACACTTACAAACACTCATACACATACAATCACACTCACTCACAGTCGCACACTCACACTTACTCATACATTCACTCACTCACTCACCCACTCACCCAGTTACACTTACAAACACTCATACACATACAATCACACTCACTCACAGTCGCACACTCACACTTACTCATACATTCACTCACTCACTCACACACACAGTTACACTTACAAACACTCATACACATACAATCACACTGACTCACAGTCGCACACTCACACTTACTCATGCATTCACTCACTCACACTCACCCAGTTACACTTACAAACACTCATACACATACAATCACACTCACTCACAGTCGCACACTCACACTTACTCATACCTTCACTTACTCACTCACCCACCCAGTTACACTTACAAACACTCATACGCATACAATCACACTCACTCACAGTCGCACACTCACACTTACTCATAGAGTCACTCACTCACTCACACACCCAGTTACACTTACAAACACTCATACACATACAATCACACTCACTCACAGTCACACACTCACACTTACTCATACATTCACTCACTCACCCACTCACTCACTCACACACTCACGCACTCATGCTCACACACATTCACACACTCGGCTCGGTGAGGTTACTTACTGCCTCCCCCAAAACTCAAACAAAGGTGCGAGTGTAAATTACCAGACTTGATTCAACTGGTGGCATGGCTTATTGGTGCGCGCGCATTCCAACGCAGGGACGCCAACTATTGGCGTGC